>CAMZMU010000034.1:72105413-72649282 GCA_947311845.1 Poa pratensis | reverse complement strand
AAAGTACTGGGGTGTGGCGTCAATCGAGCTTGATTGCCTATCATGGCCGCTCTCGACCCTGAACACACATGTTCCTAGGAAATACTGAGCCGCGCGAGCGTCTACTTAATGGAAGTATCATAAAAGAACCTGCTTATAGGTCACAAAAGTACTGCTTATAGTACACAAATTTTTTACATACTAACGGGCAAGTCACTATTGACGAGTCGCACACTACTATTGAATGTTTATTTCTGCTTTCGAGTCGCAGGAACAGAAGCCTTCGCGGCTTGTCTAGGTTGGGCAGCAGGTGTCCTTATAGCCAAGGCACCACCAGATGAAGTGGAAGGACCACCAGGTCCTGAGGATGGATCGGAAGCTCGGGATGATTCAGCCCCAGTGGATTTCTCCTTCGTAGCTTTGCTACCATCAGGGTTGAACTTTCCCAGATAAGAGCCCAAGTCTAAATTCTTAACAAGTAATGTGGCGTATCCACACATACCCTTCCAGATGTCGAAGTATTCACTCATGGAAGCTCAGTACCATCCGCGCGCTTCGCCCGGTCATGAAGAGCAATCTTGCCTACCTCTATTTCTGGATAATATGCCCGGAGTAATGTCAACACATGAGCAGCTCCGGAGCGAGCAGAAGACCCCTTCCAATCAGAGACATAGTGAGGAGCCTTAAGTAGCCTGTTCAGCCAAAACTCACATGAATCTGGAGCATCAGTCGCAGGGGAGATTTTTGTCATAACCTCTTTGGTTACTTTAAGAAGGCGCAGGCTAAAATCTTGAAGATATTCCAGTTGATCCTTCAAATTGGAGCGATACACAGGAGCGCCAGGCCCTGCAACAAAAACAAGATATTATTCAGATCAGCAGCTCATGATGGTCACTCAGATAAATGATCAAGAGACAAAGGATTAGGGATGTACCAGCGAGTTGCAGAATGGCTGATTTAACAGCAGATCCAAAACCCTCAAAAGCCTTGAGCAGCGAGTTATATTTTCATCTCGCGCGGCGAGCTCCCTCACATGGTCTCCTTTCAGCCGATCAAGCAGCTCAGATTTGAGATTCAGCCCCTCTCGCAAGGATTTTATCAATTCATCCTTCTCCATTAGTCGCTGCTTGGAGTCTGCTTCGAGCTCTTTAAATTGCTCTTCACAGGAGTCAAGTTGATCTTTGAGTATTTGTATTTCTTGCGCTTGGTTCTTAATGATATCGCTATGATGTCCCAAGGCAGATCGCGTCACTTCAGGTTTATCTAAGGAAATGCCCTTGGCTTTCATTGCGTCAGAAGCAGCAAGCGAAGAAAGCTCAAGCTGCGAGTAAACGGAATATAAGCAATTTTGAAAGGTACTTGGGGGCTCAAAGCTTGGAAAAAAGAAAGAATCAACACCCTGCGAACTGACACAAGGTCTTGATCCTTGGGGGCTACAGTATGCGTACCAGGCGACTTGAAGATAATTGCCCAACCAGGTCGCGCAATAAAGCAGCGTGCTTATCTCCAGCATCGATTATGGCATCTGCAATTGATTTGGAACTACTAGCGCTGGGGAGGTCAGCCGCTTCAGAAATAGGAGCTCCAACTTGAAGGGGCATCCCATCAACATTAGGAGTCGCAGATGGCGCTGCGACTGGAACCACGGCAGGAGCCGCATCGGCAATACCCTCTTCTAAAGAAGGCTTCAGATAAGTCGCGCCATCGCTAGTTCCCATGTCCCACCAGCAACATCACCTTCACTTGTGGTTGGCTGAGAAAGATCAGTGGAGGAGGTAGACTTTGTATCTCCTCCAACCATGGCCCTGCAAGATATTGATGGTTATAGACCAAAATGGCAGCACAACAGTTATAGAAGGAAAGCAAGTCTTACCCAGAAGCAATACGGACGCTCTTCATCAGGCAACCAGAAGAAGGAGAAGACAAATCTTGCAGGTCTGAGCCTATGGGATAGAAAAAACAACAGTGAATAAACAACCCTTCATGAAGACACATGAATACAAAGAAAAGAATGTCACAAGGAAATACCCGAGCTTGTCGAGGGACAATTCTTCACCGCAGGCTCGGAGGGAAGTACAGCGCTGCCAGGCTTAGCAAGTTTTAAAGATTTGGCAGCTTTGATATCCACAAGCAACGCCAAGGCCTTGCGACGTTTCTCAGGTTGCGAGGGATCTTCTGAGCTCTCAGAGAGAAGACGCTTAGAGGACCTGCGAGGTACTTCAGGAAGCGCCAGAAAAGATGTGCCTGGAGCCGTGGACAAGAGAGCATTGGCCATTTGTTGCTCCTCTTCAGATGTGCTACCACCAGGCTCGGAAACAGTGCCATGTGCGATCATTTCCTCGCCAGGATCAGCGACTTCTTCTGGCAACTTCACAGTGGTTTCTTGGCCTGAGCCGGTCTCCTCTTCGGATGGGAGAGTCCAAAAGTAAGGATCGATCTGAAAGAGAATCAACATCAGAAATAGTCAACTTTGAAGAAGGAATCCTAGAGGGAAAAAGTTACAAGAAAATTACCACAAAAGGCTTGTGTTCAGCCCAGAAGGGAGCAAGACCGACGTTATCATACGAGTCAATGTCCTCGTTCGTCACTCGGCGAATGAAGTTTATCCACTCCCCTTTGTCCCAATCTTCAGGGCAAGTGCGATCAACGTCATCGCATGGCAGGTGAAGTCCACCATAAGTCGCAGACGGCGACTCACGGGCTGAATTCGCCATTTGGTCCAGCAAGATATAAGATCCAATCCGGTAAGGCCATGGAGCGTCAGCGCCCTCACCTTATCTAAAAGAATCTCGATGGAGGGCAACGAAGAAGGATCGGGCTTGGAAGACAAAGCAGAGGTAGCTTCGAAAGGAAGTGGAGACCAAGGGGGAGATGAATCTCGCTCTCAGGAGAAGTATCTTTGCAGTAAAAGAAAGTTCTTTGCCAGTCCTTAACTTTTTTGGCAAGGGCTAGCTTTGGGAAAATACTACCCTTACGGCGTTGGAAAGATATGGCGCCGCATTGGAGGAAAGATGCATCTATTGCTTCTTTTTGACTATTGCAGCTAAAGAGAGCGAGCCAGAAGTCTATTGAAGGAGGATGCCTAAGTAATCTTCGCAAAGGACGTGGAAGTTACTCACTTGCAATATTGAGTTGGGACCGATGTCATGAAGGCGAAGACCCAGCCGCTGCATCAGGGAGCGAAAGAAAAGAGAACCAGGAGGCTTGAATCCGCGCTCGACGTGTTCCGCAAAAATCACCACTTCTCCTGGCTGTGGATCGGGAATTATCTCCTCGCCAGCGCGCGCCATTCGCATTGATCCCTCGGAGGAAGAAGGCCGCGAGCAGCTAGAGACTCCAAAAATACCTCATCAATCCACGAGCCTTCCCAGTTGCAGCTACGGCGAGACATCTCTTTCAACCAAGGGGATTTCCGCCAGAAGATTGCAAGCGCAAGAAGCGGAACCAAAGGCGGCGGAGAAGAGTAGCGGCGGCGTAATTGAAGTAGAACGCCAGGGAGGCCGATGGGCCAACATAAAAAGCCCAGGCGCAGAAGACGCTCAGATCTGAAAACCAACAGGCACGACCAGATGAGTCGCGCCTTGAGCCGCTAAGAAGGTTATAAGTCGCAAATGGCGATACAAAAATTGGAGTTCAGCTGGGACATTCATGTGGGCGGTTCAATGGTTCAATAAGACAAAGAAGCCTTCGTCCGAAGTCCAAGCTGAACTTGGGGGCTAATGTCGGGGGAATACTTTGTAGATTAACCCGCGGCTCATCTTACTCGCACAATTAAGGCCTGCATGAAAGCAAGCCCAACGTCGTACCGCCACAAGGAGAAGGATCAGAAGACATATCCTAGTCGACGGAGGAGGTGTTAGTCTCCAAGTAGGTCCCGATCTGTATATTCCTTGTGGAGTAAGTTTCATTTGTAACCTAGCGAGCCTCTGTGTATATAAAGAGGACTCGCAGGACTTAGACAGGGTCAAGCTATCAAGCCCTAAACCCTAGCTCTTACGGCGAGTTCCCAGATCGGATCGCCACCATTGTAACACCACATATATCATATCAGTACCAAGCTAGGGTAGGCAGGAAGTAGGTCTTTACCTCACATTGAGGGGCCGAACCTGGGTAAATCTGTGTTCGTCCTTGTTCCTGCGATCCCAAGCTCGGAGACGATTGACTCGCGCAAATCCCACACCTACGAAGTCATCCATGACATCTGACGTGACAAACCCACGACAAAGCGCAACCGAGATCTTCGCCACGACCTCAACAACCGTCGAACCGAGGATATGCGCACCCGCATCGAGCGATGCCGAGAGCGCCATCGCCGGGAGGACCGGGATGACGACATCGCCGAAGGATGTCTTGCCCTTGCCCCCGAGTTTCGCTAGGTTACCTGGCCTAAGAAGTTCAAGATCGACGTTCTCCGCTACGATGGCACCACAAACCCCCGGGACTTCCTGCAGCTCTACTCCTTAACTGCGGCAGTCGCCAGGGCCAACGAAATGATGATGACCAGCTGGTTCCCGCTGGCCCTGAAGGGAGATGCCCAGACATGGCTTCTCAACCTTCCCAAGTGTTCCATCCGTTCCTGGAGGACCCTGAAGAAGTAGTTCCTGGGGGCTTTCCAAGGCGGGTACAAGCGCCCGAGGGCTCCCTGCGACTTCCACGACTTCAAGCAGCTCCCGGGTGAAACTCTTCGCAAGTTCGTCCAACGCTTCACCTAGAAGATGAACACGATACCCTGCATCCATCAAGAGCTGGTGATCGCCTCTTTCCACGCCAACGTCCGCAATACCTGGATGCGCGAGAAGTTGAGCAATCGCCGCATCGAGTCCACCTGCGAACTCTGGGAGTTGGCGGACCGGTGCGCCCGAGCAGAAGAGGGGGTCAAGTTCCCCGGGGAGGATGAACCCGAGGACAAGACCGCCCCCGCCAAGAACAAGAAGCGGGACTCAGGACCCGACAAGCGTGTCTTTGTCACCGAGCCACTTCCTAAGAAGGCCAAGCCTGCATCGGCCTCTGAGGGGGAGGACGATCCATGGTGCCACACCCAGCTTGGGTGGCCAATCCCGTGGTGGTGCCAAAGCCCATGACCTTCAAGTGGCGGCTCTGCATCGACTTCACCGACTTAAACAAGGCCTGCCCCAAGGATCCTTTCCCACTGCCCGGATCGATCTCATTGTGGATTCTACCGCCGGGTGCGAGCTCCTGTGTTTTCTGGATGCTTTCTCCGGGTACCACCAGATCATGATGGCAGTGGAGGACCAGGAGAAGACGGCCTTCATCACGCCCAAGGGCTGCTACTGCTACACCCGGATGCCTTTCGGCCTCCGGAACGCCGGTGCAACCTTTCAGCGCGCCATGCAAGCATGCCTTGGGCCCCAGCTGAGCCGCAACGTGGAGGCTACATCGACGGCATCATGGTCAAGACCCGGTACAAGGACTCCCTCTTTCAAGAACTGCACGAGACCTTCGACAACCTTCGCCGGGTCAACTTCAAGCTCAACCCCGACAAGTGTGTGTTTGGGGTCCGTCCGGCAAGCTGATCGGATTCTTGATCTCCCATCGGGGGATCGAGGCCAACCCCGACAAGATCAAGTCCATCGAGCGCATGGAGGTGCCAAGGCGGGTCATGGACGTACAACGCCTCAATGGGTGCATCACCGCACTCGGGCGTTTCATCTCAAGGCTTGGAGAACGAGCTCTGCCCTTCTTCAAGCTACTCAAGAAGATGGGTCCCGTGAAATGGACCCCGGAGGCTGAAGAAGCTCTTCAGTCCCTCAAGCGCTACCTCGCCTCGCCCCCCATCCTCGTGGCGCCAACAGAGAAGGAGCCCCTGCTGCTATACATCACTGCCACTAACCAGGTGGTCAGCGTTGTTCTTGTGGTGGAGCGTGACGCTCCTACAGACAAGTCAAGCAAGATCAAGGGCAAGCGTCCCGGGAACACCCTCCCGGGGCAACCAAGTAAAAGGAGGCAGCCGGGTGACATAGGGTCCGAAGACCCTGAGCCCGACGTGCCCATCGATGCGACCATCGGCGTCGCAGAAGAACATCGCTGGGGGCTAATTCGCTCTCGCAGGAGGCAGAACACCCGGAGGACGCCGAGCCCATCAAGGACTCGGTCACCCGCAAGATACAACATCCGGTCTACTTCATCAGTTCGGTGTTGCGCGACGCCGGGAGCGGTACCCCATGATGCAGAAGCTGTTACTGGTGATCCTCATCGCCTCTCGCAAGATGAGGCCCTACTTCGAAAGCCATCCCATCACCGTGGTTTCCAAGTATCCCTTGAGGAGTCCACTGGAAAACCCACTCGCCACCGGACGTGTCTCATGGTGGGCCATGGAGCTTCAAGGTTTCGGCCTCAAGTTCGAGCACACGAACAACATCAAGAGTCAGGCGTTGGCTGATTTCATGGCGGAATGGATTGAGACAGCGTATGACGACCCGGTGGAGGAATCCAGCCTTCCCGGGAAAGAAGACCCCGACGCATGGACCATGAACTTCGACGGCTCCTACACCAAGGGCCAGAGAGGCGCTGGAGTTGTCTTGATCTCACCCACGGGAGATCGTATGAAGTACGTCGTCCAGATGCACTACAAGGATAATATCTCGAACAACACGACGGAGTACGAGGGCCTGCTTGCGGGACTTCGTGCTGCCGTTGGCCTCGGAATCAACAAGCTCATTGTCAAGGGTGACTCTCAGCTAGTCATCAAGCAAGTGAACAATGAGTACGCCTGCCCTCAGATGGCACCGTACGTCGAGGAAGTATGGAAGCTTCAGCGGTGCTTCGACAGCTTCCGGGCCATGTACGTCCCTCGGGATGAGAACACGACCACGAATGAGCTGTCACAACTGGCCTCCAAGCAAGAACCAGTACCTCCTGGGATTTACATTGAGGTGCTCAGACAACCCTCTGTGTCTCCCGAGAGGCTCAAGGCAAGGTCTACATCGTCACTGGGGGCTGGTGACCCGTCTACTTCGACAACCCGGGAAACCAGCCCAAGAGACATGCAAGACCCGGCAGAACCTAGACCAAGGGAAGCCATGCTTCTCCTTGGTCAAATGGTGCTACCGGTGGAAAGAGCCCACCTACCCTGGGCCTTGGACATCATCAAGTACATGACGGAGCATACTTTACCGGAGGATGATCATGACGCCGAGCGGGTGGCTCTCTAAGCCAAGCTCTACGTCATGCAAAGAGGATAGTTCATCTGAGCTGGCGTCTCTAATACGCCAGCAAGATGCCGGATCACCAGATGGGTGGCATCCGGGTTTCGCAGCACCAGGGTCTCTAGACCGGCGTCACTTATACGCCAGCAAGATACCTAATCACCAGTCAGGTGATCTCCGGGTTCCGAAATGTGATGGTCTCCGGACCAGCGTTAGCCAGCCAGTTGTGCCTTCAAGCGGCATGCAAGGACCAGCCCCAGGAAGGGTTCGCTGGATAACTGGGTATTTCGGCATGGAGACCTGTTCCCGGCAAGAGTTGCCGGACAGGGTAGAATTATGTCTGAAAAATGGCATAGAAGACCCGCCTCGGCGGCAGCGCGACAGAATAATTGTGGTCTTCGTCAGTCATCGTCGCCTAGGGAATAAAAGATAAGTGTTTCAATTCTGTGAGACTCAATTCATGTAGTGAAGTGTGTTATCCGTAACAACCCCCAAGCAGGGGGCTGACATGGTGCCGGTGGCTGACGGGTCGAGCGCGAGTGGCCTATCTGTAGGCACTGCCACCCGATCGTGCCGTACTGCCGTGGAAAGAAGTGGATCGGGCAGTGCTGTGTTTTAACGAACTTAAACACAGAGATGCTGATGCATGTAAAATGCATACATGAACTTTACATTTTATTACATGTTATTCAATGTTATTTGCATCATATAAGGGTTATATTCATGATTTATATTGAGTTTTGGGGATAATTAACAACTTCCCCATTTTTCTGGAATTAACCCTGCGCTGTCAGAAAACCCCTTTTTCTATATTTTTACGTTTCAGGCGACCAAATCACGTCATAATGACCTGAGATTTTACGGGGATCACTTTTTTGGAAGGAACGAAACGTAGGCGCAAGGGAAACGAAGAAACGGAGACCAGAAGGCTGAAAGGGGTGGGCCCACGCAGCCAGATTCCCTGATCGCGTGGGACCCACCAAGTTGGCCCTCGGGCCTCCGCTGCCGTCGATCTTTCTTCCCGAAGCTTCGTCTTAACCTAAAAACGACTATATATAGACCCCCCCCCCCAGGGCTTTCGTGAAAGGGAGCGCCGCCGAAACATAGAAACCACGAAACAGAGACCTGGAGCTGAAGATTGTAGGGGGAAAACTCCGGCGGGGCGCTGCCGGCGTGGTCTCCTTCCCCTCCAACAACATCTCCACCGACACCATGATGAAGAGGGAGTAGTCCACCCCTGGACTATGGGTTTGTGGAAGTAACTTATGTATCTCTCCTCTCTATGAGCTTCACTAATTAGTACCGTATGAGCTGCTGAACATGATTACGGTCATCTATGTAATTCCTTTGTGGTGGATCTTTATTATGAGTTAATACATGTTTGAGATTGCAATGGTTTTGTTTCAGTTATGAAAGTAGATGCATATTATATACCCCGTTCTTATTTACTTGTCATGATCAAGCATGTTTATGAGAGCATGTGAGGGGGAACGTGTGCATTAGTTGGAGTAACGGGGGGTGGCTAGTGCAGTGAACGTGAGAGAAAGTTTTGCGATCCACTTGGGTTTTCTACCTTACTTTGTTGCCTCACTAGGGATAAACAAAAATACCATGCTACCGGAGAATGGATGTGACCTTGGCCACTATCTCCATGACTAGATCTAGCATGTTCTTATTTTAACTTCATGTCATTGAACTTATTGCTATACTCTGATTTATCTTAATTACTAAGGTGTTATGATTTAGTTCGCATCTTGGTGGAGCATAAGAGAGAGAACAACTTATACTTGAGATCTCTATGTTAGGACGTGATGCCCATATTATTAATAACTTGTCAAACCATGTCTTGCCATCTTACATGTTAATTTTAGTGTTCCATTGTCTACCACGTTATCAAGAGAGAGTGCATTTGTGAAACCATGAACCCCGGTCCATTTTTAATCATAAGAAACACCTTTTCCAACACTTTTATCACCACTTTTGTTTGCTGCCATTATTAAATCCGAAAATACAAAAACACTTTTACATCTTGCATTCGTCATAAAAAACCCAAAAATATCATTTATCATTACTACCATCATCCTTGCATATTTATTTTACCATCATTGCATATTTACTACTGTTTGCATATTTATTTTATTATCATTCTCACACCTCGTGCTTGACAACCACTTGGTGAGGTTGAGGGCACAAAACAATTTATTTTGTTGCAGGTTCTCAAGAGAAGGATAAGGAGATAACACCTGAAATACTGGTTCCCCGAGAGTTCGATATTAAACCCTCGAGTCGCCCCTCGTGGGGAAAACTGTCTTCCACTACTACATACACTCTGCACTTGGAGTCTCAACCTAACCCATTTACTTTTCACGCAGGTAATCACATGAAGGGCCGTCAAGACCTTTTCTGGCGCTGTTGTGGGGTAACTACGTGAAGGGCCATCAGATGCACATTCAACTTTGCTTGCGGGTTGCTTCGGATGAAACACTTTCACAACATGGAAAGAGGGTCCATTCTTTTCCTACTGAAAGTTTTCTGTCTGCAGCGCCTCTCCCGGGACAGGAGCTGATGGGGGAAAGCGGCTAAGGAGCTGGATACCCGGGAAGGACAGGACGGGTCGAGGATGTGGCAAAAACTCAGCTAAGTCCTTGCATCTGCATCCTGCACACTTAGGCATGATATCTCGCTCAGAGTCAATATACCATCGACCTGCGCATGCTTGATAGTTGATGAGAGCCTTTGCGGGGGTAATGCATCCACCCCAGCGAACGGTCCATTTCCCTCTGGCCTAGTACCTGTGGACAGTGGAGTAGGCGCCCGGAAGGTATAGCGCTCTTAGGGGTACTACTGCTGCGTGCATGCAGTCAGGGTATCTGTCACCTAAGGGACCTCCTCTGAAAACTTGACAGTGCGTTAGTGCAAAGAAAGATTTGAGAAATGACCCCGGGAGTTGAGGCTAGGTTGCATTCATCTGAACTTAAATTCTGAATTACATTCAGTTGAGCAACTTCTTGATTACATAATAAGCCTGTGCTACTAAGGCCAGCTCAGGGTTCCTAGTTGTGCAAACTTTTTATTCTCGCCTGCCGGGTGAACTCCGGACTCCCGGGGACGCCTGGGACGAAGGAGGGCATTCGCGCAGGATCTTCAGGGATCCCACGGGCCAGGGAACTTCCGGGCGAACCCCGGCACATGCTGGCTATAGAGGAGGGGCGTCAGGTCCGCGACTTCCACGGCCGCCGCGACCGCGCTTTGCACGGCCCCGAGGGAGGGCCCGGCCATGATGGGAAGGGCCGCTCTCTGCCACAGCTGACGAAGAACAAGGACGTCCGACTCCTCTCTTTCCTCTCGCCATTGGAGTTGTCGGCCTGGGAAGGGAGCGGTGGCTCGAGGAAGAAGAAGGTTGGAGATTTGCAAGGTGCCCATCTACTTTTATAGCACCTGGTACCTTTCTCCTTCCAGCTGCCTTCTCGGCTTCTCCACAGCGGGAATCGAGGAGGCGAGCGTAGTTATTCCCCCGAGCGGAATAACTCCAAGTCTGTCACACCAATTGATGGAGCCGAGCATGGGAGGCAAGGCGCCGGGGACTCGGCAGCAACTGAAGCAAGAGTCATCGAAACTATGCCCGGGGGCTACTGTCGCAGCAGTGGAACATGGGGTTCCCCTGGTGTGGCCAAAGTGGGTCCATAACCTGGGCCCACCAAGAAGATGGACAAGGCAAGGAGTCAAGACTGGTATATGGGCCAGCTCATCTACCTCCAAGAAAGCACGTCAAGTTCGACATCGACAAACTACGGCTAAGGACCAGGTGGCCTTCCGGGTCACCTGTCTCCCGGAGATCAGGGTGGAGCGCCCCTGGGTCCAGGCACCCGGCAGGAGGCCAGGCGTGCCTTCCGGGTTCTCCGTCCGTACCGATGAAAGGATAAGCACTCCAGCTCGTGCCGGAAACGGGTAGAAGACTTGGGCACCAAGATGAAGGACGCTGCCTTGGGCGTGGCCGGTGGGGCTGTCAGTACCGCCCTCCCCTCCTTTCCCAAAGGTGGACAGCGACATCTCTGAAGATGCTTGGAGGAGAAGAAGCCACGTCTCCTCCAAAGACCGCCGAGGGTTTTCTCCCGCCAAAACCCCTCACACCCCTCGCGTGCGCCTGTGGTATCCCCTTAGCCTATAAAAGGAGGACCAAGGCACCGAGGCAAAGGAGAAGAAAAGAAGCAAGGCTAGACTAGGGCTTGGAAAGTAGAGAGAGAGAGAGGTGATCTCCCCAAGGCAGGATCTGCTCTCTGTCTACCTCCGGCCGAAACGCTGCCGGGTTCATCCCAGAACACCCTTGTACACCACACCATGATGAACACTTCAATCCAGACATGCAGGAGTAGGGCTTTTAGCCTCCGGGCGGCCTGAACCTGGGTAAACTCCGCGTGTCTTTCTGTGTTGGTTGCGTGCTTGTCCCTACGAAGAACTCGACGATCTTGCTCCCGGGTAAGGCGTCTTCCAGCCTCCTTTGTGCCCCATGCCGAACCTAAAAAGGGGGTATCCTCTACTCCCGGTGTCCGTGATCCGAGACACGACAGTCTTCAAATTGCCTTTTATCCCGATGATATGTCTCTTTGGAAGACAAGCATTTTTCGTCTTGGTATTTTGTGCCATCATGAAAAGTGTTGAGGGTTTGATGTATTCCTTGATCCTATTTTCATTTGGTATGTTTTCAAATTAGTATCTTCAATCATGTGTTGATTTGAGTCTTTGATATAATTTGGGCAATTCGTTTTCTTGTCACACTTGTGTGTACTTTCTTGGTTTATTTGGTGTTTTGTCCAAATTGTATCTCATTTGGGTCTTGAAAGTCTTGTGCATGCATTTTTATTATATGTATATCTTATGGCATGCATACTTTTGTTGATCCAATATATAGGATAAACTCCATCAAATCCTAAATGGCTAAGATGTGCATGAAATTCAATTTCATATCAATATGCACATATTTATGTGGAGTTTGTCCTATGTATTGTAGTTGCTCTAACTACTTTGGACCCAATGAGTTTGGGTACCATGGTGTACTTGAATTTGTTTTAGGTACACTTGAGATGCATTGGAAGCTTGTCTCATTTACAAGGAAGGTGTTATCACCATGTGCTTATTGGAGCCAAGCTCGGATGATTGTGAACTCTTATCATCTCCATCAACAATGCTATCTCGGTAACAAGTATCTACCTCATGCATACATTTCTAGCTTTCAACCTTGTGTAGGTTGTATCTTGGCATGAATTTCCTTTGTGCGATACTTGTTATCTTTCTCGGAGCATCCCTTTTATCACCTTATCCCTTGTGGATACTTTTGATGCTATAATGAGTGTGTGTTGGAAGTTCATCTATATTCCTTTAAGATAAAATTGGGCTTTGTGCTATGCTTTTAAGCAGAGATATTATTGGTGTATTTGTGACTTCCTCTTAGATATCATGATCTCTACCTTTGTACCTATTTTGTGTGTATATGTTTATTTGTGGACTTATATCTTCGTGATTGGTGTCTACTTAGAAACTTATACATATGAGAATAGTTACATCTTTATTTGGTATTCCAATTATTTAGTGACCACCTTTTATTGCTTTTGATTCTTTGGTGGTTTCTAAAAGGCACAAGCTTTGTTTTTTTGTTATCCCTTTTTGCACCTTAATAAGCTTATGGACCTATTTGCTACATCGTCTTTGGTTTGTGTTTTACATTATCTAGGAGGGAGTGGTGATTCCATGTTGTGCACACTATATTGAAATACAAATCCTTACTGTGCACGTACCTTGGGGAGTTCCCTCTTGATTTTTAGAACACTTTTTCGGATCCTTTTGATTGCTTGCTTCTTTCGTCGAATTATCTTTCTCTTTGATATTTTTTTTCATTTTTTTGGATCCTCGATATAGTTTGATCTACCTCCATCTATTCATCATTGGATATGTGCATTTGATTTCACTCATATCATGAGAAATGCACACATTATGGGGGAGTTCTTATTATATTGGCCTTCTTAAATTTTCGCCCATTTCGGCAATGGATGCCAATGGGGGAGAAGTTTAGAGGGTTTAAGGGATTTGGTTTTATGCTTTAGTTTCGTTCTTAAGCATTTGCCTTTTCTTGCTCATGCATCCTTGCTCTTTGTGTTGCATGGTTGCTTAATTCATTATATAAACCCTCGTAAAAGGGATTGTCATCAATTACCAAAATGGGGGAGATTGAAAGTGCATGTTGCCCCATGCGTGGTTTTGGTAATTAATGACAATCCTTATGGACTAATGTTTGTATTGAGATATTCTTATAGGTTTGTCCATAGGCATCGCTTGAACTCCATGTGTTTGATTCAAGGTTGTATGCCATCAAGATCATTGATTATAATGGACATATTTGATATGATCAAGAAGAAAAAAAGATACAAGGTTGATCAAGACTAAGTGCAAAGAGTGGATTCAAGTTTATCAACACAAAAAGCTAAATGATATACCATGTGGGATCATGTGATCCAATGGTATGGTAAGAAATTGTCCATATATCTTTGTGAACTAACCCATTATGTGTGTGTGGCATTCCTTTGTTGGGGTTAGGTATCTCTCCATGGGCTTGCATCAAAAGGAAGATTTCTTATAGCTCATGGAGGATGACGTCAAGTGGTGATCGTCATCAAGGTTGAGATGTGCAAGTTCAAGATGGGCATCTAGAAGATATCATATGCTTGAAGCTTGCAACCCATTTGGAGATAACGGTCAAGTGAAGATGTTCCTAAGAGAGGCACTCCCATCTTGGTGTATGGGGAGCAATATGAGAGTCTTCACCAAGCAAAGCGCAATCAAGAAAGGTGGTCCACTTGAAGAGATCAAGATCGTCATTATCTAGCTCAAGTGGAATGCGCAAGGCAAAGGTATGATCTTGATAGGGTTTCTATTTTACCAGTCTCATGGTGTTAGTGGGAGACCGGGTTATAGAATAGATACCGTACTATCTAGAGGGGATCTCAAGTGAGTAACTTGATCGCATCTTTGTGGAGAGCTCAAACCTTTGCATTATTAGCATATCATCTTTCTTGTTTCTTATTTGGCTTTTATCCATGTGATAATTTTGAGCTTGTTTTCATCTCCATACCAAGCTCTAGTTCATCAAAAACGGATTTCATATACATATCTTGTTGCATTTTTTATGTTGGAGGTTTACCGGTTTGTCTTTTCTAAGAGAGGTCAAACTCTCTCCTTGTGGCTTCCTCCTCACATGATGGACTATGATGTTTCTCTGTATGATCTTGAAGAGCTCTTCGTTGCGATTCCAACGAGCCCAAGATTATCGAAATCGGAGTCCGGATGAAAAAGATATTGCAGTTTTCGTTTTGCTGTTTCTGTCAGTTTTCAGGAAACCGGATATTCCGGTTTGTTTTGGACCGGAATATCCGGTTCTGCGCAGGAAAATTCGGGCACTGGAGTTGGGCGGAAATTCCGGTCCAAACTTGGACCGAAATATCCGGCCCGCCCAGTTTCCTGCAACGGCTACACTTTGGAGGGGCCATAAATACCCCTCCCCTTCTTCCACCTTGGAAAACTTTTTCTAAGCACGTTTTCCTCTCACTCCCACCATTGTTGACCTTGGAAAGCTTGCCCCCCTCTCAATCCCTCCCATGATTCTTGCATATCTTTGAGGGAAAAGTGAGAGGAGATCTAGATCTACAATTCCACCAATCTATCTCTCCTCTAAGTGAGGGGAACCTAGTAGATCTTGATCTTGGAGTTCTTGGTGTTTCTCCTCCATTGTTTTTCCTCTCTTATTCCGCCATAAGCATTTGTTGCTTTGTTGAAATTTGAGAGTGAAGGACTTGAGCACTTCTTGTGTTCTTGCCATTGCATTTTGTTGCATCGGTTTGCTCTCTCCACGAGGATTCGTGTAACTGAAAGTTCGTGAGCTTGTTACTCTTGGGTCATTGGACCCTAGACGGTGTTCTTGTGACCTTTTGTGGTCAAGGCCTTTTGTGGCTTGTTGGGACCTTTTGTGGTCACTTGGGAGCTCCCAATCTTTTTGTGGGTTGTGCCTCAAGATTGTTGTACGGGACTCGATTTCCGCCCAAAAGGGAAATCAATAGTGGAAGGTGAACCGAGCTTTTGGGCAAGGTTCATCGGAAAATAGGGTGAGGCCATTTGTGGCGTTTGAGTTTGAAACTCACACCCCTCCAACCAGACGTACTCCCCTAAAAAGGAGGAACTCGGGAATACATCCTCGTCTCCGCGTGCCTCGGTTATTTCTATACCCGAGCTCTTTGGTTATGCACTTTACATTGTGATAGCCTTCGTGCTTGAAGTATTATATCTTGCTATCACTTTGTTGCTAGTCTTGCTTAGCATAAGTTGTTGGTGCACATAGGTGAGCCTAGTATTTTTAGGTTGTTGGCTTGTTAATTTAAACACCTTGTTTTATTCCGCAATTATCAAGCCTAAACCGGAAAAAAAATTAAATCGCCTATTCACCCCCCCCCCCCTCTAGGCGACATCCTTGTCCTTTCAGAGTTCATCCCCGTTTTCTCCACCATTTGTCACAATTGGAGTCACCCATCTATCCAAGGGTTAGCAACTTCATCCTCTCTTCTGGCATTGCAAGTTTAACTCATTTCATTGCTAGTTTAGCTCATATCATTTTTCTAGTGCTAGCTAGGTTTTTGATGAAATGCCTAAGTTAGGGAGTTCATTTGTTTTATATGCAATTTGAGCTCAAATTAAATTATGATTTATGGGTTTTAGTGCCTTCCCGTCCCCTTCCTCACCGCCGTCGATCGCCCGCGCCGCCATGTCGTCGGCACCACCTTGGTGAGCCTCTTGTTCTTATTTAAAAAAAATCTTATTTGTATGATTTACATAGTTATTTGTATAATTTTCTTACTTGTATGATTGTTTGTTATATGTATAGTGTCATGGTTTTGATGTCCGTCCCCGTCGGCCCTCGTCCAGTCTATGATTTGGATGTGGTATATTATCTTTTATAACTATTTGTTTCATTTCGTGTTTATGACAATTAATTACGCCAACCAACTTGACATAGATATTTTTATCTAGGAGGTAGTGGAACCGGAAATTCCAATCGACCCTCTTGTCGAGATGTTAAATCTAGTTGAAAAAGAAAATGATGACTTGAAAGAAGAATTGAAGAAAAATTGAAAAGAACTGAAGAAGAGAAGATGAAATTGGAGTTGTATCTTGCCGATGTCGTCGATGATCACAAGATCAAGATGGATGCAATGCGCTTGAAAATTAGAAAGATTTCAAAATATGCAATTAATAAAGAGGCTTGGTATCATTATGCTGTTGGGTCAATGGTTACCTTAGTTGCGATTTTGATCGCATTTGTTGTTGCATTTAAATGCATTAATTAGATAGTTGTATGTTAGTTCCAATGTATGTTTTATGTGAACTATGTATTACATTTGGTCACTACTCTACTTTGGTTTTAATGTGATGAACTTTTATTAATTAATTTGGTCACTATTATATATTCATGATGTAGTGTAATGGTTTTTGATATATTTATATAATGCAGATGAGCCGCCAATGGATGTACGGTGACCGACGCTGTCCCGATTTCATTAATGGCATGCATAATTTTCTCTGTTTGGCTGAGACAAACAAGCTGCCGAATGATTTTATTTCTTGTCCATGTAGTGTCTGTAAGAATACGCAAGATTACTCTACCTCAAAAACCCTTCACGTCCACATGTTGAAGTCCGGTTTCATGTCTGGCTATAATTGTTGGACCAAGCATGGAGAAAGAAGGTTATAATGGAAGACAATGAAGAAGAAGAGGATAATGACAACTATCCTATGTTCACTGAAGACGGTGGTACTACAATGGGGGAAGACGAAGCTGAAGAAGAGTCCATTGTTGATGAGCCCGATGATGATCTTCGCTGGGCCATTCTTGATGCACAGATAAACTGCGGAAGTGAAAACGAGAGGTTGAAATTGGAGAGCATGTTAGAGGATCACAAAAATTGTTGTACCCAAATTGCGAAGATGGCCGGAAAAGGCTGGATACCACACTGGAATTGCTGCAATGGAAGGAACAGAATGGTCTATCTGACAAGGGATTTGAAAATTTGCTGAAAATAATAAAGAAGATGCTTCCAAGGGATAACGTATTGCCCCCTAGTACGTACGAAGCAAAGAAGGTTGTCTGCCCTCTAGGATTAGAGGTGCAGAAGATACATGCATGTATCAATGACTGCATCCTCTACCACGGTGAGGAGTATGAGAATTTGAATGCATGCCCTGTATGCGGTGCATTGCGGTACAAGATCAGGCGAGATGACCCTGGTGATGTTGAGGGCGAGCCGCGCCCCAGGAAGAGGGTTCATGTCAAGGTGATGTGGTATGCTCCTATAATACCACGGTTGAAACGTTTGTTCCAAAACAAAGAGCATGCCAAGTTGTTGCGATGGCACAAAGAAGACCGTAAGAAAGATGTGATGCTGAGACACCCCGCTGATGGGTCGCAGTGGAGAAAAATCGACAGAGACTTCCCAACCTTTGCACGTGACGCAAGGAGCTTAAGGTTTGGTCTAAGTACATATAGCTTTAATCCTTTTGGGGAGCAGAGCTCCAGTCATAGCACCTGGCCTGTGACTCTATGTATCTATAACCTTCCTCCTTGGTTGTGCATGAAGCGGAAGTTCATTATGATGCCAGTGCTCATACAAGGCCCGAAACAACCCGGCAACGACATTGATGTGTACCTGAGGCCATTGGTTGATGAACTTTTACAGTTGTGGCGTGAAGAAGGTGTACGTGTGTGGGATGAGCACAAACTGGAGGAATTTGACCTACGAGCGTTGTTGTTTGTAACCATCAATGATTGCCCTGCTCTTAGTAACGTTTCAGGACAGTCAAACAAGGGATACAATGCATGCACGCATTGTTTAGGTGACACTGAAAGTATATATTTGGCAAACAAGAATGTGTACCCGGGGCATCGTCGATTTCTTCCAAACAAGCATCCCGTAAGAAAAAAAGGCAAGCATTTCAAAGGTGAGGCAGATCACCGGATGAAGCCTACCTGCCCTACTGGTGTTGATATATATGACATTGTCAAGGATTTAAAAGTAATCTTTGGAAAGGGTCCTGGCGGACAATTTGTTCCGAATGACGCCGACGGACATGTACCCATGTGGAATAAGAAATCTATATTTTGGGAGCTACCCTATTGGAAAATCCTAGAGGTTCGCTCTGCAATCGACGTGATGCACGTGACGAAAAATCTTTGCGTGAACCTGCTAAGCTTCTTGGGCGTGTATGGTAAGACGAAAGATACACCGGATGCACGGCTGCACCAACAACGTATGCACGAATGAGACGACCTGAATCCAGAGAAGTATCAAGGTCCTGCCAGCTACGCTCTTACCAAAGAAGAGAAGGAGATCTTTTTTGAAGTTCTGAGTAGTATCAAGGTCCCGTCTGGCTTCTTGTCGAATATAAAGGGAATAATAAACATGGCAGAGAAAAAAAATTCAAAACCTAAAGTCTCATGACTGCCACGTGATTATGACGCAATTACTTCCGGTTGCATTGAGGGGGCTTCTACCGAAAAATGTTCGAGTACCCATTGTGAAGCTATGTGCATTTCTCAATGCAATTTCTCAGAAGGTAATCGATCCAGTAACTCTACCAAGTTTACAGAAGGATGTGGTCCAATGTCTTGTCAGATTCGAGTTGGTGTTCCCACCATCCTTCTTCAATATTATGACGCACCTCATAGTTCACCTAGTCTATGAGATTTCCCTCCTCGGTCCTGTATTTCTACACAGCATGTTCCCCTTTGAGAGGTTCATGGGAGTCTTAAAGAAATACGTTCATAACCGTGCTAGGTCAGAAGGAAGAATCTCCAAGGGCTATGGAACAGAGGAGGTCATTGAGTTTTGTGTTGAATTTATTCCTGACCTTAAGTCGATCGGTGTTCTCAATCGCGCCATGAGGGGAGACTGCGTGGAAAAGGCACACTAGGAAAGAAAGCAACAATATGTATGCACGGGCATTCTTTCACCAGGCACACTACACAGTTCTACAAAATTCCAGCTTGGTGGCTCCGTATATCGAGGAACACAAGAATATTGTACGCTCCAAAAACCCGGAGCAGCCTGACTCCTGGATTAAAGAACACATGGAGACTTTCGGCGGTTGGTTGCAAACACGTCTCATTAATAACACCACTGTTGGAGAAGAGCTATACTTGTTGGCCAAGTCACCATCTTCGACTATATTGACTTTCCAAGGGTACGAGATAAATGGGAATACATTTTACACGGCCGCCCAAGATAAAAAGAGCACCAACCAAAACAGTGGTGTCCGCTTTGATACAACAAACAACAATGGGCAAAAGGACACATATTATGGTTACATAGAGCAGATATGGGAACTTGACTATGGATATGATTTTAAGGTCCCTTTGTTTCGGTGCAAATAGTTCAACCTGACAGGCGGGGTAAAGGTAGACCCGCAGTACGGAATGATAACAGTGGATCTCAAGAATCTTCGGTACCACACCGAACCATTCGTCCTAACCAATGACGTGGCTCAGGTTTTCTATGTGAAGGACATGTCTACCAGACCGAAAAAAAGAAAAGATAAGCAAGTGAATACATCATACGATGAGCCAAAGCGCCACATAGTTCTTTCCGGGAAAAGAAACATCGTGGGAGTGGAGGACAAGACAGACATGTCAGAAGATTACAATAAGTTTGATGAAATTCCGCCTTTCAAAGTGAACACTGACCCAAGCATCGTGTTAAATAATGAAGATTGTCCATGGTTACGGCGCAATCAGAAGAAAGGGACACACACGAAGAAAAAGTTTATACCACAACACTAGATAGGGATGTTGTTGGTGACGTGTAATAATGTATTAAACCTTTTATGTAATTGTGTTCTGAAAACTCAGAAGAAAACTCTAAACACTGATTTTTGGTTCTAAAAACTCCAACGGCTCACAAGCGCTCGAAAAAGTTGGAACAAAACACACGGTTTCCCCTGCATACATCCCACCATCAGATGTGTGCAGGGAATCTGAATGATTTGTATTCGGTCGATGAACTGAAGGATTTGTAGATAGAACAAAACACACAGTTTCCCCTGCATACAGCCCGACGGTGGCTCTTGAGTGCCCGCATATCAAATGCACCGTCGGATGTATGCAGGGAATCCGAATGATTTGTATTCGGTCGATAAACTGAAGGATTTGTAGATAGAACAAAACACATGGTTTCCCCTGCATACAGCCCGACAGTGGCTCCTGAGTGCCCGCATATCAAATGCACCGTCGGATGTATGCAGGGAATCCGAATGATTTGTATTCGGTCGATGAACTGAATGATTTGTAGATAGAACAAAACACACGGTTTCCCCTGCATACAGCCCGACGGTGGCTCCTGAGTGCCCACATATGAAATGCATCGTCTGTAGCGGACCTACACTTAAAAATTGGCAAGATCCCTGTGTATAGTGCAAACCCCTGGATCGATTCATTTGCACACATAGTTTACGATGAATATCACAACAAAGTATCAATTATTACACGCGGATCCAGTACTTAGGAAAATATTCATTACAAATTGCATAGCACGAAGCTAGCTTTGAAAGAGTAAAGCAGCGGAAAACATTATTCTTCAGTGAGTCTCCATCATCTTCATGTGCCACAGGCGAAACATGTTGGTTGCAGACTCGAAACCCTTAAACGAATTCTCACTCGTCGTCGGAACAACCTGCAACAGGAAAAATGTTGCAACAAGGTGGGTCAGAACCATATAAAATGGAACTGGCAAGTGACACTCTGTGGACACTTAGTGGAATAACTCTAATAACCTATATGCATACTTGGCTGGTGGAGTTCAAGGCCATTTTGCAGAAAGCCAAATTTTTCCTAACTCTTTTGAAAACACTTTTCTTCTAATCGAGACATCCATGGCATGAAAACCACTGTCTCATTTACCCTTGTTCACCCATCACAATTTTACTTGAGAAGTTGGAATGTTGGGATCCTCCGTTGACGTCCTTGATCAGCTGCTCAGAATTGTCCGTAACCGGGGACACGGCTAAGTACTTAGTTTTACACTCTCGAGAGGTTGTGCACGTTCACCATTAGACTTAACCAACCCAAACTATCCCCACACTCCAATAGTGATAGGGGAAAAGAAAAAGGTTAAGACGAGATCCTTCAGAAGCATTTTCCCACCCCATACCGGCCTGACGCGCTCCACCTACAATCCTCTACCACCGCCTGTCAAGCCGGGGCGAGTCCACGCAACTTATTCGATCAAGACAAAGCCCATATGACCAATGGCTGCACTGAAAGCAATCTTCACTTGGAGTTCTTCAAATCCCTTTGATCCCTGGGTGGAAATCCACAAGTGCACATACTCAGGTAAAACCATAGAAATGGCCCTGAGTAGCCACTCAACTTCGCCTCCGTCAACAAACCAATCCACCCAGGAGTTTCTTTAACTTAGTAGAATTTAGCTTTTTATAAAATAACTTTTGCATAGCATCAATATTTCTACTAAGTTATTATATAGGTACCTAGACACATAGGAATAGGAAAATTCTAAACATGTCTTGCATAGCAATACTAATAACACCTACACATGCTTAAGGAAAATAAACTAAGTCATGCATAGACAAAAATACTTAGGAAATTTATGAATGTGCTACTTGCCTTTGGAAGTTGTCGTGCTCACACACTCTTTTCAACAACGAACGTTGCACTCCGTTCAATCTATACATAGAAATAACACAACAATAAACAAACAATTCAACAACTCATTGCATACAAAAGCAAACATGCATATCAAAGTCTTCACAAAAATTTGGTCAAGGGATGATCTAGAGTCAAATTTGAACATTCCAAATTCGAAAAGGTTGGAGTGGTTTTCCAAAGCTTCTAATAGGTTGGTCTTGATCAAAATGATCACACAAAATTTTTGGTAAGAAGGGTTTAACACAATTTAAAACAAAGGTTTGCAAAACAACATTTTAAAAAGGCTTTTAGCACAAACTTACTTATTTTAGTTGAAAAACAAATTAAGAAAGATGGGGTTTGGTCTCTCTGGTCAGAGGCAAATATTTGGAATATTTTTCTAAAAGAAAAACAAGCTAAAACGATTTATAAAATTTAAACTATATCTAAAATACTCAAATTGAGCCTCTGATTTTTAAATCAGTTTAAAAGTATCCAAAAATTATTTCTGGCAGTGGCTAACTATTCTACAGATCCAAAGGTTTCCAAAAATATTTTATTTGCAAATTTTGAACTTTTAGAATTAAAGATATGCCAAAGTATTAGAATGCAATGCACAAACATTTTACCAGCAAGTCTACTGTTTCTCATGTGACAACAAAGTACTGCAACAACTATCCTGTGCTCACATCATATGAACATCCAACAAGAACAAGCATGGTCACCACAAAACAGTACTAGGCATGGAATAAACATGGAAACACTACTGTAGGCTAGACATGAGTAGCTAACAACAAATATACCTAGCTAGAAGGAAGGCACAAACTGAACCTAGTTTAACAACAAAAGACCAATGTTCTAGATAACAAAAACAGCAGAAACAACATAGTTACAGAAAAAGCTAAACCGTATCAACTAATCAGCAGCAACACTATATAGAGATCAGTGACAACATTATAAACTTCTACTCAAAGAATCTATAGCTGAACATGCGACTGTAAACAATTAAACATGTTACTACTGCACTAGACAAACCTACAGATTAGCTACATGCAAACAGTAAACTGAGCATATACAAATATCAAGAATGAAACTGCGTACGTCCCGTTTAAAAAAAAAAAAACTGCGTATGTCCAAACAATGTACCAAGTTCAATTAGTATTGAATTTGGGTCGAATGCGTACATGCTTTTAAGTTAATTTTGTAAACTAACATAGGCATACAAGAACAAACTCTACGGCTGGATTGCTATGGTCATAAGGAGGTTTTCTATGTAGGAATCACGAAGATCCAACGTGTGAGAGGCAGCCTAACATGCCACTGCCATCAGACGGCCTTGGATCTACGGCCACACGGTAAACTAGAACTCTAAAGCCGGAACCCATGTCTACCGGATAGGTATAAGTGTGTGAAGTGTGAGGGTGCAAGGAAATTCGCTGGTTCTCACCGAGTATGACGTAATCGTCCGATGAACTTGATGAACCGAGTTAAAGAAGATGCAGACTGTGCTGTGTGAGGTTGATGGCTCAAGCTTCTGGTTCCTCGTATCAGTCCTGCTCCTCCTCTTGATCATTATGGCGCAGCAGTTCTTCCTCTCGTGGCCGGAGTCGTCCGGAAAACTGGCGGCATCCAGCGACGGCCTCGCGGAGCTCCGCGAGATTGGATCGACGTGAGAGCCTAGGGCTCTGGTGGCTGTGTGGGATGGAAAGAGGAGGCAAGGGGCGTTGATTTGGGACTACATAGGAGGAGAATGGTGCGCTCTAATGGACGTGATTAAAGGGAGGATCAATGCGAGGTAACGGCAACAGTTTCTGGTATGACCTGCTGTTTCTGTTAGCTGACTGCGTGCGTCCGTGCTGGAGAAGGAAGAGGAAGCAGCAACGCTTCTCTAGGCGGCGTTCTGTGCTGGGAGCCTGGACTCGTCCCGTGCGTGCGTGCGAGTTGAGCTCTCGCTCCTCTGGCCTGATGCGGCTGGGCCTTGGGCTGGCCAAGTTGGAATGGTGCTTGCTGTACTAGTCGGCTTGTATGTGCGTATGCATGACAGAAATTTCGGATATAATTAAAAAAAATCTAGAAAACATGGTTGGATGCATCGATGGTAAAGGAGAACAGAACAGAAAGAAAAACAACGAAGGATAGAAACTTGAGTAGCTAGCTAGCATCGGTAGGAAAGAAAAGAAATATAGAAGGACACGGGGAAAGAGCAGCTAGTAACGTGGTGCAGCTAGCACGGCATGCATGCACGAGCATGTGCATGGCTGAGATTTTGGATATAATAAAATAAAACGTGAATAAATAGATTTTCCTTTTAGCGAAATCCATAAAATAATATAAAGCTCTGAAGAATACCAAATGAATTTATGAAAACGAAATCAGCTTCAAAATATGATATTTTAATACCAAGAAAATACGAATGAATTTTTAAGGACACTAAAACTAAAATTTAAATTCACGTATGTATTAATTCATTCTAAGGCTCCAAAACAAGTCAAATAAAATTCTAAATTTTTATATAAATAATATATATCTTTTAACATTCATGTACTCCCTCCGTTCGGAAAAAGATGTCACACAAATGAACTATAGATAGACCATTTTTGTGACATCCTTTTCCGAACGGAGGGAGTACATGTTTTCAACATATTTAAAATGTAGAAAATTTCAAATATAGAATAATTGCTTAAGTGACACTTTATGTCAATTTTTAAATAGGGTTTTAACAAAGTAATTTGTGGCTTAATAAATCCATAAACAAAGTATCACAAATAACAGTATCTAAAATAAGCTACTTTAAACATATTTTCAAAATCATATAACTGAATCAAAACAAATTTTGAAAATAGAGCATGTTTCAAATAATTTAAAACAATTTGTAAATATTATTTTAGCGTTAAATAAACACCCAAATATAATATTTTTAGATTCATCTTCACTCTTTGAGGAAATTATTCTATCCAAATAAAAAGTTCTAAATTTTAGTGATTTTTTAAACATTCCAAAATATTGGGATGTTACATCGTCGGATGTATGCAGGGAATCCGAATGCTTTGTATACTAAATGAACAACAATGAGTACACACTGAGTGTCGAACATGTCCGAGAGGTGGGCTATATATAGGGTTGTGTGGCTCACGAAGTGGTCGTGATAGTGCTGATCCAACAGCTCACAAGCCCTCAAAGAAACACACCCCTGATCCAACGGCTCACAAGCGCTTGAAAGAAACACACGATCCGTGTGCTTCTTCCTGATTGGTCATACTACATGCCGCTAGGGTTTTCTTCTGTTTGCCGAGTGAAACTTTGTGCTTGGTTGTGTTAGGGTAGCCCCTAGGAACACCCAAAACAAAGTTATAACACAACTCTTAACAAGATTCCTCCGCTTCGTCCGAAGTGGGAGTTTCCGGCTATAAGTTCACAAATTCACTAGAGAGAAACTGATGACGGTGAATAGATATAAAAGAAATCAATAGATAAGATTTTTACAAATTTTTAGAAAATAATTTTGTCCAAAAACACTCAAACATGCATTTAAATTCTATTAAAAGCATTTTTAAAATTCATATTAAAATCATTTGTAGAAATTCAAATTATATAAAAAAACTCAAACATGCATTTTGTTTGAAATTTTTGATGATATGGATTTAAATGTATGTCAAATTTTTAGAAAATAACTTGACTTGATTTGGACAATTAAATAAATAGATATAAATGAAATGAATAGATATAAAAGAAATCAATAGATATGATTTTTACAAATTTTTAGAAAATAATTTTGTCCAAAAACACTCAAACATGCATTTAAATTCTATTAAAAGCATTTTTAAATTAAAAAGCATTTTTAGAAATTCAAATGATATCAAAAACACTTAAATCAATAGAATAAAAGAAATCAGAAAAAAGAAAGTAGAAAAAATAAAATAGAAAAAGAAATTACAAAAGCACCTTTAGTACCGGTTGGTGGTTCCAACCGGTACTAAAGGTGGGCTTCGCGCGCGCAATTTTCAGCGGCGGCCCAAAATACCTTTAGTACCGGTTGGAACTCACGCTGGGCATAAAACCCCAAACCCGAACACCGAACCCGAAAAACCCGGCCCCGAACCCGAATAACCCGGACCCGACAAACCCGAGTACATTCTCGGGTGGCAGATTAGAAAACCCGAAATTAGTTCAGGTTTCTCGGGTTTGCAGTGCCAGTACCCGATTATCCCGAAAAACCCGAAATAATAAAAAGGCCCAGCAAGAATCCCCGCATAAAATGCAGCCCAGCCCAAGAACGCTATCGATCCCCACGGCCCAGCAAGATTCCCCACATAAACCTAGCAGCATGCTAGCTGCTATCGATCTAACTCCCAGCCGCAGCCGCCACAGACCACTGCTCTTCCTCCTCCCGTGACTTTGCTCTTCCTCCTCCCGTGGCTTTCCTCTCCCTCTCTCTCTCCACCTTACCTCTCTCCCCACCAGCACCAGCTCCGGATCCATGCTCCCCCGCCACCATGGATGAATGGAAGCACTCATCTCCATTGGATCTGGCCCTTACTTCCTCCTAATGCCCGCTGGATTTGGAGCAGCAGTCCGAGGAGGAAGATGATGAGGGCCTAGGCTAGCTGCTATCGATCTGAAGTCCGGCGTCCGGCGTCCGGCGTCTTCGGTGGCGCGGCGACAGAGCAACGGCGTCAAGCCGTCAAGCACTACAGAAATTTTGCAGATATGATGCAGAATCGCTGCAAAAAGTCCCAGAAATTCTTCTTCAGTTCTTATTTTGAATCTCTTCACATATTTTCGGGTATTTCAGGATTACCCGAACCCGGACCCGAAATTACGGGTACCCGAATTGTCGGGTAGTAGTTTTTTGACACAAATCTCGGGTGTCACATTTGAAAACCTGAAATTTACTTTACCCGAAAAACCCGACCCGAATTCTCGGGTAAACCCGAACGCCCAGCGTGAGTTGGAACTACCAACCGGTACTAAAGGGTGGCCTTTAGTACCGGTTGGTTTCACGAACCGGTACTAAAGGTCCCTTCCCTGCATACTTGGGCGGTTCTCGCCCCAAATCGACCAAGTTTCTCCACATTCGGCGCCTCCTCTTCTCCCGCTCTCCGTCGCCGACCACCGAATCGCCGTCTCCGCCCGCCGAATCGCCATCGAATCGCTGCCAAATCGCCTCCTCCTCTCCTGCTCTCCGTCGAAGGCCGGAATCGTCGCCGCCGTGCTGATCTTCTTCCTCTCCGGCCGCCGCACGTCCTCGCCGTCGACTCCAACCTCCTCCGTCCTCGCCGAGCACACGCACGCGTCGAGGGTGAGATTGCGATGCTCCTGGACAATCCTGTCCTCCTCCTATCTCAGTTTTTAGTGTTGTTTATTTAAATTTGCTCAAATGACAGAAAATAAACTCAACTAGAAATTCATAAGTTATTCTCTGTTTATCAAAAGAATATGTTTAATGTACCAAAATGCTGAGAAAAATAACACCTATCTAATGAAATCATTTTCATGCATATTTGAACAAAATTGCAGTATTGTACTTTTTAGAAGATAAATATTGGGTGATAATTTCTCTTGCTGAAATAATTATTTTTGCACCCCATTTAAATTGCTAGATACTTTTCTGGTAATTTCAGTGCATAAAAATGTCATGCCATCATGTGTTTGTGCATTGCACTTGTTATGCATGTGTGGTTATTATTGTAAATATTGCTTGGTAGGAAATTTAGGAAAATGTTGTTGACATTTGAAAAAATAAGTAGTTTGGGCGTGTTTCTACATTTTTAAATTAGATATGAATTTTAAATTGTAGTTGCTATGAATTTTAAATTTGCTATTAGTTGGTATAAATATTAGGCTAAAATTTTAAATTTGCTAGTAGTTGGTATTGTCGGCCCAGTGGAAACCAGGGTACCACGGGCCGGCCTGCCACAACCCTCAACACTCTACTGAAGATTTCACTAAGGACTAGGCGCTCAGCCCGGTGAGCCTCGCGAGGAGACCTTTCCCTCGCGAGGGCCTCTTCCACCGAGAATATCACAAGTCCTGGCGTACGTCTGCGCCTCCCTAGCGAGCCCCCCCCCCCCTCGCGAGGGGTCGAGTACTCAAAGATCTCGGCGAGGCAACCCAGCCTTCGCGAGGTTCCTTCGGGTGAAAGCGAGCTCTGTCACCGCGACAGAGCGCACATGGCCTCTGCTCCCGCCGCAGAGTGACGCGCGCGTCTGCGCGCGATGACGATCGCGCCGCAGTTGCCTCTTTGGTGATAAAGACGGTCAACAAAGCTGCACCAAGCAAGGCGGACTACGAGCGTTGCCGTTCTGGTGATAAGGGGACCGTCGGCCACTACGCTCCAAGTCGACGTCACCGTGGGACACCCCACGGGCCTCTCCAGCGCCAGCCCATCGTCCTGGATGGACGGTGGCTTTTCCTGCGCAAGCTTCAGCTTTCTGCCATGGACCAAGTCCATGGACAGCCCCGTGGCCGTGCACTGTCCTCCTCCTTCGGCGCCATGTGGTAGCCCTTGCTGCCCAGTGAATTGGGGGAAGAGGCCCGGGGCGCGTATAAAAGGAGGCAGTGTACGACCATTGGAGGGGATCCGCCATTTTCGACTCGACCAGCTGAAGCTAGCCTCTCCACCGCAAGGAAGAAGACGAAGCTCTTTCCTCAGTAGTTCCACCATAGCAAAGCAACGCTCACAAGCTCACTTGTACTGTAACCTCCACAAGCAGTGCAATACAACCAAGCAGGAGTAGGGTCTTTACACCTCCCGGTGGGCCTGAACCTGGGTAGAGGCTCGTGTTTACTCTCTGCCGTGATGTCCCTCACCGAGCTCGACGAGAACTGTCGCCGAGGCAGCAGAGGGTTGTTTGATTGCGTGTTCAGCCCCTTACTCGTTCCTGGCATTAGAGAGACACATCCCTAGTTCCTGGGATCACTCTCCGACATTTGGCGCGCCAGGTAGGGGGCTGAGGCGCGTCTTCAACCTTCTGCTTCGCCATGGCCGAAGCACGAGCTGAGCGCCTCGCGCGCCGGACATCAGGCAGGGCCGACACCGAGCCCGTCGTCAACCGCAACCCCCGCGGCCGCCCGCGCGCCGGCAACGCTCCAGAGCGCGACGCCGACCCCGAGCCCCGCGTCGAGCACCTAGAAGGCCAAGACGGCGGCGACGACGAGGAAGCTTCCACCCTGCACCCGTCCAGGGACCAGGGCACCTCTACGCAGAGCCGGGCGGCGCCCATCCCAAGCGCTGCACTGCTCATGGCGCAGGAGCTACTGCGTTACCGCCCCGCGCAGGAGGGCCATGACGGCTGGCTCCACCGCATCACCGAGCTCGTCAACGCCGCTGCTGTGCCTGCTCCGGCACACTCTCGCTCGCTGGTGCACCACTCCGGGCATACGGGGAACGTAACGCATGGCGCTCCTCCCCCTCCTCCTCCGCCTCCACCTCCACCAGCTCCTCCAGCTGGAACTCCTGCTGAAACAACCGCGCCGTGTCGCACACCTCTACGCCGCACGACTGCCAAATCGTGCACCGCCACAACCGCGCCGTCCAGGACGTCGCAGCCGCAGGGCGCCAGAACTACCACGCGCTCGCCGACGGCGTCACGACGTACGCCAAGGGCTGCACCGCGTTCACCCGCAACCTGCGCCGTGTCGTCTAGCCTATCAAGTTAAAGCCAGACCTTCCTCCGCGCTACGACGGCAAGAACAACCCCCTCGAGTTTCTGCAACTCTACACTGTGACCGTCCAGGCCGCAGGCTGTCGGGGGAATACTTTCTGGATTAACCCGCGGCCCAGTGCGACTTACTTACTCGCACGGACAAAGGCCCACTTGGGAGCAAGCCCAATATTGAACCGCCATAAGGGGAAAGATCTAGAAGACATATCCCGGAGGACGTGAAGACCAAGTAGTCTCCGAGTAGGCCTCTGTGGACGTATTCCTTATGGGGGAAGTTTCCTTTTGTAACCTAGCGAGCCTCTGTGTATATAAAGAGGACTCGCAGGACTTAGAGCGGGTCAAGCTATCAAGCCCTAAACCCTAGCTCATACGGCGAGTACCAGATCGGATCGCCTCCATTGTAACACCTCGATTATCATATCAATACCAATCTAGGGTAGGCAGGAAGTAGGTCTTTTACCTCACATTGAGGGGGCCGAACCTGGGTAAATCTGTGTTGATCTTTGTTCCTGCGATCCCAAGCTCGGAGATGCTTGACTCGCGTAATCCCACACCTACGAAGTCATCTATGACACCTGACGTGACAAACCCACGACAGTTGGCGCCCACCGTGGGGCCTGCGGTCAAGAGCGTCACGTTCCGCGCAGGATCCATGAAGGGAGCTGAAGATCTTGTTGTTGGCCGTATCATCACGGTCAATGGCACACCCCTCATCGACGATTCAAGCTGGGGGCCGGAAGCAGATTACTTGGAGACCGGCCACGTCATCCCCTTTGGATCCATCAACGTCTTCGTCGGCTTCATTGGCGGCGAGTCAGAGGATCCATCGCAACATGGCGACTCAGAAGAAGGAGTCGCGGTAACAGTGGACCAAGAAGAAGAATCTATCAACTACGAGTCGCTGCCTCTTGAAGACGAAGAAGGCCAATCCATTGAGTATGTCCTTGAGGAAAGGCTATGCGAAGGCCCTGTGGATAGTGGCTCGCCCTCTGTAGAAGATCGGCATGTTGAAGGGGTCTACAGGACCACAGAAGCGGACGAAGGGCTGGGCATGCCACCAGGCAGCTTAGCCCCCACACCGCCGGAAGCAACAGAACAAGCCGCGCTAGACGCATCTGGAGTCGCGGCATCCGCCGCGATGACGCCAGGAGTCGCGGCCTCAGGAGTCGCAAACAGAGAAACTCCACCTGGAGTCGCGCCTGCGGAATCAGGGTCAAGGGTAGCCCCCAACAGCGGTCACGCCGCCACAAGGAAGCGTGTTGCTTACGCCGATATCTGCGGTTAACGCGGCTGCTAGGGTAACAGAATTGGAGGCTACCAGGATCGGGCTATATGATGAAGTCCAGAGAATCGCGGATGAGAGAGCCAGGCTGGCGCGAGAGGAACAGCGCCTCCAACAGGAGCAACTGCGACTCATCGAGGAAACCAATACTCTGCAAGGAATACAGGCCACCTTGCCACACAGACGCCACGCGAGTCGCCTGCAGCCAGGAACAGTAAACCCTATGGAGCTGTTCCAATCGCCTACCGCTGAACCAGCAATTGCGATCCCATCAGTCGCCACCAACACAGCGCACCCGGTCGCATGGTCAGGGGTCGCACAACCTTCAGTCGCGGTACCCACACACATGGCACCATCTGCCATGGTTATGCGGTCCGTGGCCCCGTTAGCTGCGCCCGCGGTTCAAGCAATCGCTGTACCATCAATCGTACCAGCGGTTCCATCCTTCGCAGCACCAAGAGCAGCAGAGATACCTGGATCAAGGGCCATAGTACAGGCTAACAACAGGGCCATGATGCCCCCGCCATTGACGCAGCCAACCTTTGTTCAGCAGTCGCCACAGCAGCCTCAAAGGTTCCACACGCCGCAAGGGCATTATGTTAGCCCAGTGGAGAATCTCTTTGCGGCCACAAACATCTTGGCCAGGTTAGCGCCAGCAGGAAACACGCCAATGGACAGAGAGGCACGGCGTGCCATTGAGATGCTGAGCACAGCAGTAATACAGCAGGCAAATATGTCCGAACACGCAGGACGGCTGCACTCCACCCCTTACAATAGCAGAGCAACGGCGGAGAGAAGCATCCACGCGGAGTCGCCACACGTTGCGACTTCAAGTTCGGCTAGGCGACAAAGGGAAGATCAACCTGCGGCTCAAAATCAACCTCAGCAAGTTCAACCCATAGAGTTGTGCAGCCGCGCGCGGCGGCTAATCAATAGGAAGACCAGCTTCGTCCAACCTATCGTCGCGACTCAAAGGCCCAGTCTGTTTCAGCGAAAGAATCAGGTCTGAACCGTTTCCTGCAGATTTCAAAGGGCCTCGCAAGGTCGCCAACTACAACGCAAGCATGGACCCTGTTACTTGGCTCAACAATTACGAGATGGGCATGAGCATCCTAAACGCATCCGAAGAGATCTGCGCACGTTACCTAAACATGATGTTAGAAGGCGCAGCTCACATATGGCTGCAAAATTTGCCACCAAATTCAATAAACTCTTGGGATGAGATGAAGGAAGCTTTTATCAAGAATTTCCAAGGAACATGCAAGCGACTCTGCAGCATAGAGGACCTTGAGCGTTGTGTACAGAAGGAAGGCGAGTCGAGTCGCCACTGGATGAGAAGGGTCGCGAGATCATACATTCCTCAGATAACATACCACCCAGTTCAGCAGTCCTTGTCATGGAGAAAATTGCAAATTTGAGCCGCTAGTCCACAAACTAGGTCGCATGAAGGATAAAGTCAAGAGCCTAAGCGAGGTAATGGCGGCGGCCAACAAGTATGCTAGCTCGGATAAAACCAGGGACGCATCTGATGGGGAGGAAGAGGAAAACACTGGCAAGGGAAAGAAGGCCAGTAGCAAGCCTCAACAACAGCAAGCTAGCAATGCCAATGCGAGTTATAACAAGCGCAAAAACGAGGAAGGAAACTCAGGGTTAGTCGCAAATACGAACACTCGTTACAAACAAAGCAGCGCAGAGGAAGGAATTTTCACCCAGTTAATTTGGAAGAGGTTTTCAACCGCCCCTGCGACATCCATATAGGAAAAGATGGGAAACCACCCAACCACACGAAGGCACAGTGTTATCATTACAAAAAGTGGAAGGATGGACAACCACTCAACACAAATAACAATCATCAAAACAACGAGGAAGGTAACCACGGCGGAGGCAACAACAGCAACAACGCCGTCCCAAATCCGCAGCCAGATCAGCCACAGTTCCCAAAACAGTTGGTCAGTATCATACCATTGTGGTGAATACTTCAAGGAGGGAACAAAAGCTGCGACGACGCAATCAGGCTGTTAATGCCATAGTACCAGCCGTCCCACAGTGGCTAAAGTGGTCCGAGCAGCCAGTGTTTGGAGCCGCGAGGATCACCCAGGAGAAATAAATGAAGAGGGAAAACTCGCGCTGGTGGTTGCCCTCAAGTCGCAGGGTACAAGTTGAGCAAAGTACTGATGGATGGAGGCAGCAGCATCAATATATTATACTATGAAACCTTCAAAAGAATGAACCTCCAAGAAAAGCAGCTACACCCATCAAGAACAACGTTTCACGGTGTCGTGCCAGGCATATCAGCTCAGCCATTGGGGCGAATCAACTTGGAGGTCGCCTTTGGGACACAAAGCAACTTCAGGAGCGAGTACATTTGGTTCGAGGTTGTAGATTTCCAGAGCCCGTATCATGCGCTGTTTGGCAGAGAAGCATTCGCAAAGTTTATGGCTAGGCCGTGCTATGTGTACCTAAAGCTTAAAATACCAGGCCCTAGGGGAGTCATCACCATCAATGGCGACAAAAGAATAGCTCAAGAATGCGAAGAGGCGACAAGGCCATGGCCAGAGCAGCTTGCATCGCAGAGAGCGCGCCCATGCGCGAGTCGCAGGAGAATTTTGATGACATCGTGAAGGCTAAGAGGCACCTGCCTGACTTGCGACTTCAGATTACGGCCGCAAGGGAGGCAAGGAAGTCAAAGGCTACAAGCCATTGCCAATAAGGACACATCCCAGGCATCGCGAGTTGCCATCAGCAGCCGCAACAAAATTATTAAGAGTTTACATCATCAAGCTGGCCACTCAGGGCTAAAAAACTTCAATTCTGATCGCCACCTAGGCGCGATCGACCCAATTCTGGTCGCCACTCAGGCGCGACCGACCCAATGTAACACTTCTGATCGCCACCTAGGCGCGATCGACCCAATTCTGGTCGCCACTCAGGCGCGACCGACCCAATGTAACACTTCTGATCGCCACCTAGGCGCGATCGACCCAATTCTGGTCGCCACTCAGGCGCGACCGACCCAATGTAACACTTCTGATCGCCACCTAGGCGCGATCGACCCAATTCTGGTCGCCACTCAGGCGCGACCGACCCATGTAACATCTCTGGTTGCCACCTAGGCGCAACCGACCCAAGCATCACTTCTGGTCGCCACCTAGGCGCGACCGACCCTATGTATCATATAATGATTCTGAAATAAAGCATCTCAAACTACCAATTGAGCTGTGAGTCTTTTATTTTTTAATCATTGGTCCCTTGGGGGTGCGGCAGCTTTTTAGCGCGGCCTATTCCTTGGGATCGCCAAACAAGTGGCATTTATCGTGATTATACTCAACCTCTCTTGGATGCGACTTGCACTATGCGGCCAAAGTACTGGGGGTGCGGCGTCAATCGAGTTTGATTGCCTATCATGGCCGCTCTCGACCCTGAACACGCACTTTTTACCTGGGAAATACTGAGCCGCGCAAGGGCCTAAGTGAGGAAAAACCGAGACAAATCATAAGGACCAGCCTATTGGTCGAAACATGTACTGCTGAGAGTACTTAAGCAAACCATAATATTGTCTTATGACACATAAATTCTAACAATTATTACAGGCCGCTAAGGGCCAAGATCATCAAACCATTGTTTTCTCTTCTTCACTTGTGCGCAGCTTTTGGCCGGTGGGAAGGAGGAACAGGCGGCTTACCAAGCTTGCCAGAAGGAGCAATCGCAGGCTCGCTGGAGGGCTCTTCAGTCGCGGGCTTGGGGGCTGCAGAGCTGGATACGCCTGGAGAGGGGTTCTTTTCCTGCGGAATCACCGCACTGGATGACGGAGCGGGTAACTTCTCCCATCTGCTTCCATCTGCATTATACTTGCCCATATAGGTCGCAAGATCTATCCCCTCCACCAGTTCAGTCGCGTGGCCGCGCATATCCTTCCAAGTCGCGCATATTCTGAGGCCGTCAGTTCGGTGCCATCCACCTTCTTCGAGGGCCTACCTTTTGCAACCTTGGCAGCATCAAAAGAAGGATAGTATGTCTTGGCCAAAGCAAGAACATGAGCCGCGCCGGTGCGAGCTGAGGACTCCTTCCAGTCCAAAAAGAACTGAGGCGCCCTAAGCAGTCTTTTTAGCAGCCCTTCAGAATCACCGGGGACTGGCTTGGTCGGCAGCAGGCACTTAGACAGTGATTTCATGGCATCACAAGTTCTTCGCGAAAAATCGCGGATATACTCCAGCTGTTCTTGAGTACTGCCGCGCTGCTCCTTGGCATCTTCACCTACATCGAGGCATGTCTCCGTCAGCTCTACAACATACAGGCAAAGATAGTAGAGAAAACAGATGCAGATATGAGTCGCAACACATACCAGTTAACTCTTGAGTCATGATGCACACTTTGGCGTGGACAAGGTTATGGGCATCAGAAACTTTCTTCAACTTTTTCTCAAGCTCGCCAATGGAAACAGCCTTAAGCCTTGCGTCCTCGTTGGCATCAGCAATGGCGTCTTTCTGAGCACTGACTTGGAGGTCCAGCTGCTGGACCCTCTCTTGGAACTTCTCTTCAACAGTTTTAAGCCGCAGCTCGGTGGCTTTGGCTTGCTCAGATAACTTGAAGCTTTCATCAGATAGCTCGCCCATCCTGGTTTCCCTCTTCTTCAGCTCAGCGTCACGCTGGCCAAGGAGCTCGCGCAGCCTCTCCAGTTCAGAGGGAGTATCCCCCAGCTGCTTTTCCAAGGCAGTTTGGCAGCTGTTATGGAGCTTAGTTCCTCCTACAAAGGGTACATCAGTTAGTAAGTATATATCAACAGCTAAAAGAGAAGCATCAAGTCTCCCTTTACAGTCAAAGAAGAAACTTGATCCTTGGGGGCTAGAGACAGATAACTGGAGATAGAAGTTTACCTTATAAGCCGCAGACAGGTCAGACAGTGCCTTGCGGAGCTCCATGGCTTGCTTGTCATTTGAGGCAATGATAGCCTCTGACAGTCTCTCAGCGCGGCTTGTGGAGGAGGAAGAAGCAACCTCAGCACGCAGAATTGGCGACCGCAGGCTGTCTGCCGCTGGCGACTCAATCACTGGCGCATCAGCATCCTTGGCCATTACATCTATGGAGGAGGGGTTGACCTTCTCCACGTCCTGGATCATAAGGGGATCCGTTCTATCCTCCAGAGCCACCTCTTGGGGGCTGTGTCAAGAACAGGGACCGTGGCCAGGTCATCAGTGGTGGCCACGCCCTCTACCATGGCGGTATGAGCCGCAGGTGATAAACGCGGCTCAACCGCGGTTCCAGGCTCAGCCGCGGGTTTAGCCGCACTTCTGCAAAAAGCAAGGGCATTGTGTGAAGAAGAAGCACATAAGCCAGAATAAAAGTATTATAAGCACAGGGAAAAGTCACTAACTCTGGAGCCATCTTCACAAAGGCCATAAGTTCGCCGCTTGACGGTGAGGACAGGCCTTGGGTCCCAGAATCTACGAGCAGAAGTTTTGCGTGTCAGTAGAGGAAAAAGAATAAGCATTCAAGATGACAAGACAACAGAAATTACCAGAGTGGGGACCCATGTCTTCTTCAGCGAGGCGGTGGCTTTGAACACACGCCTGGCAGCGGAGGAGGTCGCGCCCGTAGCAGGTTTGCGACGCTTCGTGGCCTCAGGGTTTTCCAGAGCATCAACTCTGGCTCCTCACGAGATAGCCTCTTGGAGGCTCTACGGGGAGTTGGTCCAGCCGCGGCAACAGAACTCGCGGCTGGCACTGGACTGTCATCCTCGTCCAGTTCAGTCTCTTCATCCTCTGAGGCCGCAGAGGCGAAGGGATATCAGCAGTTCGCTGCCCTCTAGAGTGGGCAGCAACTTCTTTCGTGCGGCACGCTTGGGAGCAGCAGTGCCGGACGGTCGCAGGCAGCGACCAGTAATTCTCATCAGCCTGGATCAGAAGATATAAGTTGCAGTATTAAGAAAAGGAATGCGACTCAACTACGAAGGCGAAAAGACAGAGAAGAGGAGTTACCTCAAAAGGCTTGTTGTTAACACTGAAAGGGGCAAGCCCCACCTTATCGAAGGAGATGTCCTTCTCCTCAGTCACGCGGGTGACAAATTCCACCCAATCCTCAGGCCTCCAGTCCGAAGCCTTGATACGATCGACGTCAGCAGAGGTGCCTGTGCACTCAAGGAAGGATCGCTGTCGTGGACTCACGGGCTGAATGCGCCATTTGGTCCAGCAAGAGAGAAGATCAAGGCCAGTAAGACCATGACCTATTAAGGCGCGGACCTTGATCAGCGACTCATTGATGAAGGGCATGGCCGAGTCGCGGGGTTTTGATTTCAGTGCCTCGGTAGGCACGAAGAGGGTGTTAGACCAGGAGGGAAGGCGAGTTTCGCCCTCCGGTGAAGTATCTTGGCAATAGAAGAAAGATTTTTGCCAAGCCCTGGGTCGATTCGCCAGGGCTAGCTTGGGAAGGCAAGAGTTCCTATGGCGTTGAAGAGAGATGGCGCCGACCTGAACGTAGGCGCCACCCTTGGAGACAAGTTGGCTGTTGCAGGTGAAAGAGGCCAGCCATAGATCGATGTTGGGGGCTATGCCAAGATAGTCCTCGCACAGCACATGAAAATTGCTCACCTGGAGCATTGAGTTGGGCCCGATGTCGTGAAGACGGAGGCCTAGGCGTTGCAGCAAATTGCGGAAGAAGGGAGAACCTGGCGGCGTGAATCCACGCTCCACGTGCTCCACGAACATCACCAGCTCGTTGGGCTTGGGGCGCGGCTCGATTTCATCGCCTGGCGCCCGCCAGACGCCGTCCTCCTTCGGCGGCAAGAAGCCAGCCTCGGCCAGATCTGCAAGAGTTTCCTCCGTTACCCAGGATCCTTCCCAGTTGCAGGAGATCCTGCGCCTATCGTCAGATGGCTTCGCCTTGGGCGCCATTGCGAGGGGAGATTGGATTGGGGAACTAGGCTCGGGTCGAGAAGATTGCAAGGGCAAGTGGAATAACCTAGGTGGCCGCAGCTTATAACTGAAGGGGCCCGCAACTAACGGCACTACTGCGCTCGCAACCAACGGCACAATTTGCGCCCGCAAAACGAGTAACGGTCCGCAATTAAAGGAAACAGAATATTTCCAGAAGGGAGATGAGTCGCGCAGATAAGTCACAGCTCTGAATCGCATAAGTCAGAGATTGGTCAGAACGTTTGCAGTGCGGCTCAGAGACCATTTCAAGAGGTCAGAAGATTCTCACCGTAAAGTCCTAACCAATCTTGGGGGCTAATGTCGGGGGAATACTTTCTGGATTAACCCGCGGCCCAGTGCGACTTAACTTACTCGCACGGACAAAGGCCCACTTGGGAGCAAGCCCAATATTGAACCGCCATAAGGGGAAAGATCTAGAAGACATATCCCGGAGGACGTGAAGACCAAGTAGTCTCCGAGTAGGCCTCTGTGGATGTATTCCTTATGGGGAAGTTTCCTTTTGTAACCTAGCGAGCCTCTGTGTATATAAAGAGGACTCGCAGGACTTAGAGCGGGTCAAGCTATCAAGCCCTAAACCCTAGCTCATACGGCGAGTACCAGATCGGATCGCCTCCATTGTAACACCTCGATTATCATATCAATACCAATCTAGGGTAGGCAGGAAGTAGGTCTTTTACCTCACATTGAGGGGGCCGAACCTGGGTAAATCTGTGTTGATCTTTGTTCCTGCGATCCCAAGCTCGGAGATGCTTGACTCGCGTAATCCCACACCTACGAAGTCATCTATGACACCTGACGTGACAAACCCACGACACAGGCGGCGACGACAAGGTGATGGCCAACTGGTTCCCCATCGCCCTCAAGGACGCAGCACTCTCGTGGCTCATGAACCTCCCCGAGAACACCATCGACTCATGGGAGGACCTCTGCAAGTGCTTCGTGGCGAACTTGAAGGGCACGTACGAGCGCGCCCTCACCTACAACGACCTCCGCGCCGTGTGCCCGAAGCCTGGCGAGACCCTCCGCAGATACATCCAGCGCTTCAGCCAAGTCCGCAACAAGATCCCGAACATCTCCGACACGCAGGTCATCTCTGCCTTCGGCACGGGCGTCACGGACGTCAGGATGCGCGAGAAGCTCGGCATCCACGACAACCTCACCTCCGTGGTGAAGCTCTTCGACCTGGCAGACAGGTGCGCCAAGGCTGAAGAGGGCCGCCTCTTCATCAAGCAAGAGACAGAGGACGAGCCTCCTGAGGGGTCCAAGCCCAAGAAGAAGGCCAGCGAGAAGCGCAAGGTCATAGCTGTCCTCACAGCAGAGCCCGACGCCAAGCAAAAACGCGTTACCGCTCCAGCGGCAGACCCGCAGCAAGCAAGCAAGGCAGATGATCGCCCATTCTGCGTCTACCACAACAAGCACAACCACACGACTGAGGACTGCTGGGAGCTCAAGAAGATCCGCGGCAGCCGCGACAGGCGCCGGGGTCACGGCGGCCCGGGCGGTGGCCGCGGCGGCCGCGGGGGCGGACGCTGGAACAACAACTACGACAACTACCAGCGGAACCCTCAAGCGAACGCCTTCCAGCAGAACCCCGCCGGGCAAAACAACAATCTCCCTGACGAGGCCCTGGTGGCTACCAGGTCCCTCGCGGGGCAGCATGCATCCTCGGCGGGGCTCAGGCTCCCAAGTTCAACCGCCACTTCAAGCAGCTCTCTCGCGAGGTCAGCGCCGCACTTCCTGGGGTTGAGGCATCCTAGCCCCTCAAGTGGTCGCAATACCCCATCGCCTTCGAATCCAGCGACCACCCGAAGTCCACCAAGACCGTGGGCACCATCCCTCTGGTGTGCACTCCCACCATCAACAACATCGCCGTCACCAAGACGCTCATAGATGGGGGTGTAGGCCTGAACGTCATCTCTGTCGAGACCTTTGAGAAGCTCCAAGTGCCATATGAGCGGCTGATGCCCACCAGGCCCTTCTCGGGGGTGACAGAAGGTACCACCACCCCCTGGGGCAGGTGAGGCTTCCAGTCACTTTCGGAACGCAGGAAAACTACCGCACCGAGTTCATCGACTTCGACGTCGCCCACATCGGCCTGCCCTACCACGCCATCCTCGGCTATCCCGCTCTCGCGAAGTTCATGGCTATCACTCACCACGCCTACAACATCATCAAGCTTTCAGGGTGCAGCGGCACCATCACCATTCATGGCCAGGTCAAGGACGCCGTGTGCTCTGTCGAGCATGCCTACAAGGCAGCTGCGGTGGCATTTCCGGCTGACGAGGACGCAGAGGAGCCCCTCGCGAGGCCGGCGAAGAAGAAGCAGATGTTCACTCAGGAAAAAAGCAGCCACGAAGAAAGTGCCACTGGACGCCAGTGGCTCGGGGGCTAGCGTCACCATAGGCGCTGGCTTGCCTATCAAATAGGAAAGCGCGCTCGTCGCCTTCCTCAGGGCAAACTCTGACATGTTCGCATGGACACCGTCAGATATGTCCGGAGTACCGAGGGAGGTGATCGAGCACCACTTAGCCGTGTGTCCAAACGCACGCCCCGTGAAGCAGAAAGCACGGCGCCAAGCGCCAGAGAAGCAAGAATTCATCGTCAAGGAAGTAGAGAAGTTAAAAGAAGCACGCATAATTCGAGAAGTTGCACATCCCACTTGGCTCTCCAACACGGTGTTCGTCCCCAAGCACACCGGTGGAGGCCGGCTCTGCGTCGACTACACTGGCCTCAACAAGGTCTGCTCCAAGGACCTATACCCACTGCCAAGGATAGACCAGATTGTAGACTCCACCGCCGGCTGCGACCTCCTCTGTTTTCTGGACGCCTTCTCAGGCTACCACCAGATCAAGATGGCGCAGGAGGACGAGGAGAAGACAACATTCCTCACCCCTTGTGGTGTGTTCTGCTACGTCTGCATGCCCTTCGGCCTGAAGAATGCCGGCGCCATGTTTCAGAGGCTCATGAGGACCGCCTTGGGGGCTCAGATAGGGAGAAACACAGAAGTCTACGTCGACGACATCGTGGTCAAGACTCGCGAAGAAACACACACTCCTGAAGGACCTCGAGGAGACCTTTGCCAACCTGCGCAAGGTGAACATCAAGCTGAACCCCGCCAAGTGCGTCTTCGGGGTACCATCAGGCAAACTCCTCGGGTTCCTAGTGTCTCACCGCGACATCGAAGCAAATCCCGACAAGCAGGGCCATAGAAGAAATGCAGCCATCTCGTCACCTCAAGGACATGCAGTGCCTAGCGGGCTGCATGGCCAGTCTCGGCCGGTTCATATCCAAGTTCGGCGAGAGGGCGCTGCCGTTTTTCAAGATCATGAAGAGGTCCGGGACATTCAAGTGGATGCCAGAAGCAGCCAAGGCATTCGAGGACCTGAAGAAGTACCTGGCCAGCCCACCAATCATGGTCGCCCCACGACCTCGCGAGCCCCTGAAGCTGTACCTAGCAGCCACTCCTCAGACGGCGAGCGCGGTCCTGGTGGCCGAAAGGGAAGAGCCGGTCCTCGCCAAGAAGAGCACTACCCCGCCAAGCCCAGAACCCCTCGAGAAGGAAGCAGCCTCCCCAAGCCCCGAGCCTCAAGCCGCACTCACGCGACCAACAGATATCCTCGCCGAGGACCTGCCTCCAGAAAACCTCGACAAGGCCCCTGAAGAGCACCACGAAGAGCGCAGCGCTGAAACGCCACCGACAACGCTCGTCGAGCACCCCGTCTAATTCGTCAGCACAGTGCTACGGGATGCTCGCGAGCGGTACACCATGCAGCAGAAGCTCCTCTTCGCGCTCCTCATCGCCTCCAGGAAGCTACGTCACTACTTCCAGGGCCACCCCTTCATGGTGGCCACATCGTACCCCCTGGAGCAAGTCCTGCGCAACCCAAACGCCACAGATCGTGTCGCAGGATGGGGCATCGAGCTGCAACCTTTTGACCTGCAATTTGACACCACCAGGGTCATTAAGGGCAGGGCGCTGGCGGACTTCACGGCCGAGTGGACGGACGCGTGTCTGGATGAGCCTCAGGAGGAAGAGGCCGCATCATCAGGAGGAACAGCGCCCAAATACTAGACCATGCACTTCGATGGGGCATTCACACGCCAAAGCGCGGGGGCTGGCGTTGTCCTGACTTCACCAATAGGTGACAAGCTCTTCTACGCCGTCCAGTTATGCTTCACGCACAGCGACAAGGTCTCCAACAACATCGCTGAATACGAAGGTCTCCTCGCTGGGCTCAGAGCTGCTATCGCTCTCGGCGTCAAGCGCATACTCATCAAGAGCGACTCCTAGCTCCTCGTCAACTTCTCCAACAAGAGCTACAAGCCTAAAGACGGCCACATGGCCACTTACCTCGAGGAGGTCCGCAGGCTCGAGAAGCACTTCAGAGGAATGGAACTCATGCATATCCCACGATGAGAGAAACAGGAGGCAGATGACATCGCGAAGCGAGCATCAAGAAGGGAAGCCCAGCGAGCAGGCGTGTTTGAAGAAAGACTCGTCAAGGCATCAGTCAAACAGTCGAAAGAAGCAGCCGACATGGACATCGACGAGGAGCTCCCACCAGCACCAACAACTGGAGCACCAGGCTGCGGTCCGCCCTCAGGAGATCGCCTGCTACTGACGTTAGTGCGACAAGCGGCGGATTGGATCGTCGAGATCAAGGAGTACCTGCAGGACGGAATCCTCCCTGAAGAAGATGCAGAAGCAGAAAGAGTCGCTCGGAAGGCCAAGTCATACTGCCTCCACGAGGGGGATCTGTACCGTAAGCGTCCCAATGGGATCGCGTTGCGATGCATCCCCTCAGAAGAAGGCCGTCAGCTGATCAGGGACATACACAGTGGAGAATGTGGTCATCACTCATCCTCGCGCACCCTCGCGGGGAAGGTTTTCAGAAGTGGCTTCTACGTACTGGCCTACAGTGCTTCAAGACGCTACCGCCATCGTCCAATCTTGCGAGGCATGCCAATTCCATGCCAAGCAGATCTACCAGCCTGCGTAGGACTTCAAACCATCCCGCTTTCCTGGCCCTTCGCGGTCTGGGGGCTGGACATCCTGGAACCCTTCCCACGAGCGCTCGGGGGCTACCGCTACCTCTACGTCGCCATCGACAAGTTCACCAAATGGGCGGAGGTTGAAGTAGTGCGCACCATCCCGGCGAAGTCGGCGGTGAAATTCATCAGAAGTCTGGTCTGCCGCTTCGGCGTGCCAAATCGCATCATCACCGACAACGGCTCACAGTTCACCAGTGGCGTCTTCAAGTCCTACTGCGGTAGCCTCGGCACCCAAATCTGCTACGCCTCGGTGGCTCACCCACGAAGCAACGGACAAGCCGAGCGAGCAAATGCTGAAGTGCTCAAGGGACTCAAGACAAGAAGCTTCAACCGTCTCAAGGCCAGCGGCAAGAACTGGATTGATGAACTCCCATCCGTGCTCTGGTCCATCCGCACAACAGCCACGAAGCCCACTGGCGAAACGTCGTTCTCCCTCGTCTACGGAGCCGAAGCAGTCCTCCCCAATGAGCTCAAGCACGGGTCCCCGCGAGTCCTCGCCTTCAACGAAGCTAACCAGGCTGACATCCACAACAACGACCTGCTGCTGCTCGAGGGGATACGCTGCCACGCTGCCCTCCGGGCGGCAAGGTACCAGCAGGACCTCCGCCGCTACCACAGCCGCCACATATGCCCACGCACCCTCGAGACAGGCGATCTCGTCCTGAGGAGGATACTCTCCAGGGAAGGCCTCCACAAGCTCTCACCCATGTGGGAGGGGCCCTTCAGGGTCATGCACGTCTCCAGGCCCGGCGCCGCACGCCTCGAGACGGAAGACGGCATTCCAGTCAAAAATCCGTGGAACATTGAGCATCTACGCAAGTTCTATCCGTGATCAGTCACGTCAGGCATTTTTTGTCTCAAGAGGGAGGCATGCGCCATCACATCCCCGGCTTCACAAAGCCTCCCCCTCCACGAGGGGCCACATCATCTGAGCTCTCTCTACAATGCGTCGCCACGGGCCGCGAGAAGCCTCAGCCACTCCGTGTGGAACCCCATGCTCAGACATGGCGGAATTTATTTTGGCCACGCCAAATGTAATGAACAATTTCATCCCAGCATGAACCTGTGGGCCTTAGCGCCGTTATGTAATAATTGCCGTGGTAAGCATTTGATTTCTGCAATCATTCACGCTCATACTTATCCCCATGCGTATCTCGCAAGCGGGGGCTGAGCACGGTGCCTGTGCCTCGGGTCACATCCCAGCAGCATCGCCAAACCCAAAGGATCCGAGCTCTGAACTTCATCAGGCCTTGTTTGGTCCTACGATTTTTTACACGTGCCTTTTCATGCAAAAAAAATCGGCCACGCGGAGAACTCTCATCAGGCCTTGTTTGGTCCTACGATTTTTTCTTGGAATTGGTAGAGAGATATTCGAATAAAACCACATCTTTATCTAATCCCATCAAATTTCCTTTTAACCCGATTCAGTAGATAGGGATAGCGTATTGTGTATTGAGCAAAATACAAGAGTTTGGGAAATTTCAGAAAAAATGGGGATAAAATCGGTTACATACAGTAGAACCAAACAAACTTTTACGTGTAAATGGGATTTGGACTTTGCCGGGATAATCCCCACCAATTTAACAAACACACTAGTATCAAACAAGGTCTCAAAGGGAAAAGAAGAGCATCTACCTTTGTTAAGACCCGACCATTAAAATAACATCCATTTTGTTTAAGTTTTCGACACAAACACGCACCCGCGCAGATCCAGTATATCAGGTAAAAGCTTAAAAGATAGCAATCTTTGACCCATAAAAAAGGTATACATCGACATGTGTTTCCATTCCGACAATCAGTTCCGAGTTTTCGTAACTGTGAATTTAAAATTTCATGTTCATGTTTGGAGCTTTTTAAAACAAAATTTGTCTAATTGATCGTAAACGGTCGACCGTTTAAAATTTCCTTTAAGAGTTAAATTTAGTTCATCTCATTGTTTCACACAACTCTCATATTATAAACTAGCTGGGTGGCCCGCGCATTTGCGCGGCTAGATTTTTTATGAACTCTTAGCTTGGGAAATATTCGTTTCCAGCTTCATGACCTTAACTCACCATTCTTCTATTTTAATTCAACACTAATTGCATGTCATACAAATAGACTCCAGGGGAATGGATATATTTATAAACCAACACACTTGACTGATTTGGTCTGAAGAACCCATTATAGGTATCAAAATTCATTTTGCAATCACAGTTCTCCAAGTAAATAATAAAGAATTATGTCAATCTTAACAATTAATGTATTTTGAACACAAATTGGACTATTACTTGAATCTGAAAAGTGATCCGAGCTATGTTAATTACCACTATTGCGTCACCCTCTATATTCTTGAGCAAATATTCCTGTGAATCTGATGAACACCATCTCTCCCTCGAGATCTTTCTTACAAAAACATCTGGTTCAATATGCTTCCAGTATAACCTTTCTTTCGGCGTTAACACAATAATAATGTTTTTCCCTGTAAGCAAATGCAATCAACAGTCAATGATTAGTTTTTGGTTAAGAAAAATGTTAGATCTTACGAAGCAAAAGCATTAACAAACTAACCTTAAGAAGATTTTAGCCCACCCCGATTTCAGTCTGAGGACGATGACTCTGAGCATGGAATAATCTGTGTGGATAAAAAAAATGGTAAGATAAAATTCCGAAGGAAAAAGAGGAGACATACTGTGTTGAAAAATAATGTAGTGTCTCGTGAACGCCGTAGCTTTGTGAGCTGGTTGAATCCTGCAAATTACATCTTTGTGCAACGATTATAATATCAACTTGGATACAACGAAACTGTGAAGGAATATAACTTCCCCAAATTTCTACGAAATTCTATTGAGACATAGTTTAGTTTCTATAATGGTTCAAATTGCACCGTCTATTGTGTTGTTGTATATTGCTAAAGAAAAAGATAGTTGTATTCTCAATAACCTCATTTAACCAAAGTCTTAATAAACAAACTATAAGCAAGGGCAGTGGAAAATTATTTATTTGTGGTTGGACAAAGTATGTAGAAAGTGTATACATATATTTTCGATAAATCACCAGTTGCGCAGGAGTGAAATAAGAAGGTTTAGATACATGTATAGATTTAACACACCTTACATCATATCATCCGAAATATAGTACTCCAGAACACTCATAGACGACATATGCTCCGGCCGGACACTGAGATCAGCGTTGTGTTTCATCCATCTGAGATGCATATATGTGCGGTAGCCTAGAGAATTGGCAACAACTGATGGGACTGACATCATATGTCTGCCTCGGATGCGAACACAAATAAAATACTGCTAGTACTTGGTACGCTCATTTTACAACAATCTTCAACTGATATAATTGGAGCAAAAATGATGGAACAATAGTATTTCCACGGCCGATCCTTTCATGTTTTATGTTCACTTCAAAGGAAGAGACGCATATTAAAAAAAGCATATACTGCTATCCTTTTCTTCAATGTCAAATCTCTCGTGGGCACTCGTCAAATTCCTGGAATAATGATCAGAGTATCAACTATATCAGTCAGAGACAACACACGTGAGACAAATATGTGCAGTTTCAACACATCAGGGAAACAACGAATCCAAACGTGTTGCAGTTCAACATCCTATGTGAGTTGGGGCCGTGCCTTTGTGACGTTAGTCCCGGGCTATGCAGCTATTTTCGATGCTCCACGCCAACAGTCCCACAACCATATTATTGTCTGAATAAGGTAAACGAATTATTTCAAACTATTAGCATATCAGATCAAGTAGAGAGGAGAAACTTATCTTGGACATGCAGCAGAGTAGCCCTGACAGATTTTTTCTACCGAGTGTATACCATCAATTTATTGCAAGTTGGTGACCCAAACCTGTAGATCGCCATGTTTAGAGGGCGCCAAAGAATATACATCAGCGGATGCCTGCACGATCTTGACGACTTGGCATCGGCCGGGGATGCCGGAAACTCTCCGTCTCGTCGGCGTGGCTTACAACTTTTGCAGAGCGACGTCGCTGGTCGAGTGCTCCTTGTCGATGGCCTCCTATCCGATGTGTGCTGCGGGCCGAGACGGCAGATCGCCGCGCTTCGCTTTGTCGTGCTGCCCGGCCGTACAGCTTTTGCAGAGCGACGCCGCTGGTCGAGTGCTCCTTGTCGATGGCCTCCTATCGGACGTGTGTTGCGGGCTGAGATGGCACATCGCCGCGCTTCGTTTCGTCGTGCTGCCCGGCCGCACAGCTATTGCAGAGCGAACTCGTCGCTGGTCGAGTGGTCCTTGTCCATGGCCTCCTATCCGATCCGATGTGTGCTGCGGGCCGATACGGCAGATCGTCGGGCGCTTCGTTTCATCGTGCTGCCCGGCCGGCCGTCGTGAAACGCCAGTCCCAATCGATTGATTAGCAGTCGTACTTCTTTTGGCAAGAGTAGTAGTCGTACATGAATAGGAAAACCTAGAATTAAAAGGAAAACCTAGAATTAAAGAATCCATATATACTGCAACATTGTCACGTCCCGCAGATTGGATCGGTCTCCTTTAAAGTTGGATGTGCATGCATGATTAATCTGCACCGTTTATTCATCTTACTTTTACCGTGGTAAATCGCCACCGCTAATTGTTTGTTGTTTTAATAATATAATAGATTTATTTTCTGTTTCAATGCTCGTAAAGTATCTGAGTGCGTAATTGAAAGTGCATGAGCCCTCATGTGTGGTTTTGGTAATTAATGACAATCTCTATGGACTAATGTTTGCATTGAGATATCTTTATAGATCTTGTCCATGAAGAAGATTGGAGTTCATGTGTTGGACCCTAGAAAATTATAGGGAAAATTTTGTTTTTGCCACACTAGTTTTTGCCCATTTTGCTTTTGCCACTCTAAGTTTTGACATTTTGCTTTTGCCCTGCAAGTTTCTGGTAATTCATCACTTTTGCCCTCTCTGGGGCAAAAACAAAATGAAAATGCCGAAATTTCGTTTTGCTTTTGCCCCTATTGATGTTGTTTTGCTTTTGTTTTTGCCCCTCAAAATGGCAAAAGCAAAATGTCAAAACTTAGAGTGGCAAAATCAAAATGGGCAAAATCTAGTGTGGCAAAAACAAAAATTTCCCAAAATTATATGATGACCAAGGTTCTAAGAATGGTCATCTAGAGTTGAGCTTATTGCAAGCATGGCTTAGAAAAGAAGATTGAGTGAACATTCATGTTTATCTCCAAGCCATCATCTATATCAAGAGAATAAGATCATGTTGAGTTGAGTCTTTGATATAATTTGGACAATTCTTTTTCTTGTCACACTTGTGTGTGCTTTTTTGGTTTAATTGGTGTTTTGTCCAAATTGTATCTAGTTTGGTTCTTAAAAGTCTCGTACATGCATATTTTGTGGGGACCCCGGACTAGCTGTCCGAAATACCCTTGTGCCTACACATCAGCGATCCCATGATCAGTCTGTCGCGGAGCACAATCAAACTGGTATCAAAAGAACATCTATAAATACCGAAGGAATTTACTTACTTGATTGAAGCCATAACTTCAACAGGTACTTGCAGCGGAAATCATCAAACAACGTGGAGCCCAAGTCATTTGCCATAACCCTACAGGCAGCTGACTGGGAAGCGCCCTAGTTCACATTGACGTCATTGAAGTCTTCATCTTCGAACTGCTCCTCTTCAAAATCTGGCTAAGACAATAGCCAGGGACGAAACCAATATGAGTACATTTGATTGTACTCGCAAACTACCCCCGAAATGAGCATGCACTACTCTTTTTATTGTTTAAATAAAACTGTGTTTGATTTGAAAACTCTATATCCTTATCGAAAAAGATAAGGATAGACTTTTGTTTAATAAGACTTAGTTTGAAAACTCTATAACTTTAATTGAGAAAGGAAAGAAGAATTTTATAACTTTTCATAAGCCTTGTATTTTTAGAAAAACATCTCTATACCTTTGTTGAAAAAGGAAAGAAGACTTTTAGAACTTTTCACCATAAATCTGTCTTTGTAAGAAGTCTCTTTTAAAACGTTTTCCCGAAAATATATTTTTGTTGAAAAAGGTAAGAAGTCTCCTTTAAAACGTTTTCCGAAAATCATCACCAGGTTTATTTTCCCAAAACTCTTCCTTTTTCGACCATAGCCCTTCATGGTCATTTAATCCCAACAACTTCATACCGGCCCTTTGGTATAGTTGCATAAAACAATTTTCCACTTTTAAAACGCAAAACTTTGCACTTCTTGACCATAGCCCTTCATGGTCAAATCATTTCCCAACAACCTCATACCAGCCCTTCGGTATAGTTGCAATTATAAAACATATCCTGTCGTGGGGTAGATAACACGGCAGATGCTACTTTTGGGTAGCTTGAGTTGATGGGCAAGGCAACTCTTGTGTCTGGGAGTTTGTTTAGCACTGCAGGGACAAAGGGTTTACCTAGGTTCGGCCTCTCCATTGGAGATAAAGACCTACTTCCTGCTATCTTATTATTGATCTCGATCTCGATAACCCGGCTACGACAACAGAGCCGGATCTCGATCTAGGTTACAAAGTTCGCTTGGTAGCGTAGGTTTCTCTCGATGATTCTCTCGCCTAAGCTTGGATCGTAAAGTTTCCCCCTCTCTAGGGCTCAGGGACCGGGTCTCCTGGTGCTTTACAAGATGAATCCGGGTTCTACCCAGACTCGGAGTCCTACTCTAGCTCTTCTGGCCTTCGTGTCCTCCTAGTCCTGAACCGCCTCTGGTCTTTTAGAACCTTTCCTTCCTGAACCGGATTACCAACTGGCCCAGCGACATAACCCGGCCCAGGCTGATGGTTAGCTGGCCTGACCGGGCCTCCTGCCTGGCGGGTCACGCTTCCCTCTTCATGAGCCTACCGGGTTATTTTCCCCCCATTAGTAGCCCCAGGTTAACCTGGTTGCCAGGTTGACATGTTCTGCTTCTATTCTTGAATGTTGCATCTTTAAGCTGAACTGTTATCTTGGTCAGCCAGGTTAACCACCTGAAACACAAAATAATATACAACAAATTAAATACCAGGTTACATCACTTTTCTCCTGAGCTTGGCCAGCCCTTCTTGGCGACCTAGGACGTAACCCGGTTCAAATACACCGGGTTCATATGCCACCGGGTTTCACTTTCGACACTTAGCGAAAATCATAACTCTGTTGCGGGCCTGTTTCCAGTTATAAATGTGGCCAAGGAATATTCCTTTTGCCTCCTCGGCTCGATGTTAACTCCCAGGAGAAGATACTTATCTTATCCACTCACTTTTTACCTCAATATCCCTGGGGTTTTTACCACGGTTATAAATAGAAGACCACGAGACGCACAGTCTTTTTCCCCATTCCGTTCATCTTCGTCATCCTCCTCGCGCCCGCACTGTAGCAACTGCAGATCCCTTCTCAGATCAAGCCTCCAAATCTCCGCGTAAAGATCCGTAGGTACGATCCTTTCTCGCATCCGCACTTCGCATTCGATTCCGCTCCGAATCGCGCCCAAATTTGCTTCGCACTTTCCTCTCCGCACATCTGCATCTACAGCTAGGGTTCCTCGCCATTGTTGCAGCCAGGGAACCTCGAAGCTCCGCAATCATGGTGAAGGAGAAGGTGAAGGCTGGGGGTCCCTGTGCCGCGAAGAAGCTCGCGAAGAAGTGATGACCCACAAGTATAGGGGATCGCAACAGTCTTCGAGGGAAGTAAAACCCAAATTTATTGATTCGACACAAGGGGAGCCAAAGAATATTTATAAGCCTTGACAGATGATTTGTCAGTTCAGCTGCACCTGGAAGTAGACTTGCTCGACACAGTTTATCAGTAGCAACAGTTTTATGACAGTAGCAGTAGTGAAATAATAGCAGCAGTAAAATAAAGACAGCAGTAATAATTGCAGTAGACAGCAGGATTAAAATACTGTAGGCATAGGGATGGATGAACGGGCGCTGCATGGATGAGATAATTCATGAAATAGTCATACATAGGGCAATTGCAGATAAATAATAATAAGGTATCCAAGTAATAATCAATCATAGGCATGTGTTCCGTATTTAGTCGTACGTGCTCGCAATGAGAAACTTGCACAACATCTTTTGTCCTACCAGCCCGTTTGCAGCGGGGCCTCAAGGGAAACTACTGGTAATTAAGGTGCTCCTTTTAATAAAGCACCGGAGCAAAGCATTAACACTCCGTGAACACATGTGATCCTCACGTCGCAACCATCCCCTCCGGTTATCCCAATTTCTGTCACTTTGGGGCCTCGGGTTCCGGACAGTGACGTGTGTATACAACTTATAGATATGATCCAAAACAATAATTATTCTCATGATTCAATAACATGTTCAGATCTGAGATCATGGCACTCGGGCCCTAAGTGACAAGCATTAAGCATAATAAGTTGCAACAATGACAATAAGCACTACCGATGGATACTAGGCACCATGCCCTAACAAATCTCACAACTATTACATGAATGATCTCATCCAATCCCTACCATCCCCTCAGCCTACAGCGGGGAATTACTCACACATGGATGGGGGAGTCATGGATGGTCGATGGAGAGGTGGCGGTGATGATGATGGCGATGATCTCCTCCAATTCCCCGTCCCGGCAGGGTGCCAGAACGGAGTTTCTGATCCCCGAAATAGGGTTTTCGATGGCGGCGGAGCTCTGGAAGGTTTCTGGAAAAAGCGTCGATTCCCCCGAAGTTTTTAGGTCAGAGGCTTATGTAGTCCAAAGGGGAGCGTGGGGGCCACACAGGGGGCCACACCACCCCTGGGCGCGGCAAGGGCCACCGCGCCCTGGGTGCGTGTGGGCCCCTGTGCCCCTCTTCTTCTCTCTGGCTCCGTGGGTCTTCTGGAAAAATAGATTTCTGGAATTTTTCTGGAATTTTCCTGAAACTTTGACTTTCTGCACAAAAACGAGACACCAAGGCAATTCTGCTGAAAACAGCGTTAGTCCGTGTTAGTTGCATTCAAATCACACAAATTAGAGGAAAAACAATAGCAAAAGTGTTCGGAAAAGTAGATACGTTTTGGACGTATCAACTCCCCCCAAGCTTAGCTTATTGCTTGTCCTCAAGCAATTCAGTTAACAACTGAGTGCGATAAAAGAAACTTTTACGAACACATTTGCTTCATATGATGTATACATACCTACTATATGATCAATTACTTAGCAATTCATAATAGGAACCATGCAAATAATGACACCTAGTAGTTATGCAAATCATGAAAAGATACCAAAGTACTAAGAATGAATAACATAGCATACATCTATCCACAAGAATTGCAATGTTCGTAAAAAGATATGACAAAGTGGTATCTCGCTTGCCTTTGTTTGAAGGGCAAAACATAAATGCCAAGGCACCTCTGAAGTTCAAGTGAAGACTAGATATAAAATATCAAAGATAAGAGTATCATAGTTATACCTCAATTAATCGTATCCTGGGACAAGCACATTACACTAAGAACGACAGTTATGCTCTCGAAGAGTGCTCAAAGAAAGGATGGTGACTCAACATAAAAATAAAAGATTGGCCCTTCGCAGAGGGAAGCAGGGATTAACACGTGCTAGAGCTTTTTATTTTAAAAACAGAGGTAAAAATGTTTTGAGAGGTGTTTGTTAATTGTCAACGAATGGTAGCGGGTGAGAACAGTATTCTACCTGTCAAACGGACTTTTAAGAGCGGCTCCCATGAAGGACGTTATTTCTACCAGCAAGGCAGATCATCCCTCTTTCTCTTTGGTTTACACACATTCAGGTATTTCACTGTTTGTCATTGCTTACTGATGAATCAGGGCAAAAGTGTGAAGAGAATTAATTGGTTAAAGTTGTAATTAATTGGGACTGGGCACCCCGTTGCCAGCTCTTTTTGCAAAATTATTGGATAAGCGGATGTATATGCCGCTAGTCCAGGTGTAAAAGTCCATTTGACAAATAGAATAAAGAATAACCACACTAATTCCTCATGAGCTAGTAAACATTGACACAAAAAGGGAAATATTTTGAAAGTTTTAAAGGTAGCACATGCAAATTTACTTGGAATGGCTTGAAATACCATGCATAGGAATTTTTGGTGGACTCTTTGGGATAACTTGGTTTAAAGGATTTGGATGCACGAGCAGCATTCCCGCTCAGTACAAGTGAAGGCTAGCAATAGACTGGGAAGCGACAACCACGAGAGCGATAACGGTCATAATCATGCTTGCGACAAAATAAAATTAACGGAGGCATAAAGATGATACTAAAACTCTGAGGCAAAATAGATCATCAAGGCTTAATTGACTTTATTTTTCAGTCATAACATGTGTGAGCATGTGCCAAGTCGAATCAAGTGAATTATTCAGAGGAGGATACCATCCTGCCATACCGTTTTACGAATAGAACAATGCATGTAAATATCTATATGACATGTTATTACTATTAGCAATTTGGTACTGACCATAAGAAGACATGAACTACTAAGCAATCATTAAATAACATAACCACTACCATGATAGCTAAGCATGTTCACATGAGTAGGTATATTTACAAAAATGAAAAACAAATAGAGTTCATACCAGCCTTTTACCACATCCGATTGTCGTAGATCGTCATTATTGCTTTTCACTTGTGTGGCTTGAATGATGTGAAATGATAACCAAGCCCAAGTGGAACCACGAAATTTTTGAACTCCTGAAACAACTATACAAAACAGCAGAAGAACAACAAATATTTTTGGGTTTTCGAATTAAAGCAAGCATAGAAAGAAACAAGCAAACAAAGCAAAATCTTTTTGGATTTTTGAATAACAAACCGAAATGAAAAATAAAGTAAACTAGCACTACAAATTCAAAAGCAAGAGAAATAAAGGAAATATTTTTGGTCTTTTGGTGTTTTGCGAAAATGAAATGGATACAAGAAACAAAAGAAAAGAAACAAACTAAAACATGGATATACAAAGTACCGACATGATATGAATATGATAAAATGAGTGAACTTGTCGGCATACCTCCCCCCAAGCTTAGGCTTTTGGCCTAAGTGGGAGACTAATCATCCACATGGCCCAGAACTCCATCCAGGTGGATCATACCTAGCGTGATCATAATCAGGATCCTGTGAAGAAGAAGGGCCTGCAGCTCCATAATCAGGATACTGGTATGAAGAGCTCGTAGTGTCGAAGGGCTGAATGAAGTCCTCCTCAGGACCTCTTCCCTCACTATCCGCATGAAGGCCATGCTCCTCCATATATGCATCAAGGTCTCCCTCCGAGAATGACCATCCTTGCCTGACATCAAGGTTAAACAAAAGAGGCGCAGGCAAACAGACTATGCGTTCATAGTTTTAGTTCTCCACCTATCTTCTTAACAAAAACCAATTCATAGATAGATTATCAATGGTGGACCAGCGAGAAACAAATTGGTGGCTAATCATAGAGTTAAGATCAAGTCTTTCAATGGGAAGCTGAATATCAAAATGATGTGGTCCTACACCATGCATGGCTAATAAACGAGAAGCAATGAGACCACCACAAACCCCTCCTTTTTCACGGTTAGTGGAGAGACGAAATGCAATCATAGCTCCCAAGTTATAAGTTCTATCACATCTTAAGGCAGCAGAAAGAAATGCCAAATCATAAACAGATAATTTACTTGCATTCTTCCTAGCTAGAACACATTTGCTAATGTAGTAGGCAAAATATCGAATAGATGGGAGTTGGATGTTTCGAATTTTACCATCCTCGGCTGTAAAATCTCTCCCTTGGCAAATCTCTGAGTAGAGGTCTTGTAAATACTTTGGTTGACCTCTAATCCTCTCATGAGACCCCAATGTGGTACCTTAATAGCTGCACAAAAATCATGAAGAGACAAATCTACAGCTTTATTGTAGATATTATAATGAACCATGGGAGTAGGCAAATTCCAACTAAACCTAAAACTTTGAACCACCGACATAGTCAGCTTTACATATTGATGTGGTTCATCAGCAACAAAGTGTTCCAACCCTGCATTAGAGATTAGAGTGTTGAAATCTTGCAAGATCCTGCAGCATTCATAAACTCATGGCATGGATAAATAGAGGGAAACACAGAGTCTTCACGGTTGACTCCCATGACCTCTGATACTTCCAATTCTTCATAATTAAGTTGGTTTCCATCCATCTTCCTTTTCTGAAATTTTAAACAAACCTCATAAAAATGATTTTGGAGTGATTAATTCAAGGGAAACACTAGGGAGACTTGCTAGGGACTAAACATGCATCAAAACTAGTTAATCTAAACAAGAACAAGCATGCAAGCTCTAATAACATGTCACCTACAGTACCAAAATGCAAAGATATAAGCAACTAAACAAAATTCTATTTGGATAATCGGAGGAGTCACATACCGGAGAGCAATTGATCCAAATTTCAGCAGCAAAGATGGGCTGAGCAAGTAGATCGAAAAATCTCGAGCAAGAGCAGCAAGAACACGAGTTTGAGCAATGGTGGTGTGTATGGTCGGGAGAGAGAAAGGAGTGGGAGAGAGATGAGTGAGTGGAGGGCCAGGTGGACCCCACACCAGGGCAGGGCGCGGCCTGCCCTCCACCGCGCCGTGGGGCGTGTGGTGGCCTGGTGGGTCCCCCTGGTCATCCTCTGGTACTCCCACGTTCCTCTTTAAAAACTAGGACTTGTAGAATTTTTCAGAATTTTTTGAAAACTTTTATTTCTGACATTTTCTGGGTGCTTTAAACAATGAAAACTAGACAAAATGAATTTATGTAAAGACCAAGCATTACTTAACTTTGCAAATTACAGTAGCAAAACAGTAGGTAAAACAAAGTGAGAAAGAAAATGTTGTTTAGCAATTTTATGCATGTAAAACATATTTGTTAACAAGGTTGATCAAGTCTTGCCACCAAATACATTTTATATGACATAAAAGAATTAAACCACATTGAACAATCATGTTACCTTAAATGGTATAGCTATAGATCCAATCATAATATATTGAAGTTCTTCATGAGGTTCATATATAGGGCAATCAATACTTCCCACTTTGATACTTTTAATATTGGTAATTGTATTAACTCCAAATATTTGTCCAGCTTCTTGGGAAAATAAACAGTATGCTCTTTGTCATTAACATGGAAAGTACTTTTCCTTTGTTGCAATCAATAACAGCCCCTGCAGTGTTAAGAAAAGGTCTTCCAAGAATAATAGACATATTATCATCTTCAGGCATTTCAAGCACAACAAAATCAGTTAATATCAAGCAATTATTAGCCACTTGAACAGGAACATCTTCACATATACCAACAGGAACAGCAGTAGATTTATCAGCCATTTGCAAAGATATATCAGTTGGTATCAATTTTTCCAAGTAAAGTCTCTTGTAAAGAGAAAAAGGCATAACACTCACCCCTGCACCTAAATCACATAAGGCAGTTCTAACATAGTTATTTTTGATTGAGCAAGGAATAGTTGGTATACCTGGATCTCCAAGCTTCTTTGGAACCTTACCATTGAAAGAATAATTAGCAAGCATGGTAGAAATCTCTTCATTAGGAATCTTTCTCTTGTTAGAGACAATATCTTTCATGTACTTTGAATAGGGAGGTAACTTAATAGCATCAGTCAAAGGAATTTGCAAAAACAAAGGTTTCATCCATTCACAAAATTTGTTATAATGTTCTTCTTCCTTAGATTTGAGTTTCTTAGTAGGAAAAGGCATTTGTTTTTGCACCCAAGGTTCTCTTTCATTACCATGTTTCTTAGCAAGAAAATCTTCTTTAGTGTACTTTTTGTTTTTAGAATGCTTTTCAGGTTCCTCTTCACTTTCCTCTTTATCAGAAGCATCATTCTTATCTTTATCATTAGCATGTTCATTACCACTCTCAGTTTCAGCATCAGAGATAGATATACTATTTGGATTATTAACATGCTCATTGTCTTTAATAGGTTCAGGAGATTCCTCAACATGTTTATGTTTCTTCTTCTTCTTTTTCTTAGAAGGAGTAGTAGTTTCATTAACTAGTTGAGAATCTTGCTCAATTCTTTTAGGATGTCCCTCAGGATATAAAGGATCCTGAGTGGAAGCACCACCTCTAGTTGCTATACCAAAAGCATGTTTATCATTTTCTCTAGAAGCATTACCTAGCAAATCTTTTTGCACTTTAGTCAATTGCTCAATTTGAGTTTGAACCATATGAAAATGTTTAATGAGTATTTTAACATCATTAGAAGTTCTTTCCAAAACATCATGCAAATGATTAATGACATGAGAATTCTTTATGAAGCTATTTTCTATTCTCCAATTGAAATTGTTTTGCTTAACAATGAAATTATCAAACTCATCTAAGCATTGATCAGGAGGTTTAGAATAAGGGATATCTCTATCATCAAAGCGTTGGAGAGAGTGTACCTCAACTGTAGATGAGTGAGGAATTGGCTTACACAATTCTTCTATAGGTGGAAGATTTTTCACATCTTCAGATTTAATACCTTTCTCCTTAAGAGATTTCTTGGCTTCTCTCATTTCTTCATCATTCAATTCAATTACTCCTCTTTTCCTCGGCGTAGGTACCGGAGTTGGTTCAGGCAGGGTCCAATCATCATGATTTTGGCTTATCTTAGCCAATAATTCCTCGGCTTCATCTGGAGTTCTTTTCCTGAAAACACAACCAGCACAACTATCCAGGTATGTCCTAGATTCAACAGTTAGTCCATTATAAAATATATCAAGAAGTTCATTTTTAGCTAGTTGATGTCCAGGCCGAGCTCTAAGTAAAGAACAAAACCTTGCCCAAGATTCAGGCATTTTCTCTCCCTCATTTTGCTTAAAGTTAAAGATTTTCTGTAAAGCAGCATGTTGAGCACTAGCAGGAAAATATTTCTGAAAGAAAGCATTGACTAAACCCATCGGGCTCTCAATAGATCCAGGAGATAAATCATTAAACCAAGTTTTAGCTTCATCTTTCAATGAGAAAGGGAAAATTTTAGTAACAAAGTAACTGCGTTTCTTAATATCATCAGAAAACAAACTACTCAGAGTAGAGAGAGTGTTCATATGTTCTACAGCACTTTCATTTTCAGTTCCTCGAAAAGGTTCTTTCTCAGCAATAGTTATAAAAGACAAGTCCACAGAGAAATCATAATCTTTATCTTTTATATTTATGGGAGATGTAGCGAATTTAGCATCAGGAGAAAGTTTATAGTTGACAGCACGTCTTTGAAGAAGATTTTTAATAGCATTAACATCTTTAGAGGTATCACAATTCATGCATTCATCAATAAAGTCATCATCAAGTTCAACATAAGTTTCCTCAAGATCATCACTAGTAGTTTCTCTGTTTCAGGTGAATAAGCAGGTGTAACAGGAGTTTCATTAGGTGTTTCAGTATTTTCAAGTTGTTTAGATTTAGCAATTGTAGCATCTAGAAAAGGACCTAGTGAACCTCTTTCATCAAGCACAGTAGAAGCATCATCAAATTCATCAGAAACATTCTCAGATTCAGCAGAAGTAGCAGCACGTGAAGCATGTGCATGTGGTGGTGTGACAAGTTGACTTATAACAGACGGTGAATCAAGAGCAGCAGAAGTGTTCAGAGTTGTACCTCTCCTTGTAGTGGATGGCAATATGCGAACCTTATCATCACGAGGTTTACCCATGATGAATGAATTGCAGCGAGCAGTATGACTCCCTGGTGAGCTTATAAATAGAGCTATGCTCCCCGGCAACGGCGCCAGAAAATAGTCTTGATGACCCACAAGTATAGGGGATCGCAACAGTCTTCGAGGGAAGTAAAACCCAAATTTATTGATTCGACACAAGGGGAGCCAAAGAATATTTATAAGCCTTGACAGATGATTTGTCAGTTCAGCTGCACCTGGAAGTAGACTTGCTCGACACAGTTTATCAGTAGCAACAGTTTTATGACAGTAGCAGTAGTGAAATAATAGCAGCAGTAAAATAAAGACAGCAGTAATAATTGCAGTAGACAGCAGGATTAAAATACTGTAGGCATAGGGATGGATGAACGGGCTGCATGGATGAGATAATTCATGAAATAGTCATACATAGGGCAATTGCAGATAAATAATAATAAGGTATCCAAGTAATAATCAATCATAGGCATGTGTTCCGTATTTAGTCGTACGTGCTCGCAATGAGAAACTTGCACAACATCTTTTGTCCTACCAGCCCGTTTGCAGCGGGGCCTCAAGGGAAACTACTGGTAATTAAGGTGCTCCTTTTAATAAAGCACCGGAGCAAAGCATTAACACTCCGTGAACACATGTGATCCTCACGTCGCAACCATCCCCTCCGGTTATCCCAATTTCTGTCACTTTGGGGCCTCGGGTTCCGGACAGTGACGTGTGTATACAACTTATAGATATGATCCAAAACAATAATTATTCTCATGATTCAATAACATGTTCAGATCTGAGATCATGGCACTCGGGCCCTAAGTGACAAGCATTAAGCATAATAAGTTGCAACAATGACAATAAGCACTACCGATGGATACTAGGCACCATGCCCTAACAAATCTCACAACTATTACATGAATGATCTCATCCAATCCCTACCATCCCCTCAGCCTACAGCGGGGAATTACTCACACATGGATGGGGAGTCATGGATGGTCGATGGAGAGGTGGCGGTGATGATGATGGCGATGATCTCCTCCAATTCCCCGTCCCGGCAGGGTGCCAGAACGGAGTTTCTGATCCCCGAAATAGGGTTTTCGATGGCGGCGGAGCTCTGGAAGGTTTCTGGAAAAAGCGTCGATTCCCCCGAAGTTTTTAGGTCAGAGGCTTTAGTAGTCCAAAGGGGAGCGTGGGGGCCACACAGGGGGCCACACCACCCCTGGGCGCGGCCAAGGGCCAACCGCGCCCTGGGTGCGTGTGGGCCCCTGTGCCCCTCTTCTTCATCTCTGGCTCCGTGGGTCTTCTGGAAAAATAGATTTATGGAATTTTTCTGGAATTTTCTGAAACTTTGACTTTCTGCACAAAAACGAGACACCAAGGCAATTCTGCTGAAAATAGCGTTAGTCCGTGTTTTTTTTTTTTTTTGAGATCGTTAGTCCGTGTTAGTTGCATTCAAATCACACAAATTAGAGGAAAAACAATAGCAAAAGTGTTCGGAAAAGTAGATACGTTTTGGACGTATCAAGAAGCCTCCCAGCTCCCACGCTGGTGCATCTGGCTCCGCCGCCCCCGCTGCTGCTCAGGTCAACTGGACCAGATCCACAGTGACTAACCTCATGCTGCAAGAATATGTGAACTGCGGCGAGCTTCCTCCCAAAGATGAGATCCACTGGCGTGCTGCTGGAGAAGAGATCCGCCCTAACCCCAAAGACGGTGAGGTCGTCGTTTTCCTTGATCATGTTCAGCGTGGTCTCCGCCCCCCGGGTTCCCTATTTTTCCGCCGGGTTCTCAAATACTACGGCCTTAGGCCCCAGGACATAGGCCCCAACTCCATACTCAACATCAGTAACTTTGTTGTCTTCTGTGAGGATTACCTGGAAATGGCTCCTAGCCTCGATCTTTTTCTCGAGTTTTTCTATTGCAATCCATCTCGCAAGGACCAAGTGATCCCGTACGGTGGAGTTGCGATCCAGCGCCGCAGGGAATGCGATTTCCCGGCTCTCGCTTTAGCCAGTCACCCTAAGGGGTGGCAAAACACCAACTTTTATTGCAAAGACACCTCACCCGAGTCAGACGACGCTCGTTACCCAGCTTTCCGGAACTCGGGCCTGACGTACGAGGCTAAAATGAACAGTTATGCTGATGACGCCGACCGAGTCAAGCTCGAGCCCACGCTTCGCCGGGCTAGAGCTTTACTCGCCCACGGCCTCAAAGGAACAGACCTTGTCAAGTGCTGGATTGGTTGGTTCATTCAACCACTCAGCATCAGGACCCGGCTGTTTTGCCAATACACTGGTGAAACCACTGATAACATGCGTTACTCTGAGATGACGCTAACTGTCGACCAAGTTGTGAAGAATGCCAAGAAACTCCTTGGCGATAACAAAGCTGCCATTGCACTGAACGGGCTTGCCCCATTTAGTGCTAAGAACAAACCCACCACGGTAGAAACTAATCCTCAATCATTTCTGCTAATCGTAACCCGGTAATTTTTTCCATAACATCTTACTGGTTTAACTTCTTCTTCCCAGGACTCCAAGTGGTGGAGCGTGGATTTTACTCCCACATCCTCTCCTGATGGAGAAGACACTGAATCCAGCGAAGAAGAAGAAGAAGAAGAAGAAGGTGAGCCTGACTCCCTAGACCGGTTCTGCCTCGACCTAATTAACAACAAAATATCTCAAGGGGACTCTTCTGCTGATAACCCGGCAAATCTTATTCCAGGCCCTACTGACTCGGCTTCTGACGTACTGCCGGGTCCCCAAACTGCTGGACCTCCTACTCAAAAGAGGACCCGGGCCGCCATTGCTAAGGTGCCGTACTCTCGTTTCTCAATTTATATGATGAACTCATCTCAAACCCAAGCAAAAACACAGGAAACAGAAGCTGAGAAGGAGGTTGAGGCGAACAAGAGGCGCCGAACCCGATCTTCTGCGAGCCACGTTACCCTGAGCCCAGGTATCCCTCAACGCTCTTTATCAAGCTGGGCCAAATCCATCCAGAAGACGCCCAACAAAAAGTACCCTTTAGCTGGCAAGATCCGGGTTGCTAAACCATCTCGTTTATCAGATTCCTCCTCGGATGATGTTAGCACACCCGAGGACTTCCAGATCAATACCGGGTTAGAAATACTCTCCCATTATTCCATTATTCAGTACTTTTGCTGTCTTTTTGACTAACCACTTTTCTTTTCGTTTCAGTGCCCAGGCCATCATGGAGGAAGACTCGGACTCTCCATGCTACGGCAGAACCTTCTCCAACGCGAGCCGAGTCTTGACAAAGCATCCGTAGAATCATTTTTCCTGCGATCAATATGATCCACCTGATAGCCTGAGAAAAACCCGGCTACCCTGTCCACCTCTCTTCTGTAAGCCGCCATTGTTGCATCCTTTCTATCCCACGTTCCTGAAACTTGCTGTGCCACAAGATCTGAATCCCCATAGCAATTGATATGCTTGATGCTCATCTCCTTTGCCATACGCAAACCATGCAACAAGGCCTCATATTCTGCCACATTGTTAGAACAATCAAAGTGAATCTGCAAAACATAGCTCAACTTATCACCCTTGGGGGAAGTTAACACAACTCCGGCTCCTGAACCTTGTACTTGTTTAGACCCGTCAAAGTGCATGACCCAAGGCCTGAGACTCGGGGTAAGGGGTGGTGCACTCAACTGTGTCCAATCATTAAGAAAATCAGCCAATGCTTGAGACTTGATAGCTGTGCGAGGCACATAGTCAATGTGGTACGGCCCCATCTCTATTGCCCACTTGGCAATTCTTCCTGTAGCTTCTGAATTTCTGATGATATCTGCTAAGGGTATTGAACTAACCACTGTGATTGGATGCTCCTGAAAATATGGTTTCAACTTTCTACTTGCCATAAAAACACCAAACACTAGTTTCTGCCAGTGTGGATAGCGCTGCTTGGCTTCTGATAACACCTCACTGACATAATAGACCGGCCTCTGAACCGGGTTTTCCTTGCCTTCCTCCTTACGCTCGACCACCACCACAACACTCACAGCCTGAGGCCCGGCAGCGACGTATAACAACATGGGTTCCTTGGGACCCGGGGCCGCCAGAACTGGCGCTTCTGATAACTGTTTCTTCAGAGCTTCAAATGCCTCGTCTGCTTCCTGATTCCACACAAAGTTGTCTGTTTTCTTCAGTGACTTATACAAAGGGATTGCTTTTTCTCCGAGCCAGGATATAAACCGGCTTAGCACAGCCGCACGGCCCGTCAACTTCTGAACATCTGCCAATTCCTCTGGTTTTTTCAAACTTTGGATGGCTCTGATTTTTTCCGGGTTTGCCTCAATTCCGCGCTCTGACACAATAAAACCAGCAACTTCCCGCTGGAACTCCAAACACGCACTTTGTAGGATTGAGCTTCATCTTGTACTTCCTCAAATTTTTGAATGTTTCTGTAAGGCCACTAATAAATGACCCGGCTTTTTCTGACTTGATAACCACATCATCCACATAAGCATGCACATTGCGCCCAATCTGATCGTGAAAACAGTTTTGGATACACCTATGATAAGTTGCTCCTGCATTCTTCAACCCAAAAGTCATGTTCTTGTAACAAAAAGCACCAAAAGGGGTGATGAACGATGTATTTTCCCAATCCTGCCTATTAAGCTTGATCTGATGATAACCTGAATATGCGTCCAGAAAACACAAGAGCTCGCTGCCTGCAACTGCGTCAACGATTTGATCGATGCGCGGCAGTGCAAACGGGTCCTTGGGACAATGCTTATTGAGACTCGTGAAATCGATGCACATCCTCCACTCATTATTTTTCTTCAGAACCAAAACCGGGTTAGCCAACCACTCTGGGTGAAAAACCTCCATGATAAAGCCGGCTTCCAATAACCGGGCTATCTCCTCTCCTATAGCTTTTCTTCTCTCTGCATTCATTTTTCTCAAACCTTATTTTACCGGCCTTGCCTTTGGATCAACATGTAAACGGTGCTCAGCGAGTTCAGTCGGAATGCCTGGCATGTCACTAGGTGTCGATGCAAAAACATCCCGATTCTCACGGATGAACTCGATGAGCGCGCTTTCCTATTTGTCAGTTAGGCTGGCCCTATGGCGAACTGCTCGGAGGAATCCCCAGGCACAAAATCCACCATCTTGGTATCTTTTGCTGCTTTAAACTTTGCCCTGTCATCTTCTGTTGTGGGTTTTTTGAGTGCCTTGTTGTCCTGCGGGTCAAGATTAGACCTGTAAGCTTTCAACTCCTCTCTAGCACAAGTTTGCTCTGCCAGGGCTGCATCTCCCTCATCACATTCTGCTGCAATTTCTCTGTTACCATGAACTGTGATGATCCCCTTGGGACTCGGTATCTTCAGCTGTAAGTACACATAACACGGCCTTGCCATGAACTTGGCATAAGCCGGCCTTCCGAACAACGCGTGATAAGGACTTGGAAATTTCACCACCTCAAAAGTGAGCCACTCTGACCTAAAGTTATGGATAGATTCGCCAAAAGCAACCTCTAATGAAATTTTTCCCTCTGGTGTAGGTGACTTCCCAGGAACTATACCATGAAACACCGTTGACGTTTTCTGTAAATGTGATTCCTTCAGACCCATGCGTACAAATGTCTCCCAATACAAGATATTAATGCTACTACCACCATCCATCAAAACCTTCTTTAGCTCGAAGCCATGAACCTGAGGAGCCACAACTAAAGCAAGCAGACCCGGATGTTCCACCACACCCGGGTGATCTGCTCTACTCCACGTAATAGTATGCTCTGACCATCTTAAATATCTTGGTACCCCTGCAGCCACTGAGTTAACTGCCCTTTTGGCTATCTTTCTCTCTCTCTTGGTCATGCCACTAGTATATATATGATATTGGCCAAGTTGCCTTGGCTGGTTTGAGAATCCACCCTGGTTACCTGTATTTTGGCCAGGTCCTGTGTTGCCAGTAGGTACCGCATTTGCTCCAGTTAAAGGCGCCGCAGCCGGGTTAACACTCGGGCCGGGTCCTCCACCTCTGTTCGCTCCTTGCAAAGCTCTCTAAATTTCATTGTTTTTCCACCTGTTCAGGTCTACACACTGGGCCAATGAATGATTGGCGGGTCTGCCGTTCTTACTATGACGAGGACACGGCATCCTGAAGGCCTCTTCAGTGCTCATTGGACGTGATCCTTGATAACTATTTCCACCACTGTAATTCCCATTGTTTCCCTGATAACCTCTGTTTTCCTGATAACATCTGTTTTCCTGATAACCTCTGTTTTCCTGATAATTTCCGTCCATCCTTTGCCTCTGAAACCCAGCATTTGCGTTTGCCACTAGCTCTGAGCTTCCCTCCTGATGCCCACGCTTGTGCTGATTCTGATTGTTGTTGTTATTGTTTCCTTGGCCATTGTTGTTCCTTCCTCCATTATTCGCAGTACCTTTCCCTTTCTCTTCCTCACTATCATCTTGGTCTTGTCCGTGGCTGCGTGTCTGTTGCACGCATCCATCAACTCTGCCATAGTAACAGGCTTAACCCGGTGTCCCTCCTTCATGCGGTCCAACTTCTGGACCAAGGGAGCGTACTTGCAAGTTTTTTCCATGGACGAAATTGCGTCCTTGGGCTCAATACCAGATGAGGAGTGAAGGATCTCCGTGACCCGGCCCATCCAGTGACGTGCTGACTCGCCCTTCTTCTGTACACAACGATCCAGATCTTCAATGGAAAACAAACGTTTGCACGTACCCTGGAAATGCTTGATAAAAACTGCCTTCAACTCATCCCAGGAATTGATAGATCTCTCTGGCAGATTCTTGAACCACAACTTCGCTGCACCATCGCTCATCATCAAGTACATGTACTTTGCACAAACATTCTCTGTGGCATTGCGTATACACATTGCCATCTCATAGCTGCTCAACCAGCTTGCCGGGTCCATGCTCGGCTCGTAATTGGAAATCTTGCTTGGCTCCTTGAACTTCTCAGGGAAAGGCTCCGCTCTAATGGCATCTGAAAGACACTTTGGCCCAGCTAAGGTAGAAGAACTTGTCAAAAAATTGTTGTTACCCGGCGAGCTTGCAGACGCTGCTGGCGCGGGACCCGGTCCTCCTTGTGGCACTCCAGCGGCAGGTACTGCCGGGTTTGCATTGGCTGCACTTCTTCCCGCTCGCGATCTATTGACTATCTGCTGAGCCACAGAAATTGCAGGGGCGGGTTGGTGCTGCTGATTGTTCTGGTTCTGCTGGGGCGGGTTTTGCTGCTGTGCCGCGGCGGGCCGGTCAATGGCGGGTTCCCACCATGGCGACTCTTACTACGATAAGTTGTAGAGTGGAGTGCACTTTTTTTTTTTGAATACTGAACTTGCTGAACAACTGCGGTACGCAACATGTCAATAGCCCGCCGGGCTTCAATCTCTGCTGGCGAGTCTCCCAATGGAATACGGTCAAGTGCTAAGGTTGCGGCATATACGTTATCTGCTGGATTAGAAAAATGGCCCGCCGGCGTGTGGAACCTTGGTGTCCTGGGCGGCAGATCCGGATTTCCCCTGGCTCCCCCAGCGAGAAAACCCGGCGTCGCTGCAACTGTAACTCCAGCTCTTCCGCTTTTCTTTCTGGCTCTGCATTTGTTCTAACAACTAGAGCCACCTGAGTTATATCGATTGGTTGATTTTCTGGGGTTCTAAACAATACCGCTGGATTTATGACATTCTCTCCTTGGGCCAGCCGGCTCTGATGCCTCCTCCGGTGTGCCCTGGTCATCTCATTGAGACGATTTTCCTCATCCTCTATTTGCTTTCGCCTAACCTCCATATCTTGCCTCTCTGCCATTGCGTCTCTGCGCATCTGCTCCAAGGCCCGGCGTGCTGTATCCAATTCTATTGCTCTAGCTGCCGCGTTTTCTGGGGTAACCAACCTTGTGAGTGCTGATGGATCTAGGACCAGGCCATTGTTAAACAAGGCCTGGGCACCAGTCGTGTTGTTTCTTTCCTCGCCCTGAGCCCGATTATTGAGAAAACCGAAGTTGTTCCTGTAACGCGCCGTATCATCACTTTCCTCTGACACCGAAGCCGGGTCTCCATCAACTCTTTGACCCGCCAACTCCAGTACCGGTGGCAATTGTTGCTGCTGTTGACCCGGAGTAAAAGAAGGTGGCACGACCATTGACGGTGATGCTCCCACGTTGGTCGAAGGGGCGGTGTAAACCGCCACCCTTCTAACCGGGCTTGGGCTGGACTCTTGCTCCTCTTCATCCTCTTCTTCTGCTCCATATCCAAACCGGCCTTCAAACAGGGGCAAGATCGATTCCGAGTTTGCATGGTCTACCACATCACCCGGGATTTTAGCCGGGTTTCCCGATCGTTCCTCGTGCGCGTCCAGGGGCAGCTTATCTTCAGCCATACCAACTGATTCCTCTCCATCAGATTGAACAATTGTGGTGGCTCCTGACACAGATTCATATTCTCCGTCACTAGCAGATCTAGTTGCGATCATACCAACAAAAACGTTAAACGTGCCAATTGGAATAACATCACCTGATTCAAGTAGATCTGATTCCGGCCCCCAGCCAGAATCATCAACGATGGGCTCTCCTTGCGAGTTGAGGGTGATCTCGCCGAAAACAAAATTCTCCACTCCTTGCATTGCTTCTCCCATGATGGTGACACCTTTGGACGCGGTTCCCACAGACTGCGCCAACTGTCGTGGCGTGGATAACACGGCAGATGCTACTTTGGGGTAGCTTGAGTTGATGGGCAAGGCGACTCTTGTGTCTGGGAGTTTGTTTAGCACTGCAGGGACAAAGGGTTTACCCAGGTTCGGCCTCTCCATTGGAGATAAAGACCTACTTCCTGCTATCTTATTATTGATCTCGATCTCGATTACCCGGCTACGACAACAGAGCCGGATCTCGATCTAGGTTACAAAGTTCGCTTGGTAGCGTAGGTTTCTCTCGATGATTCTCTCGCCTAAGCTTGGATCGTAAAGTTTCCCCCTCTCTAGGGCTCAGGGACCGGTTTATATAGACAACCGGGTCTCCTGGCGCTTTACAAGATGAATCCAGGTTCTACCCAGACTCGGAGTCCTACTCTAGCTCTTCTGGCCTTCGTGTCCTCCTAGTCCTGAACCGCCTCTGGTCTTCTAGAACCTTTCCTTCCTGAACCGGATTACCACCAAACCAACTGGCCCAGCGACATAACCCGGCCCATGCTGATGGTTAGCTGGCCTGGCCGGGCCTCCTGCTTGGCGGGTCACGCTTCCCTCTTCATGAGCCTACCGGGTTATTATCCCCCCATCATCTCCATTTTATTTTCAAATCTCAAAACTTTGCAAAACTTGCACATGGTCTTAGGACAGCCTCCCAACTGTCCATATCCGAGGACTCGGCTATTCGAATAGTTTTTACACTCTGCAGAGGTAGCACGCTTTTCCCACATCCATCCGGTAACTCATCGTGTTAGCCACGTCCCGCCATACAAGGTGTATGCGAAGTTGAGTCACCGACCGTAGCCTGTCCTTTGCTCATGCTAGTATAGTACCCTACCCGTATGACACTTTCCATCAACACTTAACCCAGCCCGTCGAAATCTAAGTGTGAGGACTCAAAGGTGGCGTCTTCTATCCTCTTCCTCCCTTCAAACTCATACCAGTCCTTCGGTATTCTCCTTTTTGAGGACCCGGGTAAGGGGTAGGTCACCGAACCATCCCCTCATGGAACGGAGTCATCTCCGTTGTTGAGGCATCCCATACTAATATGAGCAAATTATATGACTACGCCCTTTCCCATATGTGGGTAAATGTGGTCGCACAGGGTAAGATTGGTCGTCATAGTACTAGGACATAATGTGCATTTTTTATAAACATCACCATTCTCCATTTCTTCACTTCAACACCGACATCTCGGCATTCCATACCCATACAAGTATTTTCAAAGGTGTTTTGAGTAAACAATATTTTTCCCAGCCTATAGTTTGAAAAAGAATTTCCATCTAATATCTCCATATAGGGTGTCAAAATAATATACTTGTATTTTGGAAAAAGGGTTTTCAAAATTATAGCTTTAGCGGCAAACACCACATAAATCACTTATTCTTTTTATAAGTAAAGCATGTGAACCAAAATAGATGTATATAGATGCAAGCTCAGAGAGTAGCTTGCCTGGATCAGCAATATGCCCATGGACTTTTCCTTGTTGACCAATATAATAAATTCTCATTCTTCTTCAATAAATTCTCTCCAGAGGTCACTCCGATAGCATCAATATCTAGCGTCGCAAACAGGGAAATAAACAACACTCAATACACCAATCAAAATCACAAGTGATACACAACAAGTAACAAACCACAAGCATCGAACTAATCATTCGAGCAACAAACTAAGATCTACACTTATAAGGGCATTATACTAATCAGTAGTCTAACACTATACACATGCTAGGAACATAGATCACAAAATTATCTTAGGCAAAGATGAACAACAAGCATCTTTATTTAAACAGGAAATACTTCAGACAAAAGTTAAGCCACCAATTATTCTCTGTAATTCAAAATATTTTACCAAGCTAAGGTAGAGACGTTAACAAGATACTCAAGCTAGTACTCAACTTAGAGACACCCAAGTTTAACAAGCAAGGCAAACATATTAATTACACAAACAAGTTTGGCATCCACACCACTAGACATCAATCACCACAAGCTTAACAATTAACTAACAAGTGATTAACCAAATATGCAAAACAACACATACCACTAGCACCAACATAACAACAGAAGACTAACACCATACTTATGCTCACATAACAGAGCACAAACATATTTCTAATTAAAGATAAATAATAAACATTTTTCCTATTGCAGAAACTACTACAAACACACAATAATTCACCAAACACTCTCTGTAAGTCGAAATTTTATATCAAGCTAGGGCATGATAAAGGGAAACACTAGGAACCTAGCAAATTTGAATTTAGTTCAAAAATCATTTCACAAAAAACTACAAAAATCACCAAGATTCTCTCTAGTGGTTTTAGTAAAAAGAATAGAAGTTTTGTTTTAAACTTCATTTGCATACAAGGCCAACAGATCTGGAAAAGTATCATTTCAGGCTATCCAGGAAATTTTGGTTTGTAATTTTTGGATCTATAAAACTCTAGATATTTAATTTTTAATGCAAAACATACTTTTTATAAAATTAAATCTAGACAACAGTTAAAAATGTATTTTGGCATGTAACCAGTTCTTTATGTTTAAGAAAACACATAAGTACTCTACAAAATTTGAATCACTCAATTATCTATCACAGATCTACCACAAATGAATTAAAACTACACTGCAAAATCACAGGAAACTAAAATAAGAAATAGATCTATAGGAAAAAAACGTAATAGGGCCAGATCTAGAGCTGGGCCAAGCAGCACAGTGCTAGGCCGGCCTGCTGCGCCGCGCGCGCTGGCGAAGCGGTACGCCGCCTTCGTCTTCGCTGCTTCACACATAGAGGCGGATGCGAGCTGGAGCTCCGGGGGCGGGAATGGTGTGCTCACCTAGGGCTGCTGCCAGTCAACGGAGAGGACGGGTTCGAGGTGCGGAGGGCGTGGGGATGTCGGGGGTGGCAGAAGTTCATCTCGGCGAGTTCCCAGTGGACGGCGTGGTCGAGGACGTCCGCGACGGACACGAGACGGCGACGACGGCTCCGGTGCTCCTAAAAAGAAAAGGGGATGTCCATGAGATAGCTCGCGAAGAGGGGATCTCAGGGAAACGAAAATGGCGGAGGACGGTCGTCTGTGTCGCCTGCGAGCTTCTCGACAAGGCGGCGGCATCCGAGATGGAAATCTCGTGTCCCTCGCCGGCAGAGGGCGAGAGGGCTCGAGTTCTTGCACGAGGTGCCAGAGAGGTGATGAGGGAGTGGAATGGACAAGGAGGGAGGACGGGAGAGGGGCTGTGGCTTCTTATCCTTGTGGGTGCCGGTCCACGGTGCACTCTGTGCATGGAAGCGAGCAAGGAGGGCACAGGAAGGGGATGGGCTGTGCCGGGCAGTGTCGTGGGGGTCACGGCGAGGCTGGGGAGTGGCTAGGGCGAGGCGCACGTGCTGGGGTGCCGTGGTGGATAAGAACGCCAGCAGTGTCCATCGCCATGGCAAACTCGGACTGGACGGGCTCGATTTGGGGCAGATAAGGTGCATTTTCTGCGTGTGGCTTCGACCAGAAGGAAGAGGGAGGCATGTGAGCACAGTGGCGAGGTCATGGGCTGAGGCATGGCCTCCTTCTCCTCCTCCACTTTCGGCATGGGCACAAGAGGGGAGAGAAGAGAGAGGGAGACATCAAACTCCAACAAAACGTGTCCAAAATGCTGGCAGTTGTGTGGCTGCAGTGCAGGGATGTGAGGGAGAGAGAGAGTGCCAAATTTTTACTAAGTTACCACAAATTTTTAGTCAATTAGGGTTCCTGCCCACCAGGTGTTCGACAGAATGCCTGGCTGGGATTTTTATTTTATTTTTGGTGAATTGAGTATGTGGATGTTTTTAGAATAGAGTAAGAGGGTTTGTGAATTTACCCTGGATTTTTGGTGCAAGAGAAAGATAGGGTTTTCAATATTGGGCCTAAAGGTCACAGTTTGGATTAGCTCACAAAACCATCATGGATAATTAAGTAAACAATTTCAAATCCTTTCAATCTTGATTTGATATGGAAGATGAGATATACAAAGATGCATTTCCAAAATGTTCAAGATTTGATCAAATGGTAAAGGTCTAGAAATGCTATCTGTTAACAGGGGTGAAGATAGGTCCAGAGATGTATTGTTCAAGGTTCTTCAAAATTTTGAATTAGGCAAGGTGGTATGGATGCTCATTTTGGTCACACATGACCTTGAGCATGCCAGGGATTTTTCTCAAGATTTTAGAAAATATTTTTGTTCACAAAAAAATTTAATAACCAGTAATAGCCTTTTTTGAAAATAGTTGAAAACAAAACAACTAACCAAGACAAATACTTTATTGAGTTATAAGAGAGTTAGAGAGTACATAATATATATTACCAAAGTAGTTTTGATAAAATCCTATTTCGAAAATATTTAACATCTCAAGATAATTAAAGGGAATAGGGCTTTGGTTCCAAAATAAATAGAAGTAGTTTTTAAGCCAAAATAAGAATACACAAGTAATCAAAATAAGGAGGAGCTTGGATGTGTGGACTCACATTGCCAAGGCTACAATAATGATTCACACAAGCAAGTCAACAAAAGTCAATCCACAAACAAAAGGTAAACATCCAATTTCAAAACCTTCAATCTAAATATGTGGTAGACTGATCACACTTAATCATGACAAGATGATGTTTAAAACTATCTCAACTCAACCATTGTATTTTTGAAAAAGGTTTTGAGTAATACAAAATATGTGGGGTAATATATTTCCCACTTGTGCTCTTTTAAAATGGAGTGATAAATAGGAGTTCACAAAATAGGAGTGGTAAACACATGCACAATATCAAGGTTAAAAAATAGATAGGAGATAGCATATAGATCTCCATATTTTTGGGAACACGCAATTTTGGAAATACTTTTACTTTCTCAAGAGTGGGTATTTTGGTGGTTTCTAAACCAAGTATCGTTGAAATGGACTTTGGCCAGAAATAAGAATGGAAAATATATATGGAATATTTTCTTGTCATGACATGATCACCAAGGTTAAATATATTTTTACTTAGGTTGGGTGCTTGGGTTAATATTTACTAGTCAAACAACTTAAACAACAAGTCACACAAAGTCAAACATAGCAATGGGAAGGAAAGCACAACCATTATGGAAACATTTCAAAAAGTTTTTGTTGGTTCTGAATTTTGGGTCTTGTAAATTAAGTTTTTCTTAGTTCCAAAATTTGGGATGTGACATATTTACTATATGTATATCTTATGGCATGCTTACTTTCGTTGATCCAATATATAGGATAAACTCCATCAAATCCTAAATGGCTAAGATGTGCATGAAATTCAATTTCATATCATTATGCACATATTTATGTGGAGTTTGTCCTATATATTGGAGTTGCTCTAACTACTTTGGACCCAATGAGTTTGGGTACCATGTTGTACTTGAATTTGTTTTAGGTACATCGGAGGTGCATTGGAAGCTTGTCTCATTTATAAGGAAGGTGGTGTCACCATGTGCTTATTGGAGCCGAGCTTGGATGATCATGAACTTCTATCTTCTACATCACCAATGTTATCTCGGTAACGAGTATCTACCTCATGCATACATTTCTAGCTTTCAACCTTGTGTAGGTTCCTTCTTGGCATGATTAGTTGCAATTGATGTGTTCTTGAAAAGCCTTTATCAAAACATCTTTATTGCAAATGTGAGCAAGCCGGGATGATTACATATCAAGGGGAATATACATAATCATTTTATTGATTCACCAATCCCAAATATGTTAATCTAGCTTTTCTTCTCAAGTCTCTCATATGCAATATTGTTGAATTTGCAAATTCATTTGCCCTTTGTGATCCTTGTTATCTTTCTCGGAGCATCCCAACTATCCTTTTTCCCTTGTGGATATTTTTGATGCTATGATGAGATTGTGTTGGAAGTTCATCTAAATCCTTCTAAGATAAAATTGAGCTTTGTGCTATGCTTTTAAGAAATGATCTTATTGGTATATATATGACTTCCACTTGGATATCATGTTCTTCACCATAGTTTCTACTTTGTGTGTGCATGTTTCTTTGTGAACTTATATCTCATGATTGATGTCTACTTAGAAACTTATACACATGAGAGTAGTTACATCTTTTTTGGTATTTCATTTTGTTAGTGACCACCTTTTATTGCTTTTGATTCTTTGGTGGTTTCTAAAAGGCACAAGCTTTGCTTTCCTTTTGGTATTCCTTTTTGGACCTTAATAAGCTTGTGGACCTATTTGCTCCAACTTTTGGGTTGTGTTTATGGAAAAACATGATATGCATTATGTGCCACTTATATTGAAAGACTATGTCGATGCTACGCTCATCTTTGCATTAGTCTCTTAAAATGTCTCTCCATGGCACACCCATCTTTTTCGGTTGAGCAAGTTTTTATTTGTCACCTCTTGTTCTTGATGCTCAACATTGGTTTGTTGCAAGTTGTTTTGTTTCTTTCCTATCTATGTCTCTTGCACTTATTTGTGTTCAAAATTATCTAGAAGGAAGTGAGGATTCCATGTTGTGCACTCCATAATGAAATGCAAATCCTACTTTGTGCACGTACCTTGGGGAGCTCTCTCTTGATTGTTTAGAACATTTGGTTGACCTTATCATAATATCTTCTTATGTCCAATTGGTTTTCAGATCCTTTGATTGCTTGCCTCTTTCGTTGAGGTGTATTTCCCTTTGCTATTTTGTTGCAATCTTTGGATTCTCAATATAGTTTGATTTCCTCTTTTTATTGATCGGTGGAAATGTTCACTTGATTATACTTATTTTTATGAGAAAAGCTAACTCGTGGAGGAACTCTCACTATGTTGGCCTTCCAAAACTTTGTGCCCATTTCGGCAATTGTTGCCAATGGGGGAAAAGTTTTCGAGGGTTTATGGAATTCGGCTTTATACTTTGATTGATTCTTAAGTATTTGCCTTTCTTGCCTTTGCATTCGTTGCTTGGTTTTGTATATAGTGGAAACTCCACCACCGTAATAGTTGACAATATATGCAATGAATTCATGTTCATACACACGTGCATAGATTGTGAGGGAGTTTGCACTATATATGTGGTTGGACTAACATCACATACTTTCGTAGTATTTAATGTTAGTGCAACTGCTTCTTGTTCGTTAAATTCCATATTATAAACTCTCTCAAAAGAGATTGTCCCCAATTACCAAAATGGGGGAGATTGAAAGTGCATGAACCCTCATGTGTGGTTTTGGTAATTAATGACAATCTCTATGGACTAATGTTTGCATTGAGATATCTTTATAGATCTTGTACATGAAGAAGATTGGAGTTCATGTGTTGGACCCTAGAAGATTATATGATGACCAAGGTTCTAAGAATGGTCATCTAGAGTTGAGCTTATTGCAAGCACGGTTTGGAAAAGAAGATTGAGTGAACATTCATGTTTATCTCCAAGTCATCATCTATATCAAGAGAAGAAGATGAAGTGCAAGTGGATACATGAAGACGGAGCTAAGCGAAGCTCTCCCATTATGGAGTATGGGGGAGTATTTGGAGAAGTCTTCATCAAGCATGTGCTAGCAAGCACAATCAAGAAAGGTGGTCCAACTTGAGGGTGTCAAGATCATCTTCATCTAGCTCAAGTGGAATGCGCAAGGCAAAGGTATGTTCTTGATAGGTTTTCTATTTTACCGGTCTCATGGTGTTAGTGGGAGACCGGGTTTTAGGATAGACGGCGTACTATCAAGAGGGGCTCTCAAGTGAGTAGTTTGATCGCATCTTTGTGCCGAGCTTAAACCTTTGCGTACATGGCATATCATCTTTCTTGGTTATTATTTGGCTTTTCTTCTTGTTGGGTTTTAGTGCTTGTTGTGATTTTCATGATAAGCCCAAGTTCACCGAAAACGGATTTCGTATGGAAAACTTGTGGCATTTTCGGTTTTGGAGGTTTTGCCAGTTCATCTTTTATCGAGAGGTTTTACCTTTATACATTTGGTTTTATCCTCCCTTGTTCTACTATGATGTTTCTCTGCATGATCTTGTAAAGCTCTTCGTTGCGATTCCAACGAGCCCAAGATCATCAAAATCGGAGTCCGGATGAAAAAGTTCTTGCCGTTTTCGTGTTAGAGTTTTCGCAGTTTTCAGAGGGGCGAAAGTTCCGGGTTTTAGGCCATAAATTCCGCCCCCCCCCCCCCCTCGAAAGTTCCAGGCAAAGTTTCGGCCCAAGTCCAGTACCGCTTCTCGGGCGCGTCCGGGGTCGCCCGGGGGCGGAACTTCCGGCCTGCACAGGAAACACTGCCCCAACGGTTGGATTTGGTGGGGACCTATTTAAGGGGTCTTCTTCCCCAATGGTAAGTTTTGGTGCTCTCTCTCCTCCTCCATTGTTGACCTCCAAAGCTTGCCCCTCTCCCAATTCCTCCCATGATTCTTGCATATCTTTGAGGGATTTGAGTGAGGAGATCAAGATCTACAATTCCACCAATCCATTCCCCCTCTAAGTGAGGGGAACCTAGTAGATCTTGATCTTGGAGTTCATGGTGTTTCTCCTACTTTGTTCTTCCTCTCTTCTCCCCCCATAAGCATTAGTTGCTTTTGGTGGGATTTGAGAGTGAAGGATTTGAGCACTTGTGCTCTTGCCATTGCTTTGTGCATTGGTTTGTGCTCTCCACGAGGATTCGTGGAAGTGAAAGTTTGTGAACTTGTTACTCTTGGGTCTTTGGACCCTAGACGCCTTTGTGGTGGTTGAGACCTCTTGTGATCACTTGTAGCCGTTCGGGAGCCCCAATCCAGTTGTGGGCTGTGCCTCGAATTGTTGTTGTAAAGGCTCCGGACTCCGCCTTGAAGGTTTCCGATAGTTGAAGATGAACCAAACCTTTGTGGTGCGGTTCATCGGAGAAGAAGGTGAAGCCTTTGTGGCTGTTGAGTTGACATTTGTGGTATCTCACACCTCTCCAACGAGACGTACTCCCCTAAAAAGGAGGAACTCCGGAATACATCCTCGTCTCCACGTGCCTCGGTTATTTCTATACCCGAGCTATTTACTTATGCACTTTACATTGTGATAGCCTTCGTGCTTGAAGTATTCTATATTGCTATCACTTTGTTGCTTGTCTTGCTTAGCATAAGTTGTTGGTGCACATAGGTGAGCCTAGTATATTTAGGTTGTTGGCTTGTTAATTTAAACACCTAGTTTTATTCAGCAATTATCAACCCTAAACCGGAAAAGTTTTAATCGCCTATTCACCCCCCCCCCCCCCCCCGTCTAGGCGACATCCTTGTCCTTTCACTAATCCCGTAGGTGTTACGTGAGTCTGTACCTGTTATCTTTGTGTACCATCTCTTTTCTTTTGTCTATACTCTCTCTGTTGATCGTTACTTTTCTATCAGTTCATCGTTTTATGACGAGGTTAATATAAAAAATATATACATCGATGATGTAGTTCTATTTCGGCAATCGTTTCTGAATTTTGTTAACTATATCTTCTCAAATTAGTGTTCATGTTTGGTGTTCTTTTAGATGAATTTCGTCAAACTTATCGCACGCGGAAGGTCTTCGCGTCGCCTCACCAGACACAACGCTCCCCTGACTCGACCCTTGCATCCCTCCTTGAGGTGACACGGGGGGACCCTAGATCCTGCCGGCGGTGACCCCTCCCGGCATCTCCCCCCTTTCCCGCCACCACCGAGAGGCTCCTTCGGGCAAAGCCCGAGTGGGGATGGCGGTGGCGAGGCCTCTCTCCCCGGGCGGTGGGTCCCCATCCCGGGTGGGGATGGCGGCGGCGGCGCGCGGTCTCACCTCCTCGATTTGGCAGCATGGAGCAACGGGGTGGTGGAGGAAGGCGGCTTGTTGGTGTCGGTGATGAGGGCTCTTGATCCGCTCAGGGTGGTGCCCCTATAGCTAAGGATGGTGGCTCCGGGCTCTTTGGTGGGCCCTCTGGGCTCAGGCGGGCCTGTGGGGTTGGGTCCATGGTGGCAACGGGTGTGACGGCGCCTGGCAGTGGTGGTGCCGGTGACCGGCCAGGTGGCGGCGGGCTGGACCTCCACCGTCCAGTCCATCCGATCGTGGAGGTGGAACGGTGGTCGACACATCTCCTTCACCGGCAACGAGGTTCGGCTCTCCTTGGTCAGCCATGCGGCCAAGAGTGGCTCTTTTCTGCCCTGCTCCGGCGGTATTCGGGGCTGACGAATGTGCCAGGGCGAAAGCCCTGCTTGAAGGTGACGACGGCGACCCATGTGGATGTCGTCTCCCCCTTGGGGGCGTCGTCATGGCACTGCCCGTTTTGTCCCACCTTGAGCGCTGGGGGAAACCCTTGATTCAGCTCGCCGGATTGGACAACGGCATCACTACGGTGTCATCCCTTCCTTGGAAGCGTTGTCTAGGTAGCTCGTGGAGTCCCTAGCGCGGCACGATGGTGTCCAGGTTGACAGCCGCTTGGAGCATGGGCTTTTGAGGCGCAATGTACATTGTTGGCGTCTGTTGACAAATCCTCTTGGTTGGTCCGGTCCCGCCGTTCACTCGCCGACTCCTCTTAGGCGCTTTAGGGTGGGTTGTGCGTTGGTTGTACCATCCTTGAGGTAGTGTCAGTCTCATGAAGTTTCCCCTTCGATCGGGAGTTCGGTGCATCGCCTCTCACCTTTCGTGGCATGAGACGGTGCTAGGAGAGTTCTTGTTGTTTGTGTGCTCTGAGTTGCGTTGAAAGCCATGTGGCGTCATGGTTGTATCGTTGTAGCCTATTTGGCGTTGTACCGGCCATCTTGGCCTTTCTTCTATGAACTATGATACACTTTCTAGGGTGCATCCTTGAAAAAACTTATCGCACGCGGACGATCGTTTCAAATATCATCTCATCGTTTCACACCACTCTCGTGTTACAAGTTTACTTTTTAACGCTTGTAAATGAATAGATCCGAGTTTTTAATCTCTCAAGTGTTATTTGCAAGTGTGATAGTATAGCAAGTAAGTTTATCCTGCAATATGGTGAAGAATGTTTGGGAGCAAAAGTGATGTAAAACTTAAAGTGAAGAATGAGAGCAATGGTGAAAATGTTTGGGAGCTGCAGTATGGTTAAGACGTTCTCAGTGAGTATTGATTTCACTTTCACCACTAGCATATGACAGAATTGAGTAGGTATATATTGGGTATTATGTGTATGTTGTGTACGGGTGGAGTCTCGCGTAAAGATGTCCCTGAAATCTTGGTCACACACCCCGAACACCCACTAGTAGTCTTCCTAATAAGCTAAATTAGTCGGAATACATGATGGCGTGGATCACACGTTCGCTGGGAACCCCAGGAGGAAGGTATGATGCAGCGTAGCAGCAATTTTCTCTTGATACAAAACCAAGGTTTATCGAACCAGTAGGACCCTGATAAGGCTTCGGCTTGGTGCCAACGGCAATAGCGCCGAAAAGAGCTGTTGACCTGGACCTGCGCACACATGAACAAACTACTTTGCCCCAATGAAACAGAGAGGTTGTCAATCTCTCCAGCTTGCTCAACACAAAGGATTAAACGTATATGTGTAAAATAATAAAAGAGCAAAAATGACCAGCGAGCAAATGACTTGGAAAAGCTATAGCAACGGTTGTAAACAATATAGAAAAATAGGACCGGGGTCCACAGTTCACTAGCGGTGTCTCTCCAAAAGATAAACATGTTGGGTAAACAAATTACAGCGTGGCAATTGACAAAGCATGGGCGTATAACAATACTATCATGACACAAAGTTCACCGTTTCATTTAATATGGGCATTACGTCAAAATACAGAGATCGTTATCCAACTGCATCTATGACTAATAATCCACCTCGGGATCGCTATCCAGTCTGTCACCCGAAATAACCCGTTGTTTTACCCCTAGTAGCAACAACACATCTCAATCCTTAATCATTTCTGTCAACTCGAGCTTAGACAAGAGAGGCATGAATCCACTATCTAGCATAAATACTAGCTCTAAAGACACTAGCAATTACTTCGGCCAAAGCATCCACAAGCATCGAAGAGCATGCAAGATCATAAATAAAACATATCATAAATAAACTGAACAATAATGTCATCACTCCATGATACGTCCAAAACTTATCTATAATTTTTGATGTTCCATTCCTATTATATATTGATTACCACATGTTTATCTTACACTTTATATCATTTTTATGCATTTTCTGGGACTAACCTATTAACAAGATGCCACAGTGCCAGTTCCTATTTTCTACTGTCTTTTTGTTTCAGAAAATCTATTATGGAAATATTCTCGGAATCAGGCGCCAATTTAACTGATTTATTTCTGGACCGAGACGGAGCAGCAGCCAGGAGGATGGAGCCGGGGGCCACACCAGGCAGGCCGGCGGGCCCACGGCGCGACCCAGGGTGGGGCCGCACACCTAGGCCGCCGCCCCGCCTCGGCTGGCCACCGACGCCGCCCTTTCGCCTATAAATTGCATCTAATTGGGAAACCCTAGATACCCGAGCAAAAATCCACGAAAAGTTCCGAGGCCGCCGTCATCTTCAACCCTAGTTCGGGAGGGTTTCTGCAGAACTCATCACCGGAGGGCTCTACATCACCATGCCTGCCTCCGGAGTGATGTGTGAGTAGTTCTCCACGGGACTACGGGTCCATAGCAGTAGCTAGTTGGTAGTCTCTCCACCTTGTGCTATCATGTTTAGATCTTGTGAGCTGCCTAACATGATCAAGACCATCTTTATGTAATGCTACATGTTGTGTTTGCTGGGATCCGATGAATTGTGAAGTTATGATCAAGTTTGTTCATCTATCTATATTATGTTTTATCTATGTTCCTGCATGCTCTCCATTGTTAGTAGATGATTTGGTCAAGTAGATGCTAATGACTTCAAGAGAGGGTATTTATGCTAGATAATGGGTTCATGCCTCTAGAAGCCTGGGCTTGATAGACAGAAACAACTAAGGCTGTAGATGTGCTGTTGCCACTAGGGATAAAATAACCGATGCTTAGCTTAAGGGTACTGCTGTTAAGTCTAATGCGTTTGTTTACATTACACACTTTGCTTAATGCTATAATCTGTTGCTTGCAACTTAATACTCATGGGAGACCCGAAAGCTATCTTGTGAGTGGATTCTGAGTCATAGATGCAGCTAGCAAGCGGTCTATGTATATTGTTGTAATGCCCAATAGATATAACAATGAACATGTGCTTGTCATATATTGCATTGTTATGCGTTTGCAATTTGTCAATTGCCCAGCTGTAATTCGTTCACCCAACATGTATGTTTATTTGTCTTATGGAGAGACACCACTAGTGAACTATGGACCCCGGTCCTTTATTCCACACTGATACAAACACCGTTTTCACCACGCTCTATGTTACTTCCTGCTGCTACTTTTGTGTTCATCATCATATTCTACACTATACGTTTAATCCTTTGTATTCAGCAAGCCGGGGAGATAGATAACCTTCCTGTTTCGTTGGGGCAAAGTACTTTGATTGTGTGTGTGCAGGTCCACGTCAGTGATCGGGTAACGGCGCCGCTGACACCTTTCTGAAGCTCTTCCGATTCCTACTGGATCTGACAACCTTGGTTTTGTAATCAAGGGCAAACTTTGTTGCTGACTACATCATACCTTACTCTTGGGGTTTCCCGGCGAACGTGCGTTCCACATCATCAAGCAACTTTTTCTGGCACTGTTGCCGGGGAATTGGAAGCTACAGCAAGGGGAGTTACACACCACCATTCTCTTTACTTTGTTTTTGTCTTGCTTAGTTTATTTTTGTTCTAGCTTGTTTGCTTTTAAAATCGAAAACCACAAAAAAAACAGCATCTAGTTTATTTCGGTTTGTTATTATGTCTAGCTGTTTACTTGCTATCAATGACTTATCTCTTTGAAACAAAATCTTGTTGGCAAGGTGGGTCCACGGAGGATGAACAAAAATATTATGTGAATTACCGCTTGTCACAAAAAGGGGGGGTACTTATGGAAAGTAATAAGTCAACTAGAGACGTATGCCGGGAAGAGCTTCAAAACCCTCCCGATCTAGGGTTGGCAGCGGCCTCGGACTTATTTCTGGAAAAATGATCGGGTGTCGAGGGTTTTCGAGACGGAGGCAACTTATAGGCGAAAGGGCGACTCGAGGAGACCCAGGAGGCGGCCAGGTGGGGCCCAGCCGCGGCCAAGGCCTGGGCTGCGGCTGGGTGGCGTCTAGGGGTCATGGGCCCCCCTGCAGCTCCCCTTCTGGCTCCGTCTTTGTTTTCATGTAAAAATAATTCTCGTAATTTTTCAGGCGATTCGGAGAAACTTCCCCGACTAGCTTTTCTGAAACAAAACGACAGCAGAAAACATGAACTGGCACTGGGCATATTGTTAATAGGTTAGTTCTATAAAATATGCCAAAATGATATAAAACATGTGGCAATGATATATAATAAGAATGGAACAATCAAAAATTATAGATACGTTTCAGACGTATCAGCATCACAAGCTTAATTCCTGCTCGTCCTCGAGTAGGTAAATGATAACAAAATAATTTTTGTAGTGACCTGCATCTAACACAATCTTGATCAAATAATAATGTAAAGCACATGAACTGAATGAAAGTGATCCAAGACAATGGTATATAGTTGAAATAAAATAAACAATGATTAACCATGTATAACATCTAAGTAAGAATTTTTCATGAATAGTACTTTGAAGACTTGAAAATTATAAAACTCGTCATGCTTGATAGCTCACAAAGCAATACTCTTTCGAAAAATTTGTTCAACCAACACATAGGAAGATTTAAGTTTTCAGCAAAAGTTTCAACTTGTAACATACTTATCATTGGATAATGTCAATACAAAGTTTTCAAAGTTAAACATAAAGATAAAATGTAGTAGACTTGCACCAAAATTGATACTATGCGTTTGCTTGAGAGATAAAGATTGGAAAGGAAAACTGACTCAACATACAAGTAAAAGAAAGGCCCTTCGCAGAGGGAAGCAGAGATTAATCGTGTGCTAGAGCTTTTTAGTTTTTGAAAGCATATAGAGACATAAAAATATTTCTTAAGAGTGGTGTTTGTCCTCGTCAACGACTAGCAATAGCGGTCTTAACATCTTCCATACCAAATAATTTTAAGAGCGATTCCGAGATATCATACTTTATATTTTTTTTTTGACACTCCTCCCCACCTTTGCTTACACAAGTCATGGCTAACCGAATCCTCGGGTGACTTCCATCAATCACATATCCATAGAGGAGTGTCTATTTTTTTTATTTCTGATATTGGACTAACCAGCAATGTGCAATTTTGTTGACGAGCAGATGAAGCATGCAAGTCATATAAAATTATTTGGCATGGAAGATGATAAACCCAACTACTACGTCCTCATGAGCTAAAAACAGTGGCACAAAACAGGAGTAGTAACATTTTGAATATTTAAAGGTAGCACACAAAAAATTTACTTGGAGTGGCAAGAAAATACCACATGTAGGAAGGTATGGTGGACACAAATGGCAAGGATATTTGGCTCAAGGATTTGGATGCACGAGAAGCATTCCCTCTCAGTACAGAGTTTTTGGCTTAGCAAGATATCAAGCAAACACATATAATCAACCCAATACACGAATGACCACAAGATATACATTAAGCATAACCATTAGACCCCATACTGTCTTCCTTGTCAACCAAACATGTTTTTGCAAAAAGAATATCTAGACTTTGAAAAATACCAATCAAAACAAGTGTCATAATTTAAACTTTACGGTATTTCTCCACTAATCCATTCTTAAGTAAATGATTCACAAGTTTAAACAATTAATCTAATTCATCTCAAAACAATTGACAAGTATCAAATTATTCAAGACAATGACCTACAAGATTATGTAAATTTCTTTTACCACTTCCTACATGATAGTTTCCCTTTCAACCAAACACCAATCAACTTATTTGAACAAAACTCTCTAAGCAAGTACGCATGAAACACAAGAGAGTACTTACTAACTACAAGAAACTAATAGCTCTGAACAAAATATACATGAAAAACAAGAGCTAGAAGCTAAAATAAATAAAAAGCTAAACACTCTACACATATAAGTGAAGTGTTTTACGAAAAAGCGGAGCGTGTCTCTCTCCCACACAAGAATGTTAGGATCCATTATTGCAAAAGACCAGCAAACAAAACAAAACAAAACTGGAAGCAAAACATAAATGACGCTCCAAGAACAACACATATTATGTAAATGAATAAAAAATATAGTTTCATGGGATCGACCTGATTAATTGTCTATGAAGAAGGGGATGCCTTGGGCATCCCAAGCTTAGACGTTTGAGACTTCTTGAATATTTAGTGGAGGTCCAGGGGAGCCTCCCCAAGCTTGAGCTTTAATCCCTTCTTGATCTTCTTTCATCACCTCGTTCTCTCAGCACTTGAAAACTTCCTTCACACAAAACTTCTCACAAACTCATTACAGGGGGTTAGTTCTCAAACAAAATAATCCACCTTCAGTTCTCATTTGGCACATTGCATAAAATTATTTCAACATTAGCTACTGTCACTAAGCATTAAGTGGTGCTATTGGATCAAAAGAATCTCACTCAACACTTGTAAAACACACAATGCAAAAACAAGACAGAATCTGTCAAAAACTGAACATAACGCAAAGATGATTTTTTTCGAGACCCTAGGACACCTCAAATCAGAAAACTTAAAACTAATAAAAGTTAGACAAAACCCAGATGCTTGCTGTCAAAAAAATTTAGCTATCACGTTCTGTGATTTTTTAGAATTTCGTACGGTGACGGACAGAAATCTGTTTCTGGACAGCAACTTATTTTTTTACTTTCCTCTCATTAGAGGCTATTCTTGGCACAAAAACCAAAATAAAAAGGATACAAGGGAGTTGCTATAGAGGTAACAAAACCAAAATCAGAGGAAACAAAAATAGACTGAAAGTAAAAATAATGGGTTGCTCCCATAAGCGCTTCTCTTTAACGCCTTTTAGCTAGGCACAATGGCAAAAGATCAAGTATTATCAATATTGGCATCATCCAAATCAAGGTTGGATTTTTTTTCATAAATACATTGTATCTTTCCTATGCAAGGCTCTGATTCTCCTTTCTTACTTCCTTTAGGCTTGCTACTTTCCTCAAAAGGGTTTTCAGGAACAATCCAATCAAAATTCTTTTCTAAGGCTTCATGCATTGCTATAAGCTTGAAGGGTATAGGTATTTTTAGATCCCTTTCACATTTGGTTTTTCCTTCATACTTCACCCTTTTAATTTTAAAAGTTTCTAGGGTATGCTTAATATTAAGGCTAAATCCAAGCATATTATAATGAGCAAAAATCTTTCTAGCTTCTCTAGCAATATCGTCAAATTCCATAAGCAAGGTTTTAAGCAAGAAATCTTTGTCTTCCCCTTTCTCCATAATTTCAAGTTTAAAGAATAATTGATGTATCGTAGGATGAAGGTTAACAAACCTAGCTTCTAACTTTTCCACCAAAGAAACTACAGCAGTTTCATAATCATGTGTAAGTTCCACCAAAGATTTTTCATTAAGATCATAGAGACTATTAATGTGATTAAGGAATTCTTCAATATTATTTGTACCAATGATGGAAGTATGGAACCACTTCCCACCTCAATGTCTTTCATAGCAAACTTAGGTAAAAGCATGATGACATGAATAAAGACAAGGCAACACAAGAAAGGACTACTTGCTGGATTTTTTTTTGTATTTTTGAGTTTTAAGACAAACGAAAAGCAAAACAAGACTAAAAAAACTAAGCAAGACAATAACAAAGTAAAATGTAAGGACGTTCGAAACTCCTCTCGCTGAAGCTTCCAAGTCCCCGGCAACGGTGCCAGAAAAGAGCTTGATGGCGTGGATCACACGTTTGCTGGGAACCCCAAGAGGAAGGTATGATGCAGCGTAGTGGCAATTTTCCCTTGATACAAAACCAAGGTTTATCGAACCAGTAGGACTTGGAGGAGGCTTCGGCTTGGTGCCAACGACAATGGTGCCGAAAAGAACTGTTGACCTGGACATGCGCACACACGAACAAACTAATTTGCCCCAACGAAACAGAGACGTTGTCAATCTCTCCGGCTTGCTGAACATAAAGGATTAAACGTATATGTGTAAAATAATAAAAGAGCAAAAATGACCAGCGAGCACATGACTTGGAAAAGCTATAGGAACGGTTGTAAACAATATAGGAAAATAGGACCGGGGTCCACAGTTCACTAGCGGTGTCTCTCCAAAAGATAAACATGTTGGGTAAACAAATTACAGCGAGGCAATTGACAAAGCATGGGCGTATAACAATACTATCATGACACAGAGTTCACCGTTTCATTTAATATGGGCATTACGTCAAAATAGATCGTTATCCAACTGCATCTATGACTAATAATCCACCTCGAGATCGCTATCCAGCCCATCACCTGAAAGTATTAAGTTGCAAGCAACAGATAATCACAATAAACATGGTGCGTAATGTAAGCAATGGTTACAACATATAGCAATAAACACCGCTGTTTTACCCCTAGTAGCAACAACACATCTCAAGACTTAATCGTTTCTGTCAACTCGAGCTCAGACAAGAGAGGCATGAACCCACTATCTAGCATAAATACTCCTCTAAAGACACTAGCAATTACTCTGGCCAAAACATCCACAAGCATCGGAGAGCATGCAAGATCATAAATAAAACATATCATAAATAAACTGAACAATAATGTCATGACTCCATAATTCATTGGATCCCTGCAAACACAACATGTAGCATTACAAATAGATGATCTTGATCATGTCAGGCAGCTCACAAGATCTGAACAATGGAGTACAAGAGAGAGAGACAACATCTAGCTACTGTCATGGACCCGTAGTCCCATGGTGGACTACTCACGCATCACTCCGGAGGCAGGCATGGTGGTGTAGATGCCTCCGGTGATGATCTCCCCCTCCGGCTGGGTGCCGGGAAGAGCTTTAGAACAATCCCGATCTAGGGTTGGCGACGGCGGCGGCCTCGGACTTATTTCTGGAAAAAGGATCGGGTGTCGAGTGTTTTCGGGACGAAGGCAATTTATAGGCGAAAGGGCGACTCGAGGTGACCCAGGAGGCGGCCAGGTGGGCCCTAGCCGCGGCCAAGGCCTGGGCCGTGGCTGGGGGCTGTGGGGCCCCCTGCAGCTCCCCTTCCGGCTCCGTCTTTGTTTCCATGTAAAAATAATTCCCGTAATTTTTCAGGCGATTCAGAGAAACTTCCCCGACTAGCTTTTCTGAAACAAAAATACAGCAGAAAACAGGAACTGGCACTGGACATCTTGTTAATAGGTTAGTTCCATAAAATATGCCAAAATGATATAAAAACATTATAAAACATGTGGCATTGATATGTAATAAGCATGGAACAATAAAAAATTATAGATATGTTTGAGACGTATCAATACACTAGTAATTAAGGGTCTCTCCAAGGATGTGGAGTAGGAACTTGGATCTTCGTTGTTCCCACGTTGATGGTCAACAAAGGAGAGGGACAACTTTATGTTACTGCTATGCCCACAAATACCACCTATTTGCACCAACGTTAATGATATTCATGTCACTTAGGCAAAATATCATGCAAACAACGTTCGCACAATATCATGAAGACCGTTACTATAATCCAGACAATAATAACCAATGCAACTTCTATTCAATTCATAATAATACTAGGGTTTCTTTGTCTCCCTAAGAACTAATGAAATTACTCGGCCATGGGGCCGGGCACAAGAGATCATATGGAATATGGATGAATAATTAAAGTAATACAGAAAGAAATCCACAGTAGGGTTTAGGACAACAACGAGATTAATGGAGGAAATCGATGGCGGCGACGTATATGATGACGATGTTGATGTACATGTCGTGGCTTCCGTGTTCCAAGCCTCTTCTCCTCTCAAGGATGGTGTGGTGTCGTTGGAACTATGGAGACATCACGGAGGTGTGGCGGCGGCCGTCCGGGAGGCGGCTGCGATGGAGGATGACTGGATGCTAGGGCTTCCCCTACTTGTATAGGCTCTAACATTTAGGTTCAGAGTGTCTGGAGTCCTCCGCATCAGATAGGAGTGTGGTCCCTCCACGAAAAATGTTTGGTTTGACATCACGTACCCTAATAAGGTTTGTACGGCCGTTGGTACGACCAAGATTCTGTAACTTGTGCTAGGCACCATTTTTTCAAATGAACTCCGGTTGAGGGGTTATTTGCCTCGTTGGATTCGTATGGACGATGAGCACAAACTCATGCCTTTGGATTGTCCTTGTGAAAACATAATCTTTGTAAAATACTCTATATAGGTTGCATCTAATGGTTGTGACTCCTTCAAGTTGAGTCCAATGAGCTCCTCCCCTTATGATTTCTTCATAATTTCCACCGACACCTAAATTCACACAAAAGACAGAGAAAATGATTAAAACCCTAATAAAAACCTATTGTTGTGAAAAGTTAATAGAAAAATGAGTTCAAATTCAATATCAACATAGAAGGTGGAAGTTAGCACAAAATAACAATATGAAAAACAGCGATCAAAACTCTCTATATAAAATTCATTCCTCAACTCCTCCAAACCCCGATTCCTACCCATCTCCATTCTATTCGTCCCTCTCCACCGCGAAGCCACCTCTGCCCTCCTCGCCTGTTTCGCCACCCCACCCTCCACCGCTACTAGCCGGAGGAGGTTGGTCCTTGATTTAGTACCGTTTCCACCTTTTGCTAGCGGCGCAGTAGCTCAGGCCGTGCAGCCTTCCGCCCCTTCAACCCGGGCCTTCCCGTAGATCTCGACACCGGCAGCTGAGTCCTCCCTAGCGTCAGAGGAGGTTGAGTTCAACGACTATGCTCCTGGGACCGACCAGGGCCAATGCCGGAGGAGGCCGATCGAGTTCGCCGGGCGTAGTTTCGTCCACGGCCAGGACGTGCGCCGCCCATAACCTGTTCGGCCGTTTTTTCGGCCTAGTTGTGACTTTGTGAGGCACGAATTCACCGAATCATGCCGTAGACTCCAAGCTGCTTTACGCTTCGCGCCGGTCTGTCTCACGAGCTCATGCGGGTATCCAAACACTGGCATGCAGATTATGAGGTGTGCACATATGGTGACTGTGTACATATGAGCGACGTCATAATACATGTTTTTTTACTACGAAACAAGACAAATAAATCGTGTAAATCATTGTTCGCTAAAAGAACATCCGAGCAGCAGGTTGAGACGTGGAAAAACGAAGGGGCGGAGGAGCAATTCTCCGACTGTTTTTGCGAGCTGCTGTTCCGGTCCGGCCGCGCTCCCACAGACCCACACACAACACAAGCTAGGGAGTCACGCACACATTTTTTTTTTTTTTGAAGCTGTCACGCACACATTCTTCCCCCCACAAAACCCTCCCACAAATCTCTCTCCCACGAGGAAATTGCAGATTCCACCATGCTCATGCCATTCCGTTGCGGAAACCACCAGTTTTACAGATTTTTTGCACTCTCCACCAGGTTTACGTCTAATCTGTTGCAACCTAGTCTAAACACACTATTGACAGCAAAATTTGACCCTAACCACCCATCAATATGAGTACAAGCTAGATAACACTTTTTTAGCATGACAAATTGTTTTTGACATGGATAAAATGACAGCTGAGAAGAAGATTTTTTTAAAACGAGACAAAAGATTTTTCATTTTCATTAATTAAGAATAAAAAAGCGTTAACTGATTAGTTAGCAGGAAACGACCAAAAGCCGGAACAAACACTCTCTACTCACCGTCATGGGGTACGACCGTCGCGAGGGCACACATCCACGCTCTCAGTTCAGGTGTGACCCATGCACGTGGCCTGACACACTCGCCAACGCCCGCACCCTCCCCTGCCGAAACCAGAATGGCGGTCCACGACCCCAACGTCGCCCAGCCGGACGAGGGAATTATTATTTATACCTTAGCCACCGTGAGCGCAAGGATCCCCTTCTCTTCATCCCCTTCGGCCGCCATCGCCACCGGAGGATGCATCTACGTTAAGCCCTGACAGCGGACGGAAGCGATAGTGGAATCCTTGCGCTCACAGTGGCTAAGGTATAAATATTAATTCCCTCGTCCGGCTGGGCGACAATGGGGTCGTGGACCACCATCCTGGTTTCGGCAGGGGAGGGTGCGGGCGTTGGCGAGTGTGTCGGGCCACTTGCATGGGTCATCGGAACTAAGAGCCGTTGGCTGTGTGTGCCCTCACGAAAAAGTGTGATGTAGTTTATACTCATGTTTACGGGTGGTTAGTGTCAAATTTTGATGTCAATAGTGTGATTAGACTAGGTTGCAACGGATTAGACATAAACCTGGTGAAGAGTGCAACAAATCTGTAAACATGGTGGTTTCCGCAACGAAATGGCATGAGGGTGGTGGAATCTGCAATTTCCTCCTCTCCCACCTTTGCCTCTCTCTCTCCTCCTTTCCCCGTCCCTTCCTCTCTCCCTCCGCTCTGCTCACCCGCCTCCTCGGGATTCGCGTCCGCCCCCTTCCTCGCGTCCATCCGTGCGTGCGGGAGCGAGCAGCAGAAAAGGGTTTGCGGCGGCGGAGGCGGCGGCGGCGAGGAGCAGCAGCGGCGGCAGCGACAGCAGGAGCAGGAAGAGGCGATGGCGGCGGCTAGGGTTTCGATCCCGGCGGCGGTGCGGCTGACTATCCAGCACATCAAGGAGATCGCGGGGAACCACACCGACGACGAGGTCTACGCCGCGCTCCGCGAATGCGACATGGATCCCAACGAGACCGCGCAGAAGCTCCTACACCAAGGTATCATATCTCCCCTCGCCCGTCCCTGTTCCGTTCGATTCGACTCTGCATGCGGCGGCGGGCGGGACGCGGCGGCGTGCTCTCGGTTTTATCAACGGGGAATGTCCTAGGTCAGTGAGGACAGGACGCGCGAGGCCTAGTATGCCCCGGGGGGGGCGCCCGCCCGCGCATGGTTTGACCCATGCCTGGCTGATTCGGGTTCTAGGGTTTGTGTCGTCTTTCTCTCCTCGTCTGACGTGTAGTCATCGTTGTGCGCGAGATCCTGTCGTCGATTAGAACATTATAATGACTAGAGATAGGTGAAATATTGTTGTAAGGTTTGGTGCCTTCGGTTGGATTCAGCTAGTTTCTTCTGTGGGGTTGCTGCTGGCGCTAGAAGTGTTTGTGGGGAATAGCGAGCTTGATCGTTAGTGGAAGTATGGTATCCTGTCCTGGAGGACAATAGCATTACTATGTTTGTTGGTGCTTCCTGGATCTGAGTTGATAGCAACACTGGTCATGGTGTTATCTTTGAATTGAGGCGTGGTCATCCTTTTGTTCATTTCTCGTGCTATTTGTGGCTAAGTTGTGTTGGAACCCAACAAACATGGCCTAACTCTCCTCTTTCATTTCATTTACTAAATTATTATCATGTAAAAGAGGTGTTTGTCTGTGTTTCTTAAATCTAGTATTATGTTAATACAAACAGACCAGTAGTAACGGATTGTTCTAGTCACCACACACAATTGATGGCTAGGATGGATGCCTTGTGACTTGAGTTTGTCCCTAGCCTAGTTAGTGGAGTTAGTTTCAACTTCACTGTTTCTTTACCTTTCCACCTTAGAACTGCCAAAGATCAAATTCTATCATATTCTCTGTAAGAAAAGCTTATGGTCTCATATGTAGAGAGCGGGTCACTCATATCTTATTCTCTGGAGATATGTTGAGGTAAACATAAATAATGATTTGTTTGGGGAATCCTTTTGTGCTTCACTGCATGTTGTACCACCAATGTTTTACTTTATTTATTTTTGCACATTTGATGTTAGATCTTTTGGTATTACTGTACCTTAATAATTTTTTTGTTATTTCAGATGCCTTCCATGAGGTAAAAAAGAAGCGTGAAAAGAAAAAGGAGGTAAGGGCAGTCACCTGCTTTGATCCCTATATGTGCCATATTTTCCCACTTATCCTATCTGGTTATTATTTGATGACCTTCAGTAAAGTTCTAAATAGGCTAAACACAAATTCATTTGCACAATCAAGGTACTATTATTAAATATTATGACATTGCAAGATAATGACGATAAATAATAGTTTGAAATAAGTTTATAATGGGGCATGAGCCAACATGACAGGATTGCCATTTATTTGCTATATAGGCCGGCTGACCACTTTAGAATACATATATTCAATAAGAACTTGAATGTGGTAGCCTGTAAATTTGTGAACAACATTTCATTTTAGCAAGCCCATTCATCCATCTAAAGACAAGCTATTCTTACAGGCCAAGGAGCTGGAGAAGTTGTATCATCACGAGATAAGACAGCGTAGAACAATCGAGGAGACACTCGTCAGACAGACACGGGAGATCGAAGAAACGAAGATTCAGTGTGAGACAATATACGATGAACTACATCATGCAGAAGAAGAGAAGGTCATGTTGGAGCAGCGCATAACAGAGATGGAGTCTGCTCTAGAAGATCACAAGCAGAAGCTGGCAACAAGCAAGCACCTCCTAGAAGAACTCCAAGAAGATAAAGAGAAGCTGCAACACGAGAGGGATGCTGCAGTGACTGCGGCTGAAGAGTTGCGCCAGAAGAACGAGAAGAGAATTTCGACGCCGGCTGAAGCACTAAACACCGAGTTCTCTGCCTCTGAGCTTGAACAGGCAACTTGTCGCTTCGATGAAGCGCTCAAGATCGGCGAAGGTGGGTTCGGGTGTGTCTACAAAGGCTCACTTCGCAGCACAACCGTGGCCATAAAGTTGCTCCATCCAGAGAGCATGCAGGGCCAGCCAGAATTCCATCAAGAGGTAACTAACTCTTCAGAAGATCATTGTTGACATCGGTTACAGAGTCAGTCTTGTTTAATCTTGCCGTGACACCATTGCAGGTTTCTGTCCTCAGCAGAGTACGGCATCCGAACCTCGTCACACTGATCGGGTCATGTCGGGAGGCGTTTGGCCTGGTGTACGAGTTCCTCCCGAACGGCAGCCTCGAGGAGCGGCTGGCCTGCACGAACAACACGCCGCCGTTGACATGGCAGGTGCGCACCAGGATCATCGCCGAGATGTGCTCGGCCCTGACCTTCCTCCACTCGAACAAGCCGCACCCGGTGGTCCACGGCGACCTGAAGCCGGCCAACATCCTCCTCGACGCCAACCTCGTCAGCAAGCTGGGGGACTTCGGCATATGTCGTCTCCTGATACAGTCCAACGCCTCCAGCACCACCACAAGGCTGTACCGGACGACCACGCCCAGGGGGACCTTCCCATACATGGACCCAGAGTTCATGTCCACCGGTGAGCTGACGCCGCGCTCGGACGTGTACTCCTTCGGCATCATCATCCTGCAGCTCCTGACGGGCAGGCCGCCCCAGAAGATCGCCGAGGTGGTGGAGGACGCGATGGAGAAGGGTGATCTGCACTCGATCGTCGATCCCTCCGCCGGGAGCTGGCCATTCGTGCAGGCGAACCAGCTCGCGCACCTCGGCTTGCGGTGCGCCGAGATGAGCAGGAGGCGGCGGCCGGATCTCGCCCGGGAGGTGTGGGTGGTCGTGGAGCCCCTGATGAAAGCCGCCTCGATGACGGTCCGGCGGCCGACGTTCGCAGCAGCGTCGTCGGATGACGCGTCCACGCCGTCCTACTTCGTCTGCCCGATCTTTCAGGTAGAGGATGAAGTGACAATGCCTGGCATGATAAGATCGATCGCATAAATCTGACCAAATTGTTATCATGTGAGCAGGAGATTATGAGTGATCCGCACATTGCGGCAGACGGCTTCACGTATGAAGCCGAAGCGATCAGAGGGTGGCTTGACAGCGGGCACGACACGTCGCCGATGACGAACGTGAAGCTCGCGCACCGCGAGCTCACCCCAAACAGGGGGCTCCGCTCGGTGATCCTCCTATGGCTCATGCGTCACGCGTGGAATCTGATAGACTGATACCGGCCTGCCTCCCCATGTAGTGATGTAAACAACGGGAAATCCATATCGACTTCCTAGGTTTAGATGCACCCACTACTAAAAAAACATTTTTTTAAATATCAAAATATTCTAAATAAAATTTTCAGATATACTAGATGACATTTTATAATAGCACAAAAAGTTTCGCATTATTTGTCTTTTTGCACAGGTCAGAAAGAATGTTTTTTCTTTGCGAAACTTTTTGTGCTAACATAAATGTCATGAAGTATATCCAGAATTTTATTGGGATTTTTTTGACATTTTAGAAAAAAATTAAAATGTTTTACAAAACGGGTGCGGATCCCGTGACCCAAAACGCTATGTCCGTAAACAACGGAGTGCAGCGGTGGTGGGTGGTACAACATAGCAAGTGTAAACGCCGGAGGAAGGTAGGCTCAAAGGTGGGACCGTAATTGCGAAAGGCAAGCAGTGTCCTGGCCGTCAATAACTAGGAGATGGGAAGTGGCAAAATACGAAGGACAGCTGCGGATCTGCGGATGACCCCCCCCCCCCGACGATTGCACCTTGACCCAAATGGCACTGTTTTTGTTATTGACAAGTGGGCCCTGACGATCCACGTGCTAGTGAAACAATGATATGTCATTTTGTCAAACCCTATAAAATGTGCATCATTTTGTCAAACCATGCATTTTATGTATGTTTCCGCCATCTTAAATGCTTCTCTGTATTGTTTACATATTCGTAGATAATTTATTTCGCACGGACCCACCATTGACGTTGTCAAGAACAGAACAAAGAAGTAAGAAAAATAGGCATTGAGTGGCTGCTAATGGGTCATGACAAAGGATAGTTTGTGTAGATTTAACAGTTTTGGCCTGAACAGGTTTTGTTTTTATGCTTCTTTTCAATAGAATTATCAGTCAGCATGACTTAGTGGAGATACCATTGAAAGGAAGATCCTATACTTGGAGCAACATGCAGGAAAATCCTCTACTCGAGAAACTTGACTGAATCTTTACCTCAGCCAGCTGGACTGCCACTTTCCCCAATACTTTTGCTACCCCACTTGCCAAGCTCTCTTCAGACCACGTACCAAATCAAATTCAAATTGGAACAGATATCCCAAAGGCCCAAATTTTCAGATTTAAGGACTACTGGCTGAAATTTCAAGGATTCACTTATATTGTCACGAGTAACTGGCAGCATACAGGTGTCTATAGAAATGCAGCTCAGGACATTACTGCTAGACTGAAATCGTTAAGATATGGACTCAAAAAATGGAGCAGAATTTTTTCACAGTTAAACAAGGTCATTGATTCTTGTAGCTTCGTACTAGCTCATTGTTGGATGGTTTGGAGGATCAGAGACGGCTCTCTGTCCTTGAGAAGAATTTTAGAAAATCCCTCAAAACTCGTTTGGCACATCTATTGGAAGCTAAGAGGATTTATTGGAAAAGCAGAGCAAAAATTAGATGGGCCAAGTTGGGAGGGAATACACAAGATTTTCCACACCTATGCTACTAAGATCTTCAGAAGCAATTGTATTGCTAACATCACCACTGATGATGATCGTATCCTCTGTGATTATGAGGCCAAGGCTGTAGTAATCTGGCATGCATGTAAGAAACGGATTGGAGTTTCTGATAATACTGTGATGTTGTTTGACCTGCAGAGAATCATCACACCGAATCCTGATATTGATTTCTCAGCATTGGAGCTGCCATTCACTAAGGAGGAAATTGATGGGATTGTTAAAAATATGCCTTCGGATAAGTCACCAGGGCCAGATGGATTTAATGGTGCATTTCTGAAGAAATGTTGGGAGCAGGTTAAGGAGCAGTTTTATAATCTCTATTTCAGCTTTTATGATGGAAATCTGGACATTCATAGCATTAACACTGCTTTCATTACCCTTATTCCGAAAAAGGCCGACCCTGTATTCATAAATGATTATAGACCTATCTCTCTTGTCGGTCTCACTTTGAAGCTCCTCACTAAGCTGCTGGCAAATCGTATGCAGAAGGTGATTATTCATGCAATCCCTAAGAACCAATATGGCTTTATTAAAAGCAGTACTATTCATGACTGTCTTGCCTGGGCTTTTGAATATATCCACTTGTGCCATAAATCTAAGAGAGAAATAGTCATTCTCAAGCTTGATTTTGAGAAGGCTTTTGATAAAGTGGAATATAGTGCCATTTTGCTAATGCTGAAGCATTTGGGTTTTGGAGATAAATGGGTGGGTTGGATTCGATCCATTCTTTTTTTGGCTTCCATATATGTTCTTCTTAATTGTGTTCCTGGAAATAAGATTAATTGTCTGAGAGGTGTAAGGCAGGGGGATCCTCTTTCACCACTTCTATTTGTATGAACTGGTGAATTGCTGCAATATGTGATAAATGAAGCATGGAGAGATGGACAGCTTGATCTTCCATTGGAAAGTTCATATGGACTAGATTACCCTATTATTCAGTATGCTGATGACAACATGCTTATCTTGCCAGCCTGCCCAGATCAGATAGGAAGGCTCAAAATAATCTTGGAAAACTTCTCTGCGTCCATTGGCCTAAAAGTTAACTTTCATAAGTCATCCATGGCACCTATATTAATGTGACTGAGGCCAGAAGTAATGAACTTGCTTCCTCATTTGGTTGTAAAGTTGAATCAATGTCGTTCACCTATCTAGGTCTGCCTACGGGCACCACAAAGCCAAGAATGGAAGATTTAATTGGCATCCTCCACAGAATTGACAGAAGACTGGTTGGGATTGCGGATACATTATCTTATATTGGTTGGTTGGTTGTTGTTAAAAGTATCATCATTGCTATCCCTAACTTTGCCATGTGTACGTTGAAACTACCCCTAGGATTTCTTGATTATGTTGAAGGATCAACTAGAGAGTTTTTCTGGAGAGGAAAAGATATTCATGAAAAAAAAATGTTTGGTTAAATGGGAGAATGTGTGTAAACCTAAGAGCTCTGGTGGGCTAGGTGTTCTGAATCTGAGAACTCAAAATGTTGCTTTGCTGATGAAGAAACACTTGTTTAAGTTCATGAATATATCATATATTCCATGTCTGGCAAGCTCATTATTCTAGTGGGAAGTTACCACAGATTGCTGGTCCATGTGGATCCTTATGGTGGAAGGATTGCATTAAAATTATGCCACACTTCTGGAATTGGCTGCATGTACACCTGGAGAAGGAAATACTATCAGATTATGGATGGATAAATGGACATATGAGTTGCTCAGAACTAAATTACCACATCTTGTTCATTTGCAAAGGACCATAATATTTCGCTTAAGCAGGATGTGACCATTTGCTGGATGAGCAGATTTTTGACATGTTTCATCTGCCTCTTTCTATGATAGCTGCCCAGCAATGTGATCAACTTGATGGACTGCTGAATGTCAGAGGTGATAACTCATCCACAGAGATCTGGCAGATGGCAAATACTAATAAGAACTACTCTTGTAAAAGAGTTTACGTGGCCATGTCTCCTACTGAGCTTGCTCCTACACCAATGAGATGGATCTAAAAATCTTCTGTTCTGCCCAAACACAAGATCTTTTTCTGGCTGCTGTTACAAGACAGACTAAATACTAGAGACCTTCTAGCCCGAAAGAATTTCATAATTGAGTCATATGATTGTGTTCTATGCACAGAACGATATAATGAGGAATTCATGCATCTTTTCTTTGAATGTGATTTCAGCAAAACCTTGTGGTGGAAGCTGAACTTCGAATGGAACTCTGATATGGACATAATGAACATGCTTATCGAAGCCAAGAAGAGATACAAGCTTATCTGCTTCAAGGAGTCACTCATTGTTGGATGTTGGGCCTTATGGAATTCTAGTAACAGATGTATTTTTGATGATCAGCCGATTGACCTTGATTTTTATTTTCAGGATTTTATTTACTCTTTTAAACTTGTGATGCATAGGGCCAAACCTTCTCTTAAAGAGGGCATGAGCCAGTGGTTGGATACTTTATGAACTCCTATGATGTAACCGTGTATATATGATGAGAAAATAGAAAATTAAAAGTAGGGATTTTCCCTCCTGTTTTTCGCCTAAAAATACAGGTTTTGTTTTCGCTTCATTTTTTGGACTAGAATTGTGCTTCAGACCTCCTAGCATAGGTTCTAGGTCCACCTCTAGACATCACCCCATTGAACATGTATTAATATTCGTTGTGCCATAAAGCACCGGAGCTATACACAAATGAAGGGGGCAGCGTTATCTAGGTTTAGATATGGGGAAAGTAATTAGCCCCCATCTTGTCCATCTTACACATTTCACACTCACACAACGGTTCTCGTCTAGCTTCGCCAGTCATTGCCAGGCCCGGGCCAGCAGGTGTGCTCACAGGGCCCCAATATTGGGGGAGGGGGCACACATTTATATAAGCCTATTATAGATTTATAGTATATCCGACTCGAATGGAAAACAGAACGAGATCAGAATAGGGCGAACGCCGACCTTACCTGGGCCGTTGTTGCCTGCCCACAACACGGTACGGAACGGATCCATCATCGCATCGATCCAATCGATCGGTCCCTCGATTATGCCTCAAAACACAAACCTAGATTCGCCAGTTTAGACGTCTCTGGTCTTCGTGACTCCCGCGACACGAGGATCTAGTGGTTGAGCCGCCAGCGCTATGAGAGAGCCGAGAGGCGATAGACTGATAGTTGGTGTCCTTCTCATCTTTTGGGTCGCCGATCGGCAACACTGCAGACGATACTTTTGATTCTCCAATCCTCATAGACAACGCCGGGACTAGGCAGGAATGGTCGCTACTCATACAACATTTCAACAGACAACCGTATTAGTACACGAGCAAGGTGAGTTTGGCGGGGTCCATCTAATCGCTAAATAAAATAGCAATTTTGTTAATACTCCAATTGATGTGGAGGATGCAGCATATTTTTAGTTTTGTTATTTCATCTTTTGTATCTAGTGCTTCAAGGAACAAGATTTGATTTATCACGGGGAAGCACAATTCTGGTGCCCAATAGTGCAAGAGAAAAGAAAAAGAAGACATTCTAATTAAATCTCAAAGGGGCTATGGACAGGTTTATTATAAAAGAAAGACAAGTGTCCACAACTGATCATTCAGTTGATCCTTCTACCCTTGCACTTCATATTATTACTCGCAATGGTCATACAGAGACAAAAAATAATGTTGAGGTAGAGGAAGATCATTTTGAAATTAACTTCACTAGTTCTCCTGTTGCGGATGTTGATGATTCTTTTGAGGCTCATATATTTGATCCAAGATATTGGAATTCTCTTGATCCTAAACATATTGAGATCTTAGCGCAAAAAGGGTCCAAGAAGAAGAGACCTATCAATTAAGAAAGCTCCCAAGGATAGATATTCCAGAAGGTTTCTGCACTTTTCTATGCTAGATTTCCATCAAACGGGGAGCATTGTGATAGAGATTGGCTTGTCTATTACAAGTAACGCGATATAGTCTTCTACTTTGGTTATAGTTTTTTACAAAAGGGTATCGAAAAGTCTAGTTTGTAATGATTGGTCACATCTTAGCACTGGACTAAAAGATCATGAGACAAGTGTGGATCATGTTTTCAATATGACCAATTGGTATGAGTTGCGGTGGTGGCTGTCGAGATAAGTAGGCTGACAACAACGTCAACTCTCAGGCTACTTGTCGGTCGAGAAGAGCCATGCAAGTCACCATGTATGAGAAGGAGAACTCTTTGTCTCCGGGCCAGGGAGGGTGCAGGGCTTGCTGGTCAATCACGACGACGGGCTAGCCAACCTCGACCTCGGCTCCATGGTATCTAACCAGGTAAAAAAATAGTTTGTATGTATGCGTCCCGTTAACTTTCCTCACACAACGCTTATTTCTCATAGTCAACCCACAAGTTTTGTTCGTTAGGTCTAATGTTGTTATCAGAACCAAGGTTGAGACCCTCCTCACCGCAGAATATTTTGCTACTGGTCCTGACCCAAACCATCCTAGCAATGCTCTCTTCTCAAAACAGGCGTTCAATGTACGGCCGTAGTGGGAACCAATGCTGATACAAGCTATGAAAGGAGGTACATACACAAAATGATCAGTTATCAGGAGTATAAAGTCATAAAGGGTAACTTCTTGCATGCATCACCAACGCATGATCAACAATATCTTAATTCTTTGATGTGTCCGTATATATATTTTATTTTTCCGTGGCAGCGCATGGACATTTAAATAGTATTCAATAACATCACATTTGTATGTGTATGTTTGAATAAAAATATGAAAATAGAAATAGCAAGAGCATTGTTCGATATCTGCATCCAATTCCTAATAATTAAGCACCACAACGTGAAGCCCCATGATTTCGTGAATGTGGGAGCCTTCTCATAAAGAAAGCACACGAGACCAACAGCGAGGCCCTCTGCATTCTGCAAGTGCTTTTGCTGGAGGTGCCGGGGCAACACACCCGAAGCCAGCTTGCTGCTTGCTGATTCCACCACAAGGGGTTTAACTCGGACCTCCATTGACCCGCCAAAGAGAACTTCGACGCGTGGTGGTTTTCTTGCTCTTTCCTTGTTTCCTTGTCGGATCACGGCAAGACGGCTTCTAGTTGCTAAATGGTGAATCAGTCAATTCATCAAATAAGAAGTCTTACCGTGTAATGAACAAGCCCTCTGCGTTGGTTACTTCTAGTGCAAGTCTTCAGAACTGCAACAGGGAATTCTGTCTCGTCGTCGGAGGCAGCAAGCAATGGATCCCAACGGCGGCGAGCACGAGACGCTGCGCAGCGTCCGGTACATTCCCAGCTCATCGGTGGGCGACAAGTTCTATGAGGAGAGCTCCACCACAGCCGAGGAGGACAAAGTGTTCGTCGCCGTAAGCGAGGACATCAGCGACGCGATGAGCACATTGCTGTGGGCGATGGAGAACCTGGCAAAGGATGGATCCAGGGTCGTCATAGCTCGTGTCCATAGCCCCACAGGAGCGATCCACAAACGTAAGTCGCTACTTCCCCGCCTCATCTTCTCTTGGTTGTATCAGAGGGTCAATTTCGAGTCATCATATCACATTTCAGTGGGAGTAGAAGCTCGTCGTAGCAAGTATAGAAACTTGATGAGGGAAAGAGCAGACAAGAACATGGATGAATATGCCCTGACAGGGAGACGCCAAAGGAAAGATCTGGAGGTGCGATTTCCTTCACCAGTCAATGCTTTTTCTGCCTCCCACGTGAATGAACTGGTATCGAGCAATTTTAGACTGTATCTCTTGAACTCAGCTCAATGACTATGTATTGCCATTTTGAAAGTAATGGAAATGGAGTAAGACTGTAAGAGCCCGGTTGGAAAAAAATCTCTTGAACTCAGCACAAGACTAAGAGCATCTCCAGTCGGGGCGCCCAAACGGCCGCCCAAAGCCGTTTGGTGCGTGCCGGACACAAAATCGACCCCACTCGCGGCGCCCAAACGCGAATTCGCTCCGGCGCGGCCCAGTTTTGTGTCCGGCACGCCCAGCCCACGCCCTCAACTTGGGGAGGCTTGGGGCGGCCCCGGACGGAAGGAAACGCGACGCCACGTCGGCTCCCGACGCGCGGGCCACGCCTGGCAGTGAGACAAGAGGCTGCATTAATGCCGGGCGGCGTCTCGGTTTCCCAGCCGGGCGCAGCGACGCGTCGCTTCGCTCTGCGGCGAGGAAGCGTCTGCGCCATGGCGGCGTCAATGCAGGCGAGCCGTTAATGGTGTGGCAGGCGAGCCGTTGGACGGCCGGAGTTAAGGCGGCCTCATCCGTTCGCCTCCCCGGCCGCTATATAGAGCGGGTATCTCGCCGTCTCCACCATCTCACACAGCCATCTCCATCCCACACCTAGCCATGGCCTCTCCCCGGCGCGCCGCGGAGGAAGAGAGACGAGCGCAGAGGGAGGCCCGTCGTCGCCGCCGTGACAGCCAGGTTTGGCAGAGCGCCATGACTCGCCGCGGCTGGCCATCGTAGGAGGCAGGCTCGTCGGCCGTCAACGCTCCGCCACCTCCTCCACCGCCTCCTCCGGCACCGGCGAACCAACTCACGGAAGCCGAGGCACGCGAGCTCGTCCGCACTAACACGCCGGTGCCGGCGAACTGCGTCCTCCCCGAGGGATGGGCCACGAACCCAGTGCACATCCCCGTTGCACCCATGCTGGCCGGCCAGGCGCGGCTCGACTACGTCGCCTCGTGCATGGGGACGATGGCAACGACGACCCCAGGTTCGAGCCGAACTCGGCGTACTGGGACAAGCAGGTCGAGCTCGAGCACGCCTACCGCCTCCACTCCTTCTTCGCCCCCAAGCCGCCTGCGGACTGGCTCGAAGACTCCGACGACGACTCCGACGACGACGGCCTCACCAACACCACCGACGAGGACTTCGCAGCGGGCATGGAACGGGAGAGGGTTCGCTACGAGGCGGTGGAGCAGGCTCGTCGCGCAAGATCGGAAGGAGGCCGCGTGCAACCTCCTCCGCCGCAACCTCAACAAGAGGCGGAGGAGGTTGACGGTGATGATGACGGCTTGGAGGACTGGCCGCCGACGCCGGAGTGGGATCCCGGCCACATGCAGCTCGCCATCGAGGCCGACATAGCCTCTGCCGCCGCCACCGCCGCCGCCGCCGCCGCCACCGCCTCCACCGCCACCACCTCCAGCTCCGCCGCCACCACCTCCACCACCGGCTACCTCTACTGCCTCTGCTCGAACTGCCGCCGGGGTCCTGTGCTCGCCGCCGCAAGGGCCGGCGCCTGCCCCAACTGCCGGTGCCCGGCGTGCCACCCTACTTACTAGGTCTAGTCTAGGTCTAGATTTAAATTTGAATGAATTATGTTAATTTGAATGAAATTTCAATGAAATATATGCATTTTCGTATCAAAATTTCATATTTGAATAATATTTGGGCGCCGCGAGTGGGGAGCGACGGCGCCCAAATGGGCAAGGTAGTCCGGACGGCGCCCAAAGGGCCTGTCCGGACGGCCTTTGGGGGCGCCCATTTGGGCGCCGCGAGTGGAGATGCTCTAACAGTGAACATTCTGCTTTCCAGATTGACTGTGATAAAGTGACGATTGAGATGGAAGATGTTGCAGAAGGACTCGCGAAACTTATTGCTCTTTATGGCATCACCAAGCTTGTCATGGGAGCAGCCGCCGACCAACACTACTCAAAGTACCAGCTCACACCTGCGGACCTTCCCAACCCAGTTCTTTATATCTTTTTGCCAAAAAAGGATCTGCTGCTGTTTATGCCTATTTCTGTTTTTATGGTGGACTAACTTTATTTTAGGTACATGTGTTTCTTTTTAACTCAGTATTTCAACATAAATACCAAGTTTACAAAACAAAGTCTCATGTCGACACAATATAACACAACTTTATTAATTTATTTGGCATGCGGCTTACAAACAGAGCACCAAAGCGACTTACGGGTAATTAAGTAACTAAGTGGCCTGCAAGTAATGGAAAAGGATATATGTTATGATGGTACCTCAGGAACATAATGGATAACTCAGTATGTCTGATATTTCAGTTATTTTCGGTTCAGATGGTTAAATACTGTATTTCTGGGTTTTAAACATGTAAATGAAATATTACTAATAATCCAACTTAGCGTTATCTGAATATTGTATATGTTACACTATTCAGATTATCAAAGATTGATCAGGACATCACTACATAGCGCTTATGGAGTTGCGGATTGAAGATTTGTCGGGACAAACAATCAGGAAGCAGAACATAAGGACTGCATTTTCGAAATTTTAGATTCTTTCCTAAGAAGCAGCGAACGAAGCATGCATGCTTAGAAAAAATGGTTTCTTAGATTAATCCAAGCTTAATCTACATAAGTTATCAGAATGCACAACCTAACAATATTCTCAAACTACAGGGAAATGAAAACACCAAAGTCCAAGACGGCACTCAAGCTGATGGAGACAGTAGCTCCATCATGCAAGATATGGTTCACCTGTAATGGGCATCTAATATGTACCAGGTAAAGTAAAGCAAGGTTCAATCTCGAAAAAAAAAAGCAAGGTTCATACAGTAACAGCAGTAAACTCACAAAATTCTGGAAAATGGCTGAATATCTGTTAACCATACTTGTGCACTTACAGCGAAATGAATGAAAATCTCCCTGCAATATCTCTGTCACCTGTACAAAGCAACACACCACCATCTTCAGTGTGCAGCATTTTGAGCCTAATTACATCAACGGCACTGAAGAATGAAGCAAGTTCGAAAGGATATAATTCAGGCACATTGTTTGAATCAGCAAAGAGTGACTCAGGTCATGTTTCCGGTCCTGAATGTCATCTGGTATGATAATTAAATTATTTAATTTGTAATTGTTTGAAGAGGAAATTGTACATGAATAATCATATGTCGAACAACAGGAGGTGTACACTGAAGCTGAGCTATGGAAGGATGGAACGGATGAGGAATCTAACAAACACCGCAAAGCCGAACTGGATCTACTTTCAGATCTTCAAAGAGTAGCTTTGTTTCATGTATCCACGCTGCATATCCATTAGCAACTGAAGTAGCATGCCCTTTTTTATAGATACAAAATTTAAGCTATTATTGCAGGCAAAAGAGAAGGAGAATTTGTACCAAAATGAAAAAGAGCAGCGGGTGGACATGGATGATAAGATTACGAGACAGAGGATGGAGAATGAAGAAACAAAGAGGCAGCGTGATGAACTATATTATGAGCTAAAAGATTTAAAGGAAAAAAATCTCATGCAAAAACTAAAAGTAAGTATAAAAGTGTGTACCTTCGCTGTCTGATATGAAATCGTACAGAAAATCTGACAAAATAATTTAAAAGTATGTGTCTGAAGAAACTAACAGAAGAAGAAGCGCTCAAAGAGATCTGCTCTCAGCTATTCAATGGGTAAGATATTACTTCATTGCTCCCAGTTACAAATTGCATCTTCATATCTGGTTCTGCTTCAAAGAACAACCGTAATTCAGTTATTTTAAGGCCCATATTTCAAATTGTAAAGCGTATGAATTAAAACCAAAGACAAGTTACTCTTACAGGGCAAGGAGTTGGACAAGTTGTATCATCACGAGATAAGAAAGCGGAAGACACTTGAGGAAACACTCGTCAGACAAACGCGGGAGATCGAAGAAAAGAAAATTGCAGAAGAAGAGAAGGTCATGTTGGAGCAGCGCATAACAGAGATGGGGTCTGCTCTAGAAGTACACAAGCAGAAGCTGGCAACAAGTAAATACCTCCTAGTGGAGAAGTTGTATGATCACGAGATAAGACAGCGGAAAACAATTGAGGAGACACTCGTCAGACAGACACGGGAGATGGAAGAAACGAAGATTAAGTGTGAGGCAATAAACGATGAACTACACGATGCAGAACAAGAGAAGGTCATGTTGGAGCAACGCATAACAGGGATGGAGTTTGCTCTAGAAGATCACAAGCAGAAGCTGGCATCAAGCAAGGACCTTGTAGAAGAACTCCAAGAAAATAAAGAGAAGCTGCAACAAGAGCGGGATGCTGCGGTGACTGCGGCTGAAGAGTTGATAGTGGATGCACAAGTCATATGACCGGAAGTAAGGAGATCATGACGGAGTTGAGACCAAATTCAAATCACTCAACCGTCACTTATGGAGATAATTCTAAAGCGGAGGTAAAGGGCCTTGGCAAGGTGGTAGTTGCAAGGGATATCACCCTTGTGAATGTCATGCTTGTTGAGTCCCTCGGTTACAATTTACTTTCCGTTCGTGCCGTTAATAAGATGGGTTTTGCCGTTCACTTTGATATTGATATTGTGGTACTCATGTGGAGCAAGACTCTAAAGGTCGCTTACGTTGGGTATGTCGAAAATGAGTTGTTTGTGGTAGACTTTTCGGAGTCAACCAACTCTCAAGCGATGTGCTTATTCGGAAAGGCCGACGTGGGGTGGTTGTGGCATCGCCGCTTGTCCCATGTCAATATGAGAACTTTGCAAAGTCTTCACAAGGGTGGCCACATTTTGGACTAAAAGAGAATGTTTCTTTTTCTAGAGATCGTCTTTGTAGGGCTTGTGTTGAAGGAAAGATGCATGATTCTCCCCACCCAAGCAAGACCATCATTTCATCAACAAGGATATTGGAACTTCTTCATGTTGATCTTTTGGTGCCGTGCCTCAACCTAGTCTTGGTGGGAAGAAGTATTGTTTGGTGATTGTTGATGACTATTCAAGATTTACATGGGTTTATTTCTTCAAGTCGAAGAGTGAGACCCAACAAGCCGTCATCGACTTCTCCAATGAAGTCAACGTCAACACAATGTTCCTATATTGGCCATTAGAAGTGACAATGGCTCCGAGTTCAAGAACTACACCCTAAATGAGTTTCTTAGTGAAGAGGGAATTCGATCAATATTCCGCTGCGTATACCCCTCAACAAAATGGTGTAGCCGAGAGGAAGAACCGGACCCTTATGGATATGGCAAGGTCTATGTTGGCGGAGTTCAAGACCCACTTTTCTTGTGGGCCGAGGCCATCTCCACGGCATGTCACTCATCTAACCGGCTCTACTTCCGCACGGGAAAGAAGTTCACTCCATATGAAATGCTTACCGGCAACAAGCCCAATATTTCCTACTACCGGGTGTTCGGTTGTAAGTGTTTCTATAAATCAAAGGTTATCGTTTATCTAAATTTGAGTCTAACTTTAGAGGGTACTTTTGTTGGTTACGGTGCCGAATCCCACACTTATAGAATCTACGACAAGTCCTTCGGGATTGTTGTAGAATCTTGTAGTGTGGAGTTCGATGAGAATGACGGCTCCCAAGTGGCGCAATTTCATGTTCGTGATGTAGATGATGAGGAACCTCAAGATGCAATAAGGCGAATGGGCGTGGGATTCTTTCGCCCAATCGAGATCCACCATGAGCGCCTCAAGAAGGACCAAGCTCCACCCATGTGGAGCATACATCATCACAAGTGGAACCGCACCATCCGTGGAGCAAATGATGCACCAAGCCAAGAACAAGTTCAAGACCCTCCTCATGTTGATCAAGTTGCTACGCAAGAACCAAGTTCTCCAATTGTTGATGCTAGCCATGATCAAGACCAAGGTCCATCCTCTCCTTCTAGTGATGAAGGTGTGCACATTGAAGACCAAGGTCATCATTCCGGTCAAGACGGGGACACAAATGATCAAGATGATCAAGAGATACCTCCTAACTCCGTGAGGATATCGAACCCGTCGTCATGCAAGAAATGTCAAGACCATGGAAAGAAGACAACATTTGTTGGAAAATATTATTGGTGACTTGAAGGCAAGGTTGTGACTAGAAGACAATGTGCAAACTTTAGTGAACATCAAGCACACATCCATGGTGGAACCAAAGAAAGTCTTTGAAGCTATTGAAGATCCGGATTGGTTGAATGCAATGCATGAAGAGCTCAATAACTTCAAGCGCAACAAAGTGTGGAAGCTAGTTGAGAAGCCAAAGGAGTGCCGCAATGTTATAGGCACTAAGTGGATATTCAAGAACAAGCAAGATGAACATGGCATGGTGGTGAGGAACAAGGCAAGATTGGTGGCTCAAGGGTACTCTCAAGTTGAAGGCATTGATTTTGGAGAGACCTATGCTCCCGTGGCTCGCCTTGAGTCCATCCGTATCCTCCTTGCATATGCATCTCATCATAATTTTATCTTGCAACAAATGGATGTGAAAAGTGCTTTTCTAAATGGTCCACTTAAAGAATTAGTATATGTTAAGCAACCACCGGGTTTTGAGGATCCCAAACTCCCTAACCATGTCTACAAGCTCGATAAGGCTCTATGGACTTAAACAAGCTCCACGTGCGTGGTATGAGCACCTTAGAGAGCTTCTAGTAGACCGTGGATTTGAGGTTGGGCAAATCGATCCCACTCTCTTTACCAAGAGAGTAAAAGGGGAGCTTTTCATATGCCAAGTCTATGTGGACGATATTATCTTTGGCTCAACTAACAAAGCTTTCAATGATGAATTTTCAAAGCTTATGACCGATAGGTTTGAGATGTCCATGATGGGAGAGTTGAAGTTCTTCCTTGGTTTTGAGATCAAGCAATTGAAGGGAGGGACTTTCATCTCTCAAACTAAATATATCCAAGACATGCTCAAGAGGTTTGATATGGTTGGTGTTAAGGAGAAGCGCACCCAATGGACACAAGGTTCATCTACAACTTAACCCAAAGGGTATAGATGTCGATCAAAAGGTATACCGTTCCATGATTGGTTCTTTGCTCTATCTTTGTGCATCTAGACCCGATATTGTGTTGAGTGTAGGGGTGTGTGCAAGGTACCAAGCCGCTCCTAAAGAAAGCCACATGATGGCGGTCAAAAGAATCCTACGATATTTGATTCATACCCCAAAGTTTGGTTTGTGGTACCCCAAGGACAAGGTTTTCTCTCTTCGTGGGTACACGGACTCGGATTGGGCCGGTGATCATGATGATAGGAAGTCAACTTCCGGGGCTTGCCAATTTCTTGGTGGTTCCTTGGTGAGTTGGTCTTCCAAGAAGCAAAATTGTATATCTCTCTCCACCGCCGAAGCCGAGTATGTGGCGGCCGCAAGTGCATGCACCCAATTGTTATGGATGAGGCAAACTTTAAAGGAATACGGTGTCAATTGTGACAAAGTGCCTCTTTTATGTGACAATGAAAGTGCTATCAAGATTGCCACAACCCGGTGCAACATTCAAGAACCAAGCATATTGAGATTCGTCATCATTTCATTCGAGATCATGTTGCCCGTGGTGATATTGAGCTAGGCCATGTTCCCACAAGAGACCAACTTGCCGATATATTCACGAAGCCTCTTGATGAAGCAAGATTCACTTATTTGAGGAATGAGCTAAATATCGTGGATTCAAGGAGCTTGGCTTGACTATTTTGCATACACACCTATGTCTTGACTATTATTGTGTTTAGGTGTAGGCATGGACATAGGGGGAGTGCGGTCCTAATACATTGGACTATCCCTCCCCCCATTATGCCGACATTAAGAACTCATTTGCTTCCTATATTCTTCTATGAATTGTGAGCTTAAATGACGAGTGTTGGTTGTGAACCCAAGATATATCTTCGCGGTGTCACGCCATAAACTCATACATGGTGGCCTAGGCCACCGCCCTCCTCTTTGTGAGGAGTTGGATCTTATTTGGATTTATTTGGGTATTTCTAGACCTTTATTTTGTTTTTGGGAAAAACACTTGGAATTGGCTTTTATATTTGGATCTTGCAATTTCCAAGTGTGTATACACCCATCAGTTCCATTGTTTCCAACCTAAGCCTAAATCTTATCTTAAAATTTGCTCTTCTTGCAACATACACGTCTCCACAAACACAGAGACTCCGGTCTGAGCAGAGTCCCCGCTCCAAACACAGAGACTCCGGTCCAGGCTGGAGACTCCGGTGTGTTTGGGTCGGAGATTCCGGTCTCGACATTTTTCGCAGGGTTCCAAAGGGGATCGGGGTGGGGGGGTTGATTCACAACTTCCCCACACACCCCCGACTCCAAACACACCCCTGCAGCCGCCGCCGCCTCGAAGTGCTCCTCCGGCTGCTCCCCGACGCCGGAATATGCCGTGCCGCCGGCTTCTTCTCCTCTCAAGCGCCGGGGACTCTCCTCCCCTTCGTTTGAGCCTCACCATGAAGGACCAAGGTACATCTCTCTCTCTCTAGGGTTTCATCCTAGATGCGAATGTGAGAGTAGTTCCCCATGTTTCTTTTGGTGTAGACTCTTTCTAGACGACATTGCACTTCATAGGAGTAGTTCCTCACATTTGGGCACCATTTTATGACCAAGATCTTAGTTTCCCCTCTCAGGGCCGGAGACTCCGGTCAGGCCGGACACTCCGCCCCCTGAGACCGGAGACTCCGGTCTAGATCACATTTTAGTGCCTAGATTTGCTGAACTTGCTCCTCTTTTGCCCCTCCTTGACATGTATGCTTATCTCACTGCTATCCCACTATTCCATTCTTCACAGGTAAACAACGCACCAAGGCATCAACATCCAACCCCAATTACAAGCCTCGAAAAGGTCGAACCCCGTCAAGGCATGTTCTTGAGTATGATCTAGAAACTAGTCGCCATGTTCAGCGAGGTGTTATTGCACAGAACAAGAAGGATGCAACTGCTAGAGAGAAGGCCGAAGCTGAGTTTTTGGCAAATGAAGTTGCCAAAAAGGCAAGATATGAACAGTTGACAACTTTGAAGGACATGGGCAAGACTGAATTTCGCAACATGAGGCTGCATCCTTTCTACTCCATGCCACGTACCTCTGATGACCCTCACTATTGGAGGAAAGAGCAAGCGCCCATTAAGAATGAAATATATGCCAAGTTGTCCAAGAAGCATGCCGTATGTGAGCAAAAGGTGCTCAATCTTGAAGCTTTGAATTCCAAACCTTATTTTCAAGAGGCCGTGTGGATTGCTCGGAAGCTTGGGCTTGAAAAGCTAATCTCGTTCACTCAACAAAATTATGACATTGAGCTAGTTCACCAATTCTTTGCCACTCTCGTGCTTGGGAATGACGAGAATATTACCATGACTTGGATGACCGGTCCTATCAAGTGTGTCTCTTCTTTTGTTAAGTTTGCGGAGCTCTTGGGGTATCCTTTCCAAGGTGCTACAACACCCATTGGGACAAGAATGCATCAAGAAGGAGTTGCTTATGACAAGCGTCGCCTAGCTCCTATCTACACCAATGAGGCGGATGTGGGCACCATTCACAGCTTGCTCCCCACTTTCAACATCTTCCTTCGCATGGTTCGGTTTAGTCTTGCTCCCCTAGCCGGAAATGTGGATGCCATTCGTGGAGGACTTGTCAACCTTCTTTATCATGCTTATCAAGTCCAATGTGCGGGTGTGAATTGCCAAGGATATGAAATTGATGTCATGGATTTCATCAAGTGTGAGATACATTGGGCAATGTGGGAGAACAAGAATCCCGTCTATGCACCTTATGTGATGAAGCTTATCCTTGATTGTGTGCCCACACTCAACACCGCCAACTTCACCATTCACCCCAAGGGCACTCTTCAACCACTCCACAAGCACTCCAAGCCACCTTCCTCTCGTGCTCATGTTCCATTTCAATCTAGTGATGGGGAAGAAGCTTTTGTGGCCCCAATGCCTAGGAGGAGCAAGAATGCCGACCCCATTTCGTGGAGCCATGGTGGAAAAGAAAGAGTCAACAATGAGGTTAGGCACATCTCGTGGTGGAAAAAGGCGATGCTTTGTATGGGGATTGCCACCCACAAGGAAAATTGTGAGGGTTATGTTGAGAGAAAGCACATCCTTTCCAACCAACACAAGATGTTCAAAGAATTGCGCAAGTGCAACAACGGTGGTAGGACCCCTCCTCGCCCCGAAGGCACCCCCGCGTCACCGGAGTCCGATACTACTCTTCCTCTTGAGGAGTGGAATGTGGACCAATTTCCTTGGGGTGACTTTGAAGATGTGATGTCTATGCCTTCATCTTCTCGCAACACTGGCAAGGCCCCTATGGTTGAAGACGATGATGAGGAAGCTTCGGATGAGGATGATAATGAAGTTGAGGATGATGATGCCAACATTGGTGAAGGGAACGATGAAGACTATGAAGAAGAGTCCGATTGATCTTCTTGGGTTCGTGTAGCATCGCTCTTTTCCCTTTTTGGCGTTTCGATGCCAAAGGGGGAGAAGTAGTTCTATTAGGATCTCTTCCTGGGATTTGCAAGGGTTCGGGCACAAGCATGCTCTTTTATCATTTCTTTAGAGCTTGTGTCCATTTATCTTATGTCGTTGAACTTATTTGCTTTGGTATTTGGTGTGTGAGACTATGTTCCTATTTGTGGTGTGAGACATTGTGGATTTCATATTATCTATGGTTGAGATGATATCTACTATTGTGATATATTATTGTGCATTGGTCTATTTTCTATATTATTATGCACAAGGTATGTTTCCATTTATCTCGACCCTTTTCGTGTTATGTCTCGTGTTTATGAAAATTTATCTTGTTTCAATATTACTTGTGAGTTGCCTCTCTTCTACATGTTGAGCATTTGTATTCCAATGCAAACTACCTATATGCACACATGTAGGGGGAGCTTCTCAAATCCTTTGTGAAACATGTCGATACTTATTTTGTGCTATGTTGCAAATCCTAGTGTTGTCATCTATCACCAAAAAGGGGGAGATTGAAAGAACATTTTTTTATATCCCTTATGTGTTTTGTGTGTTAGGCAACAACACTAGGAATTATCTAATGTGCTGTCAAGTGATGCAGGAATTAGTAGATAAATTTACATATTGCATCGAAACATCGAGAGGGAAAAGATCAAGGATTGTCTCTGCAGGAAACTCTAGGCCGGAGTCTCTGGCCTGCCAAAACCGGAGTCTCCGGTCCCCCTTGGCCAGAGTCTCCGGTCTCAGGGGACAGAAGTTTTCGTCAAGTCTCCCGCTCTTATTTTCTCAGCAAAACCCCCGGAGGGTGACAGCCTCTGGACTCGGTCCGGAGTGTTACCGAAATCTTGCCGGAGTCTCTGGCTCGGCCGGAGTCTCCGGCCCTCGGAAGTAAAGTCTCCGTCCTCTGGGGATATGTCTCCGGTCTGGCCTGACCTGGTTCGAGAAGACCGGATTGTCACCGGAATCTTACCGGAGTCTTCGGTCTGGACCGGAGTCTCCGGTCACTCAGGTCGGAGTCTCCGGTGTAAAAGGAGCTGCAACGGCTACAATTCGAGGAGGGGTATAAATACCCCTCCACCTACCTCCAGCCAACCAGCTCGCCCAGAATTGAAGACACTCCATTGTTGCAAGCTCAAAACTACTAGATCTCCCAATCTCTCCACCCAAACTTGTTGATCTTTGGAGGATTGAAGGAGAAGGCCCGGATGTACATCTTCACCAAAGCGTTCTTCATTTCCCCCTCATTCACTTGAGGGATTTGAGCCTAGGGTTTCCACTAGGAAAACTTAGGCATCTTGTTGTACTTACTTGCTTGTTACTTTTTTTGTAGCAGGTGTTGTGGTGCTTGGGAGCCCCCAATCCTTTTGTGAATTGAGCCTCAAGTTTGTTGTAAGGGCTCCGGATTCCGCCTTGAATGATTCCGATAGTGGAAGGTGAACCGAGCTTTTGGGCAAGGTTCATCGGAGAATAGGGTGAGGCCATTTGTGGCGTTTGAGTTTGAAACTCACACCCCTCCAATGAGACGTACTCCCCTAAAAAGGATGAACTCGGGAATACATCCTTGTCTCTGCGTGCTTCCCGTTTGGTTACTCCTTACTCGCTAGCTCTTACTTGTATCGGCCTTAGTCTTGTGTTAACTCGTCATATAGGTAAATTCACCGTAGTTGCATATCTAGAGAATTTACCTTTGTGTCAAGCCTAAATTCGAAAAAGAGCTAAAAATTGAGTGTCACCTATTCACCCCCCCCCCCCCTCTAGGTGGCCATACTGATCCTTTCAATTGGACCACCACCTTGACCTCCAATGCTCCATCGAGGTCCCCTCCTCCGACGAGTGAGCTCGACGGCGCTGCCGCGGATGCAGGTCCGGTGAAGTATCAAATTCCTCATGATGTCATTTTAGTCTCTAATATTTGAGCTATTTGGTTGTGTGGTTCCTTCACCAACCTCCATGTCGTTGAAAGGATGAGACCTTGATTGATGGCCTACAAATTCCTAATGGTAAGACCACCTATGTTTTTGTCAATACAAACATCTGCCCATGTCCGAAGCCGAAGGCTCATAGTCTTTTGATCATGTTGAACGCCTATCCACCAGCAGCTTCTGATAATTGTTCGTGAGTTTTGCAAGTATCTTTTTGATATTGTACATGTGGTAGATATGTATGGAGGAGGACATTGATTTTACGAGTGTTAATCTAGCTACATGTGAGAGGTGATTTGCTTTATAAGGGGTGAGCTTGGATTTGAATTTGTTTTAAATGAAGGCATAGGTGGCCGATCTATTTTTGGAGGACGAAATAAGAGGGTGCCCAAGATGGACGAAGGAATTGTGTATGTGTGTGTGGCTGGAAAGATTGCACGAATATTTTATTCAACCTTCGAAGTGACATTTTTGCTGAAAATAATTCTAGATTTTCTCCGGTTCGGAGTTTGGTCCGAGTCACGACATGAATGATCAATAATTTTAGAGATAGTTCTAGCTTCATGCACACATTGGCTTTGCCACAAACAATATGGTCATCTACGAACATAAGAGACTGTATAGGAGGGCAATTAGGTCCAAGAGAGATGCAAGTAAGCTGATTGGCTTGAAGGGCATACTAGAGTGTCAATGCTAGTTCGTTAACTTTTAAAACAAAAGGATAAGACGACAAATGACACCCTGTCTCATACGCCTTGAACTACCAAACTTCGCAAAAGACTGGCCATTAATGATGACCGAGAATGTCAGCGAAGGAATGCAATCATGGACAAGGTTAATAAAATGACCATGAAACCCTTTACGTGCAAGAGCCGAGACAATTCCTAGAAGTGAAGACTATTCCTAGATGTGAGAGAAAACGATTGGGCATTTTCTTGTGCAACAATAATATTATTGTTTATGCTTATATCTCAATAAAACCTTGTTGCGACGGATGAATGTAGCACGGAAGATGTTGTTCCAACCTGTTTGCTAAAGATTTAGCAATGGTTTTGTAGACTACATCACACAATCTTATGGTTCTAAAATCAGAAGGTACCTAACAGACAAGGTTCTTTGGGATGGGTGCGATGTGTGTGTGTGATTAAAGTGAGTTTGGAGAACATCACTAATCTAGAAATTCCTTGCCACATCGTCTCCAATCCAAAGTCCAAACGGATGCGTAAAACACAAAAATCGCGTCACTGAATGACCAGATAACCACGATGACAGCGGATTAGTAGCAGGGAAGTGGAGAACAACTTACACCTTGCGTGGTCACCCCTCAAATCCAAGAAACCACATCCGATCCCAAATCTTCACTCCTCCGTCGCCATGGCTCTCTCGTCCATCTTCGTCTCCCTCCCACTCCCGATGCTGCCCTCCACCTCCAAATCAAGCCGCTTCCTCCCTATCCGAGCCTCGGCCACCGCCTCCCCTTCTTTTGACCTGCGTCGCTACTGGACCTCGCTGATCTCGGAGGTCGAGGGCGAGCTCGATGCCGCGATGCCCATCCGTCCACCGGAGAGTATCCACAACGCCATGCGCCACGCCGTCCTCCCAGGTGCCGGCAAGGAGGGCTCCGCCAAGCGCGCGCCCCCGGTGCTCTGCGTCGCCGCCTGCGAGCTCCTCGGCGTCCCGCGCGCCGCGGCGCTCCCCACCGCCGCAGCGCTTGAGATGCTCCACGCAGCCTCGTTAGTCCATGACGACTTGCCGTGCTTTGACGCCGCTCCCATCCGCCGCGGCCGCCCGTCCACCCACGCCGCCTACGGCACCGACATGGCCGTCCTCGCGGGCGACGCGCTCTTCCCGCTCGCCTACACACACGTCATCTCCCGCACACCCTCCCCCGACCCCGTGTCGCACGCCGTCCTCCTCCGCGTCCTCGCAGAGCTCGCGCGCACCGTGGGATCCACCGGCATGGCCGCCGGCCAGTTCCTGGACCTTGCCGGCGCAACTGCCCTCGGTGAGGCCGAGGTGATGCAGGTCCTGACAAAGAAGTTCGGCGAGATGGCCGAGTGCTCCGCTGCCTGCGGGGCTATGCTCGGCGGCGCCGGCCCCGACGAGGAGGCCGCGTTGCGGCGATATGGCCGCACCATCGGCGTCCTCTATGAGCTCGTCGACGACATAAGGAGCGCGTCGGGAAATGGCAAGATGCGGAGCAATGCCAGCGTTCTGCGCGCGCTGGGCATGGACCGTGAGCTCGGCATCGTGGAGGAGCTCAAGGCGCAGGCCAAAACGGAAGCGGAGAGGTTCGGCGATAAGTACGGCGATCGGGTGCTGCCCTTGTACAGCTTCGTGGACTACGCCGTGGAGAGGGGATTTGAGCTCCAGGATGCAGCTGCAGAGCCTTAGGCGTGGAGCAGGTGACATGTAGAGTATCTGAACTCTAAATTTGTACTGTGTGTATTTAGAACATTAGGTGCGTGGTTGATGTTTCTGTTCAAAACTAAATAAGTTCCTGAAATAAGATGGGATCAAATGTGAAACCTTATTCGATAGATACAAATAATTTTGTGTTTACACTGGAACACTCTATATGATTAGCTGACCAATAAATTCAACTCCGGTGTAAGCTCTCGAATTGTTCAGACTGGTCGGCTCATTCGTCGGAAATTGGTTGTTTGTGCTTGTTTTGCTGCCCATGATGGTAAAACATAACTCTGCTGTGAGCTCTTGAATTGTTCAGACTAGTCGGTTCATCCGTCGGAAATTCGTTGTCTGTGCTTGTTTTGTTGTTTGAATTCGTGTGAAATATCCTGTGATGGTAAAACATAACTCTGTTGTGGTTCATTCGTCCTAAATTTGTTGTCTGTGCTTCCTTGCTGTTTGAGTTTTTTAAAATTGCCAGTAAAACATAACTATGCTGAGAGCTATTAAAAATGTTCAGATTGCTTGGTTCATTCTTCCTTTTTTCTTCTTCTTTTTTGGCAACTTAATGCTTTATTCATCAAATAGTAGTCAGGTCCTTTACAATAAATTGTTGAATAAAGCTAGGGGCATCCCCTTCCCAACTAGAAGCCGCATTAGAGTCAAAAGCAGCTCTTTCGAGACAATCTGCTACCATATTTGCCTCTCAGTTACAGAATTGGAGAGATAATCTTTCCTTAATCTTGTGCCGACTGTACCAATCTGCTACCATATTTGCCTCTCGATTACAGAATTGGAGAGTAAATCTTCCAAAATCTTGTGCCAACTGTATGCATTAGGTGTAGACCGCAGCTTCACTTCCTCGGCAGATCATATGATCATTCACAGCTTCCACCACAGCTATACAATCTGATTCGGCAATGACCCTACCGCACCCAAGATGATGCACCAAGTAGATACCATTCCTCAGATCCAATGCTTCAGCCACTTCAGCGTGTGGAGCATGCTGTAACAGCCATGTCGCCGCTGCTACAAATTGACCATGATCATCTCGGATCACCGCACCCGATGTACCTGAAAGGGTATCTGCATTAAAAGATGCATCCACATTCAGTTTAACAGCACCTTGGCTTGGCTTCTTCCACATTTCAGCTTCTATCCTCCTGATTGTTTTCGTACTTTGAGCCCGCATAAAATTCAGAGTTAGTGCTTTGACAGACAAAGCTGTTCTTGCTGCATTCTTTTTGTCTGTGCTTGCTTGTTGTTTTAATTTGTGTAAAGTTTCCGGTAGAACATAACTCTGCTGTGAGCTGTCGAATTGTTCAGACTGCCTGGTTCCTTCGTCAAATATTTGTTGTCTGTGTTTGTTTGTTGTTTGAAATTGTGTGAAATTTCCCGTGATAGTAAAACATTTCCATCCTAAGCGTGAAAATTCTTACAATTTGGGGCGATTTCCAAAAATGAATAAGCAAACTTCAGCTGGCCATCTATTCTTCTGAAATCAATTCCGGAGGAGAAAACTTTAGATGAAGAATAAAAAACCACCTGTGATAGTAAAACATTTCCATCCTAAGCGTGAAAATGCTTAACAATTTGGGGCGATTTCCGAAATGAATAAGCAGACTTCAGCTAGCCATCTATTCTTCTGAAATCAATTCCGGAGGAGAAAACTTTAGATGAAGAATAAAAAACCACGCTTCTTCTTTCCATTTACGACCACCACTGGTTGAGGCCTAGAGCACCACCCAAAGCCCATACTGAAATGGCGGCGGGTGACATCGGCGGCGCACGACGGCAGCCGCTCTCGTTGGAACGATTACGACGCCAACAACGAATAAAGCTGTGGCCTCAGTAGTCAGGAGACACGATGCAACGCCCACACGTGGGGCAGTGCGCATCAGATGCATCAGTAGAGCCGATGCAACGCCCACGAATGTGACTTCATCAAGAGATGCTCGTGTTTGTTCTCCGTACCACCGCCCCGCTCGCCATGAGCGGTGGATGTCCGAATCACCGGGTCAATGCATCACTCAAGAGGCAAAACTATGTCGTTCTCCAGCCGAGGCTGGCGTACCGCACCCCGAGGAGACGGTTGAAGATGTGGTCTCAGAAAAACGAAAACAGAATTCAGAGCAACGGCATGCCTTGTTTATACAACCGAATGCATTTCCCCTATCATCAATTCATGATACAGAACACACTCACTACAGACCGCACCAAGTCATCGCCGCAGGCACACTAACAACAGCTCTATATATGCCTTATCTGCTACTCGCTAGCTACTACCAGGCTCTTGCAGCTCTCACCACCGAATAGGGAGGGTAACTGTTGTATCTACGGTCTGTGGCACGGTGTTTCTCGCACAAGAGCTGCTTCAGGAATAATTCCATGTCGTTGGCATCCTTGTGGACTGAAGAGGGGGAGCGTTCCGCACGTTGACGTCAAGGGGCAACATCCGGTACTCGATGTCGAGGTCCTTCAAGACTTTGATCATCTCTTGGAGCACCAGCTCCCTCCTCACGAACCTCATCCCCATGTCCTGCCAGTTGAGTGTGTGCCGGAACCATATGGATACTTTCAGCTTGTTGGTATCATCAACATCCCGGAGGACAACCATTGCGCCAGGGTACCAATGTTCCTTCTTGGAGTCGATGTAACTGGGAAGCAACATGTGAAATATCCGTTAGTCCGATGTGGTAAGATCAGCAGCAAACGATACTACAAATTACAAATGCAAATGCTCCCACAACAACCAACATGCCTGCCTAAAAAAATTATGAATAACGGAGGGAAATTCTCAGCATCAGGTGTACATGCCAGTTCTGAACATCAAACTGAGACAATCGAAGCACAAATACGCACCGTAGTATTCTTTCCTTCATGATGGCCAGTTTTTCCACAGGCGTGGCAACATGAATAGCGAAGTCAATTCCTTCTCCCATATCAGGACTCCTGTAGAAATTAAAAATCGGTTTCGTGGCCAGTACACTGTTTGGATAATAGATCTTCAGGTTATCATAACGGAGAAAGACTGTTGTCATGATGTTCATTTCCTCTACCACGACCTGAAATTCAAGTGCTTAAACTTCAGTCGATGAACGCAAGTTAATATTCAATTTCAATAAACAAGGACCACAAAGAAGCTATTCATCACCTGTACTTCCTCAATTTCACAGCGGTCACCAACATCGAAAGGATGCATCACGAATAAGAAAATAATAGCCTCAAAAATTGTCTTCATAGTATTCCCAAATACAAAGACTGCCACAAGAAGCTGTGAACTGACGAAGACGAAGAATTGTGTTGTCGCTATGCCAAGAATAAGCAGCCACAGAGCAGACACTATGAGGCCAACAACAACATTTCCCATCTGGCTGAGCTTGTTAACTGCAGTTTTGGTATCATTAAGTGTTAGGGCAAGAGCTTTGCGCTCTCTAAATGTGCTCACCTACAAAAGAAACCACATGACAATGTTAGCAAACACATCTTGAAGTATCCTTGATGCAACTTAGATAGTACTGTAACAAGATCTTTACCACCCAGTTCTTGAGAGACCTCTTGCTGACCCTACAGTGCTCCTGTGCTCCTTCAAAAAGATGCATAGCTTTGATGGCTTCCTCCTGCCTCATGAAGCGCATCAAGTCTGCCAAATATATGTACCTGCATTATTCATTCATTCACGGTCAAGGATATGAATCATGAACCTGCCACTATACTTTGAACTAAAACATTTGGAATATTGAAACGAGGGCATTCTAGCTAAGAACTCTTGTTAACTTCTGTATTTTAATTGCAAAACGGTTACCATGCTATTTCAAGATTAAAGGAAATAACTATACCATACGCATACCTCATAAGCTAAAAATACTACAGAAAGATAAACTACAGTTGTCTATCTGATCTAGAGTCTAGACAATAGTAATTTAAAACGATGTAACTTGTAAGTAAAAAGAAAAGGGTGCCTGCCTGTCAAAGACGAGAAAGAAATGCTTACTTGGATCCAGGCTTCGCTACATTATGAAAGATCTTCTTGGCGGCAACTTGGGCCTCATATTCACTGCGAATCTGTGTCCCTGACTCATCCCCATCTCCTGTTGCCTGCTGAATCTGCTCATCCATTGTGGTGAGCGTCCCAAACCGAACAATCTTCATGAGCCTCTTCATGTTCCATGCTGAGACGTTTTTCTGATTGAGCCTATGGAGCTTGTCAATGGTGATCCCTTCATCAAGCTCACGCTGTTTTTTCTCCTTTGACAGCTGGTTGCTTCCATCTCCTCTAGAGATTAAACCCGAGATCCGAATGCTCCTTTGCCCTGATAGATTCTTGGCTGGCAAGGCGCCACGGAGCTCTTTTGGGATGGCCGCGCCTGCACGTTGGAGCTCACGCACCTCAGCAAGCACGTAGTCTTCATCAACTAGTTGCGGCCCAGAGAGCGTCTCAATGACATATTGGTTGAACAATGCCTCTTGAATCCGATCAAAGTATGTCGAGACGTGGAAGGATGAAGCCAGCACCTTGAGCAGCAATGTCTTGAGAAGGCGGATGAGTGTTGCGACGAGTAAGCAGAAGAGTACCTTGGTCACATACGGCAGTACCGCCGTGTGCGTCTGGACGTTCTCGTCGAACAGGAAGTGCCAAGAGGCAAGAACCAGGCCGAGCCAGAGCGCGTTCTGCACAGCGCCCCGAACGCCATAGACGAAGTAGAGCACACGCTTGCGCAGCACGAAGTTGCGTTCCACACAGAAGACAGCGATCCGGATGACCCAGCCAGAGACGAGACGGCCACAGATGAGCACGAACACAAGGACCTCCCACTTCCAGAGGTTTAGCTCCCAGAGCTGCTTCCTGGCCAATCTCTTTATGGTGAGGCTGCACACCAATGCCCCGATGATGAGCACCAGGCTGATCCACTGTAGTATGGTGAGAGTGTCCAGCTTGCCACGCTTGAAGTCGTCGGGGATGTCATCGTCTATGAAGGGATCGTCCTCCTCCTCCTCCATGGGACCCGACTTGCTGACGGCGCCGGACTTGCCGGTCTTACGCCCTGAAGGAACTGGCCGGACTTGCCGGTCATACGCCCCGAAGGGAACTGGCCGGATTTAGGAGGCCGCAAAGCTGACGACTTGCGTTGCTCCTCGTCGATGGCACGAGCCGACACGGGTGACTGCGGCGGCGGGTCCATGAGCCGGGAGCGCGTCTTGAGTCGCTGCAACGGTCCCGCTCCGGCCGGAGTAGAGGTGTTGGTGCAGCGTCGTACCTCGCCGTCCGCGCTGGCGCGCCTACGTCTGACGCCGCCGCCGCCATCGGAGTCGGACGAAGAAGAGGATGAGCTGTGGCGCTGCTTGAAGGAGACGCGCGGCGTCTCCCGTTCACGGGAGTTGGATAAGGACGGGTTCGACGACGGCCTCCCGATGTCCTCATCCATCTCCAGGTCGAGGTCGAGAGCCAGCTCCGCCCCCGCCGCCTTCTGCTTCCGGAGGAAGTTCCCGATGAGGCGCGTGGGCGGGTCCTCGCCTGCTTCGGCGAGAGCGTAGGGGGCGGGGGCGGCGGGGGCCTGCTTCGGCGCGAGCGAGGGGATGTCGGCGGCGGCTGCGTGGGGCGGTTCTTGAAGCTGAAGTCCTCGACGCGGCGCGCGGCGCCGTCCCCTTTCCCGCCGCCCTCGTTCTTCCAGAACTCGTAGCTCCCGTCGTCCCAGCCCTTGGACGGCAAGCTGGCGGCGGTCGAGAGCGCCGCCGAGCTCGCCGTCGAGTTGGCGGTGTTCGAGCTCGCATTCCCCGCCGCACCGCCGCCGTCGACGGAGAAGGGCGCGGGGCCGTTCCCGTTCCCGTCGATCTTCACAACAACCTCCCGGCGGTCACCGAGGTCGGACAGCTCGTCCGACCGCGACAAGGACCTGGCCGAGCCGTAGGACCTCAGGCTGCTCTTGCGCTGCACCTGATCCATCGTCGCCGACCAACGAACACCACACACACCTCTCCCCGATGGATCGATACAACACTCCTGCCCTACTCCGCGAAATCGCTCAAGAATTAAATGGCAACAAGCGTCGCCGTTACCGAGGCTAGGGAGAGTGTTCGGGAACAACGTGGAGCAAGCAGCAGAAAGCTGACAACACTTGGCACCTTTCCGCCGCTCTGCGTTGGGCTGTGCGCCCCGTCCGGGTTTCTTTTGTAGGCAGCGGCGACTGTCATGTGACAGCGGCGCGCATCGCATCACCGCACTCCGGGCTTCACACCGGTACGTGTCACTGTCACGGCGGCGCTCGGGATTAGGGCCGGAGGCGATTAGACAAATCGATTTAGGAGTAAAGCGAAGATCTTGGTGCATATGGAGTTAGCCATCGTGGCCGGGATTAGCGGCGCGGAAGTGGGAGCGCGTCACCATTTTTTGGCACTAATTAATTAGTGATAAGATTGGTCGACCAAAATATGGTCGGGTATCGTACAGTGGTTTATTTGGTAATACGTATCTCACTTAGTTCTAGAGTTACAATGCAAGTAAATACCGACTTTACAAACTGAAAAAATAGGAGAAATCCATGTGGCAAACCAACACCAATCCCTCTCTTTCGATATCACCGTAACTCACCAATGAGAAGAGAGACAGATCACCTCTTCACCGAGCTCGATGCGGCTCCATCGCTGATCAGCAACTTTTCGTACCTCCAAAATAGTTTGCCATAAGATAAAATCATTGCCGTTGAAAAAATCAGACCGGGGCAGCACGACTCCGGACATGCCATCGAATTTCAGAACTGACACCCCACACGATGGCGTTGGAGTAGGGAATCAGAACCGTCAGCCTCCAACCACGAACCCAACACAAAGTGCATCATCTTGCAGTTGTCTGCACAGACGGTTACTCCTGGACAAATCCTCTCATCTCCACCATGGTGTCGGATACAACACCGTAGCAACGGGGACATAGCAGGAGGAAAGACACATCTGATGGAATCGCCGCCGCCTCGCCGACATCATCCATGACCCCTAAAGCTATCGATCTGATCGGTAGCAGATTTATATGCCCGAGCGCCGCTCACACCACGTAAACGACGCAGCACGTCAAATTATCATAACCCTAACTTTCATACCGGAACGCCAGCAGAGCAGCCAACGGAGAAAGAGGGACCAGCCCCTTCGCTGGTGGAGATCGGAGGAGGAGGAAGGTGTGGTGTAGGCGTGCGTGCGGACCGTGACGAGACACCGTATCTGTACGGTTTACTCTACGGGTAATGGGAACAGGAGAGGGTTGCCATCGCCGATCGGTCGGTCTCACGCTCGTGCTAATCTCGGTCGATCCCCGTCGGGTCGTGCCGGCCATGGTTAAGGCGGATCCGTGGACAAAGATCGGCACAAAGCTAAGTGCAGTGCACGCTTAGCATGTGATCTCAGTCTCAGTCTCAGTCTCTGCTCTGCTTTCGGCTCCGTCACATACAAGTCGTTTGTATCAAACTCCCCGAGGCCAAGCGCAGGACGCCACCGGTAATCCACTACGCCCCATTTCTCGGTTACCGTCCTAATCTCGTGATCTGATTGATCATAATGGAGACGAATGATCGGTCGATCGATAATGGACAGTACGGAAGCAGGTCGGCCCGCGAGCTTCACGGTGATGCATCGGTCTCACAGGCCCCGCCTCTACTATATCTCCAGAATCTAATAGGCGCCGGAGGAAACCAAAACGTAAATTCTTCACATGGGTGCCGTTGCATTTGCATAACAGGATCGATCCTGACGTGTGATGGTTTGGCCATTAGCGGGGTGGATTGAAGAGGCCGTCCATGCATGGCCCTCCTGCGCCAATTATTCTGCCGCATCATCAACTATCGGATCTAGCGCGCGGCCCCGGTCGATCGACCTGTGCGAAACATGGTGATTTCGCCGCGGAACGGTTGGGGACGCAAATGTGTGAGCTTTTTTAAAGCTGTTGTTCTTTGAAAGACAAAAAACAGATGATTGCTGCATCGTACAAGCAAATGGTACCGGTTAGTTACAGTGGATTTAGCTGTTTCCTCTGTGACAGCCTAGCAATTTTTCCGGCCTAGCTACATCCGCCCAAAACATTGTCGACCAGTATACAATTTAGTCATTCAAATTGTTTCCTTCCCGAGCAAATTGTTTCCTTCCTTTGCTCGTGAAAAGGAATCGCTTCTACCACACGAAACGCTTGAATTAGATGACAATCATTACGTTCTACTGTAGTATTGTGCTCCAGCACAACCTTGTTTTTATTTGGAAGGAAACGAACAAAAACAGCCAGTACTCTGATAAAATCACGAGTGAATTGATACAAAAGCTACTGTAGCACCTGTCCAGGCAAGGCTAGAGGGCAAGTACCACCGGCCGGGCACCAGCTACTAAGTACTCCCTCTGTTTTTTAATATAAGATGTTTTATCTTTTGTCCATGTTTCCATGCACATAAATGTATGTAGACACATTTTTGTATGCTTGTACACTCATTTTAATGTGCCTGTAGACAACATGTGTATCACCTAAAAAATCTTATATTAAAAAATGGAGGGAGTATATATATAGGCTGGTCCGTTCTGTTCTGAGTCTACGCATAGACGGGGGCTTCAAAGCAGGAAGCATGAGATGATACTGGCTTCTTTTTGGAGGCGCGCCCTGGAGCTGACAACCTGGAATCCTTTCATTCCTTTGTATGTATCCTACGTTTGGAAAATGGGAGATTCGTGGTGCATGCACCACCAAAATTTGAATCATTTCACAATCTGATCCTTTTTCATTGCGCCCCGCTCTAGGTGTCATGTTAGACTGCACGACACTTCGACAAAAAGCGTCATGGATCCTGCCACGTCAGATTAGGGGGATCCACCTCGATAGCATGGCGTCACGGGCCAATGCGTCATGCTTACTACCACGACACCTTTGGCTAGGGCGCCATGCTCCTTTTTTTTGTTCTTTGGGTAAAATAGAACCATAACAAAAGTAGTCTAGGTATATACTCTGTACATGAAATGTACTCTTCCCCATTGTGTGCTCTGTGTTGTCTTCAGTTCATGAGATCGAGTCCTGAACTGTACCAATCCCCCCCAAATCCATTTACGGATCTATATGCTCCGATTGGAACTGGAAGTTCCAGAACTGGCGGCTGGTATACCACCATAATGAAATTGCCTTTTATTTTTAGTATTCGGATAGGATTTCTGTTGGCTTCATCGGGAGGCTCGCGTAGTTTGTTACGTCAACTCCAAAAGGATAAGTTGCATTGGAATCGATAAAGTTTCGTTCATAATTGCATAAAAGGAGTAAAAATAGTGGCTGCGGCGCGTCTTTCAAGACTATCGCACCTTTCTGGATTCTCTTCCATGACATACTAGTAGAAGGAAAAAAAAAGTGTGTGACACATGTCCTAACCATGAAAAAGGAATCTGCCTTTAGCTCAACCCAATGAACATCGAGCCTTATTGAAGTGAAGGCGCCGAGCTACGTATCTTTTCCAAGGCCTATAGTCAATGCAAAGCCTCCAACGCGGAGCGCCTTCTTCTTCACTAACAGCGCTGGGCAAATGGGCTGGTGGAAGGTTGAATGAATGATTTCTGCTGTCCATGATTTTTTCAATGGAAAGTTTCTGAAAATAAGAATATCCATAGGGCCTTTGCTTGAACCCCCACTGGAACCTGTTTACTGATTTCTTCTTACACCTCATGTTTTGCTGATTGAATTTATAAACAAGAGTTTTATGGTGTTACTTTCTTCTTTTTCGCATCTTGACCTATGTGGCGTTCCAAAAACGGGTACTATCGGATCGGGTGAATTAGAGAATAGACAGAGGTCCGTTGGCATTTCAGCCTTTCTTCTCCTTTCAAGGCCTATCCGAAAGAGAATCCAGTACCTCTTGGTCCTGAATAGCAGAATAGGACGAACGAACCGGACCCTCCCTCCCCCGAAATTTACAGTGGATTTAGCAGTTTCCTACTCCCTCCGTTCTAAATTAATTGACTTCCATTTATTCACATGTGGATGTATCTATACGTGTAACATGTCTAGATACATCCATGTGTGGACAAATGGAAGTCAATTAATTTGAAACGGAGAGAGTATATGACAGTCTAGCAAGTTTGGTACGCCCGTCCAAAAACATTTGTACACATGTTTCGTCGATTATTAGTACTATACATTTTTGTCTCGCAAATTGTTTCCTTATGCTCATGGAAAGGAATCACTTCTAGCACACGGAACGCTTGAATTAGATGGCAATCATTCGCTCTTCAGTAATGTACTCCAGCACAAGTTTGTTTTTATTTGGAACGATACGAACAAAAACCGCCACTACTCTGATAAAATCAGGAGTGAAGCGATTAAAAGTCTTCTGTAGCAGTGGCCAGGCAAGATCGAGCAAGTACCACCAGGCACCAGCTAGGTGTATAGGCTGGTCCGTTCAGTCGTATAGGCTGGGGCTTCAAAGCAGGAAGCATGGGATCGATGATACCCTTCTCTTTTTGGAGGCGACCGGCCGGGAGCTGACACGAGACTGAACCTGGAGTAGTAGATCCGACGTTAGCTCTACCTGTTCATACTATGATACAGAAGTAAAAAAAAAAAAGGAGATTCGTGGTGCATGCACGCACGCAGGACAGATCATGATTCACCCTTTTGGTTAATAATTTCGCGTCATGTCGTTCATGTGTGTCCTACTACCTTTCTACCTAGCTAGTTGATTGACTAGTGATAACAGTAAAAGAAAGCACAGCTCCTACGTGACTAGGGAGTATTCCAAGATAAGATCGGTGATCACACACTCTACTACTCTAGCATCTAGGCTCTACTTAGTAGTACCAGTTTAGTTAGTTTGTACAGTATTTTCTAACCACACCAGGGGGGCGCGCGGCGGAAAAAGAATACTGCGAGTTCACCGCTCATCGCCCATTTTCACGGGAAAAAGAGCGCCACGTGTCCGAGCAGAACCTCGCCAGAAGTCGAGTGCGGCGCTGAGCTGCGTGTACACCTGGTCTGCGCTGGGTTGAAAGGAGGCGCAACCACTGTAGCTTTCCGGGAATGGCGTACGGTACGCCAGGTAGGAATGTTCGCTGCGTTTTCGGGGCCCTGCAAAAACGAGACGCTGATTTCTCGTGGGCGGACAGCTGTGTGTAGGGGCTGGATTTATTTAAGCACGCGATGTAATCGTCGCGTGTTTTCAGCGGGGAAGATCGTTGGCGTTTTTTTTTTTTTTTGGTGATGGTGATGTGCCCATGCAGGACGAGACTGCTGTTTTCAGGAGAGAGGCCTTGTCTCTTCGGACTTCGGCGTCGTCCTCTCTCATGTCGACTATCACATATGATATCATCCGGGAATTCTCCTATATTTTTTTTTAAAGCCTTGCCATTCAACGGGACGAAGACGCCGGAAAGTGTTATTTGCTCTACGCAAGATTAATGCTGAGGCCACAGATTTTCTAATTAATGTTGGGGCACAGCTTGTTCGGAGCTTCTAGTTCATACTCCCTCCGTATCAAAACAAGATTATTAAATATTGAGTATTTTCCTGATACTGGTGTACTTAAACATGTATTAGTGTGTGGATTCACTCATATCAATCCATATGTGGTCCATATTGAAATATCTAAACCATTTTATATTTTGATTCAGAGGGAGTATACATGAACAGCATGAGCCGGAAGAGAACTCGGTCTTACCTTCTCAGGCCTGGCTAGTGGACAGCACGTGCTTCACGTACCGTACCAGTGCGGCCGTGCTGCACACGTGAGGGCCTACGGCAGTGCATGGCGTCAATACGTGCTCCGTTCTCGGACGTGGTCGGGATCTTGATTAGGGGGTCTCACGATGTTCGTCGGAACTGCGTCACAAAACTCAGGAACATTGCGTCGCATTGTTCCATGTGATCTCGGTGTCTTTTGATGATTTTAACTGTTCACGTAAAAACCCACTAAATTCAAGAGAGATGGCCCATTCGTGTCGGAAAGCGGGCACGGCCCAACGGCTCGACATAAACGGACCGAGCGCCACAGACGTGTCCGTTTAAACTCATTTTCCGCTGTCTTTGTGGTCCGGACAACGTCCGCATCGGCTCTTGTCCTCCCCGGGTCCTCCAGACAGGGGCATAGTCTCTCTCTTTTCTCTTTTAGACCAAACCCGGCGGCAGCCGCCCAAGCCCTAGCAATGCTCAAGCCGAAGAAAGAGACCGAAGCAGCGAGAAGCCGAGAGGAGGAAGCGGGCCGGTCGGAGAGAAAAGGCGTCGCTTTCCTGCTCGTTGGTGAAGAAGCATCCCGTGAGGGAGAGCTCGAGAGGGGGGGGGGGGTGGTGGAGGGAATTTTCGCAGCATGCCAGATGGGGGTAAAACAGGGGTGAAATGATATGCATTGATAAAGTTTCTCCGGTCGTATATTCATGTACGTGAGCGAGCTCATGCCATCTTCAATATCGCATTAACTCGGCGTGACGTTCCCCTCTCTATACGAGAAGATGGTGGCTCAGGGAAAACGGCCGATTCGTCTTTTCTTCCTAGGCCTGATTGCGTGGTGTTTCAAATTTCGCGCGCGTGTCGGAGAAGTAAACGGATCAAATTTATCTCTTCAGAAAAACTGCATGAGGCCTCGTAACCAACTAAATACACCCAAACGTACGTGTAAATCTAGCCCATCTAGGAGGCTTGAGACGGCAGGAGGAGCAACATCGTTTAAAGTGATGAATATGACCTCTTTTGTTGGGTAATTCCTATTTGATGCCCATAGCGTCAGCTACGGGGTGACGCGGACCCTCAAGCGAGGAGTTGGGACAGACCTGCAGGTATCTTGGGTTTTGAAGGTTCTGGTTGGTTTTGGGAAGCTTCTAGTTTTTGTCGTTTTTCTTTTTTCCTTTTTGGTTTTCTTTTTTTTTCATTATTATTAGATTTTAGAAAATTCATGAACATTTTAAGTTTTTATGAAAAACAACTTAAAATTGGTTTCGGAAGAAAAACAAATGATTACCAAAACGTCCAAGCAAAAACGCTGGGAGATCACTCTGGCAGTGAACGTACGTACAGCGTGCAGGGCCGGAGGGTAGTGGATTAATTTAGCAGTCTCCTCCGTACTTACAGTGAGACTTGAAGTCTCCTACGTCCAGCCAAAACATTTGTACAGTTTCATCGATCAGTGTACATTTTGGTCACGCAAGTTTAGAAAGGAATCGCTTCTACCACACGGAACGCTTGAATTTAGACGGCAAATCATTACGTCCATCTGGATGAACTACAGCAATGTGCTGCAGCACAAGTTTGTTTTATTTGGAAGGAAACGAACAAAAACCTCTGATAAAATCAGGAGCGCAGTGATACAAAAGCTACTGTAGCCCTGGCCAGGAGAGAGCAAGTACCACCGGGCACCAGCTAGGCATATAGCCGCTGGTCCGTTCTGTTCTGAATCTACCTACGTATAGGCTGGGGCTTCAAAGCAGGAAGCATGAGATCGATGCTACTAGCTTCTTTTTTGGAGGCGCGCCCTGGAGCTGAGACGAGACGGAACCTGGAATCCTTTCATTCCTTTGTATGTATCCTACGTTAGGAAAATGGGAGATCATGATTCGCCCTTTTGGTTAATAATTTCGCGTCATGTCGTTCATGTGTGTGTTTCCTACCTTTCTATCTTTTTTTTTTTTTTTTTGCGGGGAAACCTGATTACATCAGATCCGAACAATTACAGAAAGGACCTCCTCGAAAGTAAAATTACACACAAGTCCTACTGCAACCCTAGGTCGTCGCCGTCGATGAGGACGTGCCGATGGCGTGGCCGCCGCCGCTTCTCCAACGCTTGGATACGGAGAAGACCCCAGGCGCGCGGGTTGTCGTCGAACCTCGAAATCCGAAGATCCTCCATCCGCCGTCGCCAGCAACCACCCGGCCCAGATCTGACACCAGCTCTCCGATGAACTCGAACCGGCTCCGCCGCACCGGACACCGGGAGGGGTAGCTCGCACACGGAAGCCCCGAGGGCTTCGAGCACGAGAGAGGAGACGCTCCACCGTGGACCTCCACCGAGCTCCACCGCCGACGAGGACGAGCATCTCCAGCAAAACCAACTCCGGCCGCGCCTCCGTCGCCAAAGCGCCGCCGTCTCGGACCCTGCAAGCTCCTACGCTATATACACACTGGGAATCGGGGTTCCCCCCACCTCCCGTCGCCGGAGCGGCCGGCGGAGGAGAGGGGAACCAGCGAGACGCCGGCGGTGAGGTGGGGAAGCGGGGTGGTTCCAGAAAGATCGCCTCTGTTGCGGGAGAGGAGACGTGTCCAAGCTCGCGTCTTCCTACCTTTCTATCTACCTAGTTGATTGACCAGTGATACTAACAGTAAAACAAAGCACACAGCTAGCTCTACTACTAGTAGTAGCTTTCTACTCCCTAGCTAGCTAGTTGATTGACTAGTGATAATAACAGTAAAAGAAAGCACACACAGCTCCTACGTGACTAGCTAGGGAGTCGCATCTTTTCCAAGATAAGATCGCCGATCACCCACTCTACTACCCTAGGTTCTTGTAACCACAGCGCATGATGCGGTGGTAAAAGAATACTCCACCTTCACCCACCATCGCCCATTTTCACGGGAAAAGGGCGCAACGTGTACGAGCGGAACCTCGCGAGAACTCGAGTGCGCATCGGCGAGGCGCTGAGCTGCGTGTACACCTGGTCTCTGCTGCGTTGAAAGGAGGGTCCGGCGGCTGTAGTAAACGCACGCGGCGGAGCCGCCGAGCAGCTGGTGAACCGCCGTAGCTTTCCGGGAATGGCTTACGCAGGTACGTACAGTTACGAGACCGCTACGGCTGTACCACTGGCCTACCGCCATTGTCGTGTGTTGGGGACCCGTTCATACCGGCCGGCCGGACTGGAGCTGGAGCCGACGCGGCAGCGGCAGCGGCAGCGGCAGCCTGGAATCTGGATGGTTGGCCACGTACGGCTCCGGCGAGATGACGAGGGACAGCTGTGTGGGCTGGATTATTAGGCACGCGATGATCCATCGTCGGGGCCGTTTTTTCGAGTGATGGTGATGTGCCCATGCAGGACGAGGCTGCTGTTTTCAGGGGAGAGCAGGCTTGTCTCTTCGGACTTTGGCGTCGTCCTCTCCTCTCATGTCGACAATCGGATATGATGATAGCATCGGGAAATACTTAAGCTTGCTCGGAGCTTCTACTGGCTGCTACGAACAGTATTACTACGAGCCGGAAGCAGTGGCGGACCCAGAAAAAAAGTGGAGGGTGGGCACTGGGCACACTGCAAAAAAAATCGCGCGGCGACTAAAAGTTCCCAAATAGACAACATAAATAGAAATTTATTCACAACATTATAGTTCCATACTATCTCCGTTCCGGTTTTAGTGTAGTACAAAAAAACTACTGCAAACGTTTCTAACCCTAATCTGGGTCGGAAGGAGTAGAAAAATGTGCGTGGTCGCAGTAAAATTTCGAATGGTGGCTTTACAGTTTTACTTGCATCCTCCATTTCAGTCTAAGTTTCACTATCAAAATGGGATTGGATCATAGGTGCGGTATTAATACACGATCAACAATATCATATTATGTTCAATTTATTCATCGTCTACCACCAATGGTGGTGAAATCTTCTTCGCTTTATGCTTCTAAAAAGAGAAACAATCATAATTAATTCTACAATTACAAAAGAACAATATAAACAACATATATAATCAGTCCATAATGAATTGGTTGCTAATTGTTGAGACTTATCTTATCGGTGTTCAGCGTATAGGATCAGATCAAGTTTATTTCGTTGCATGGCATTAAGTTGTAGTTCGACTAATTTCTAGCTAGGTGTATGCATGGAGCCGTGCATGGTATCAGCCGGATCGGCAGAGAGCGCGACACAAAGAGATAAGAAGTGTAGTGCAGCAGGCAGATCGGCAACCATTAGTTGATTTTGTGCGTGCACATGCTGCTAGAAATAGTCAAGAGCTAGCTTAGTTGTTAGGGTTAATCAGCATGCATGTGTGCTTCGTGGAATCTACCAGCTATACAAGGTGTAGAAAAAAAGGTTTCCAGAATTCTAGATGGGACACGGCCCACCCGGCCCACCCCTCTAGATCCGCCAGTGGCCGGAAGAGAAGTCGGTGTTACCTTCTTCTCGGGCTACTGGACAGCACGTGCTTGAAGCACTGTGACTGTACGGCGGTGCATGACGCGTACTATATGTTCTCCGTTCCCGAACGTGGGATCTACTAGCAGGATAGCTGAAATTTGGCAGATCGCTGTAACATGCTCACACACTGGAATTATGAATGACTTTGGAAATACTATTTCCAAATAAAACATTCATTACAAACCCGCAATTCATTTCAGGAGAAGTAGCCGAGACAAAAGGAAAACTGAGAACAAAGGAATAAACATATTTGATAAATCATAAACTAAGGTCTTGGGTATATTCGTCTTTACCTTCAAAATAAACATACAAAATAAAGAAGGTGTTCAAAAGAAATTATTTATACTTATCTTAAAGGAGATACACATAAGTGGTTTCATTCTTAATCGTGTGGACAAATTTGACCGGGAATATTTGAAGAATGTTTTTTTTATTAAATTTTATTCTCTTTTTCAATCTTATGTGGCACGATCTTATAAGTGCAATTTTTGGCCGCATCCTAGAGAAAATCTTGCTCAAGATTGAGATATTCTTGATGTTGAACAGTGGTTGGTGTGTGGTTCAGGCAACGGTGCAGCCGTAGGATCCTTGTTGTGCACTTTGGTTGGCTATTGGTGGATTGACACATCTCTTGGAGACTCCTCATGTAAGATAGCCGCTCCTTGCCTAGAAGGTACCATGTTTTGGTGCTTCCCCCTTATCTAAGCCTTCTGCTGAAATGGATAATGGTCTCATTTTCCTTTGTGGCGGCTAAGTGCTTAAACACTAATTGACTTCTTTATACTGGGCTTTTTTTTCGTTTGTGGGTTGTGATAATTGTCTCGTGGCTAAATTTAGCAATGTGGGCTTAAGTTTGTGGCTTTGATTAAATAATAAGCTTAAGGATTAATTATTGTGTAAATGATCTAAAATAGATCAACGTGGCTTTAAAATTTGTGTGCTTTTGGTCATATTGACTCTAGATCATTTCAAATAAATTTGTGGGCTTTTAAAATGATTCTCGCTAGATTAGAAGGAAAAAATCGCTTCGTCATTGTTGCTCAATAAAGGATCATTGCGCTATGCCTTTATTGCCTCTAAGAGTTTGAGTGATAACTTGATGTCTTTGTCCCTTGTTGGCTTAATCTTTGCTTCCTTAAGATCAGTTGATCCATTTGACCCAAGATAATCCAAAGTCTCAACGTTTCCTAAGTTAAATATATCTCTAGAATCACTATTTAAGGATTAAGACTAGTTCTTTATTTCCTATAGCTGCATCCAAAAAATTAAAATGCCACATCAAAGATGATGGCTACAAGTTTAACCATAACCTAATTTTTTATATGTTTATTTTACAGGTAAAGACGAATATACTCAAGACTTTAGTTTATGATTTATCAAATATGTTTATTCATTTATTCTTGTTTTTATTTTGTCTCGTTTACTTCTCATGAAATGAATATTTTATTTAGAAATAATGTTTCCGAAGTCATTCATACTTCCAACGCGTGATCATGTTACACGGACAAGTTCCTTCAAATCGACGAACTAAAGCCACACCTCATCGACGTAAGCAAATCTCAATCACTTTGTCGTGTCTGATCATTTTTTCGAATTTCGCTTGAATGATTGCAACACACTTACACACATACAACTAATTACCCTTTTGTTGGTTTAAACTAACACCTTTCCTGTAATATGGGAGGCCCCGAACAGCTGGCTCTGCCGCCACATCCGACTTTTGTGCCGCCTCCTCTCATCTTAGCCAGCCTCCATCCATCCGCTCGCTCTGCCGACATATCTTGCCTCATTTGTTCTGCTGAGGTACACTTCCAATTCCAACTCTCCCAACATACGATGTTGTGCTCCTCCGCGTCGTGTTCCGCTGCGGCAGCCACCGTTTTGCGCCGACCCCTACGACTCCACCGTGTCGGCGGCTACACAAGGAGGAGTGATGGTGATGGAAGAGAGAAACAAAAGAAAAACGAACACACTGACACGTGGGGTCCTATGTGTCAACAAACAAAATTTGGGCTACTGCTTGCGTCGGAGGCATTATTTAAGTGTTAACTATTTAGGAGTCTATTATAAGGATTACTGCTGAAGATGCTTTTAGTGAAAGCCACTTTGACCCGTTAGTGACGGTCGTTTATGCCATCTCTCTTAATTTTTGGAAAATACTTCTATTCCCCCGGGGTATCTCTTCGCTCATGACGTGGGGGTACCACGGCAAATCGCAAGGTCGAGATACCTAGGGTTTCGTATAGAGAGAGAAGTTGGCGCGCTAGTAGTTCCGGACGGCTGACAAGCGAGGATTTACCCAGGTTCGGCCCCTCATCGTGAGATAAATACCTACTCCTGCTTGTCCGATTTGTATAGATGTATGATTACATGGTGGCCGTAATGGCGATGGTGGTGCAGATAGGATCTGCGTATGCCTATGCGTGTCTAGTTGTCCTCTAGGGGTGCCCCTGCCTGGCTTTATAAAAGGGAGCCAGTTAGGATTTACATGGTTTCTTGCCTTGTACTACAAGTTGTGTCTTGTTGGGTTTCTTTGGGCTGCCAGGTGGGCCTTCGGCTAGAACGCACCAGGTACACCAATAGTAGGGGACCCGAAGGGTATGCCCATGTCAGTAGCTCCCGAGTGTCTGGTCGATTTGAAGAAAATCGGGCAGAGACTCATAACAGCATGTCGAGTAGGCGTAGTCGATGCGTCGGGTACATTGATGACCATAAGATGACTGTATTAACCATGACTTGAGAGTTGAATCATTTATGAGAAATCCAGTGCAGGTGTAAGAAACCTGATAGTAATAAATCCGGTGCGGGTTAAAGAGAACCCGACTTTAATAAATCATGTGCGGGCTATAGAGAAACCCGACTTTGAGAAATCCGGTGCGTGATATAAAGAAACCGACTTTGAGAAATCCGTTGCGGTCTATAGAGAACCCGACTTTGATAAATCATGTGCGGGCTATAGAGAACCCGACTTGAGAAATCCGGCGCGGCATATAAAGAAACCAACTTTGAGAAATCCGTTGCGGGCTATAGAGAACCTGACTTTGAGAATTATGCTACGGGCTATAGAGAACCCGACTTTGAGAATTATGTTGCAGGCTATAGAGAACGCGACTTTGAAAAATCTGATGCAGGTTATAGAGAACCTAACTTTGAGATTGCATAGCACTCGAGCCGGTGGCGAGTGCACTCCCGATGGGAGTAGTCGATGAAATTTGAGCTGTCCAAGGAGGTGCTCAACTTGGGCTAGATCTTTTGACTCGGTAGTTCATCGGGTGCGCGTCGAGCGCTCCCGATGGGAGTAGCCCCCGAGTGTCTGGTCGATTCGAAGAATCGGGCAGAGACTCATAGTCGAGGTTTTATTGGGTGCAATTTTCTGGAGGAGGATGTTATTCGGAAGTGCGTCGACTGATATTTTGTTTATGTTTTGCCGTGAATCTTCCAGGCCGATAATGCATCGTCTTGTTTTTGTTCACTTTGCTACGTATTTTTTAGTCGAGATTGTCTCGATTGTGCTTGCCGAGTCGGTAATACGCCGACTGATGTTTTGCATAAATTTTGCTATGTATTTTTGAGTCGAGATTGTCTCGAATGGGCATGCTGAGTCGGTAATACGTCGACTGATGCTTGGCATATTTTTGCCTAGGGATGATGACATAGTAGGCCTAGTACACTCGACGGATCGGGACCAGTTAACTACACTTCTGGGCAAAACCTTACTAGCCTACCTCAAGTTCGAGTCCCCGGACTCAAACCTGGAACAAACTGGTCAGGTTCGACTCAGGCCGCGGAGGTCTTACTGAGCCGACCTGCAGCACTTTGCGGGTACCTAATGCGTCCGTCAGGATTTTCTTCATGTCTGTTGACAGGAAATTTTGGGGCAAACGCTGTAGGAGCGGGACCCGGCCCAGCTCGACGGATCGGCGGGTCTTATCTTTGCACCATGTGTGCAGCATCCGAGATATATGCGGCGGACGCAACTCGGGGAATTATGATCGATATTTGCATAGGGCTAAGAGCATCTCCAGTCGGACCCCCCAAATCCGGCCCCCAAACTGTCCGCGGACACGTCCAGACGTGTCTGCGGACAACGACCAGACAGCCCCCAAAAGTGGCCTCCTACAACCACAATGTTCAAATATTACAACCCAAATCCATGCAAACCATGCACGTGGATCATACAACTAGTTTGGACATAACAATAGTTCACATTATTACAACAAATAGTTCACATTAAACAAATAAAAATAAAAAGTAGCCGGACATAACAATAGTTCACGTTATTCGGACCACAAATTCACTGTTTTCCCATGAAGACATACATGTGCTCCACCAGATCATGAAGTAGTTGGGTGTGCACTTGTTCATCTCGAAGTTGTCGGTGCATCTCAAGGAAGTGCATGGCATACTCCGTTTCTTGTTCATGTAGGTGCACATGTTCTCCAGGTTTCTCAAAATCGTGTGTGCGAGCTGCCCCTTCTCCCTTGTCCGCCACAATCATATTGTGTAAAATTACACAACAAGTCATGACCTGCCATAGTACCTCCGGATCCCACATCATTGGCTCCACGAACTATACCCCAACGAGCTTGCAGCACACCAAATGCCCTCTCAACATCTTTCCTAACTGCCTCATGTGCTGCTGCAAATCCACATTTTTTGGGACCTGTTGGTTTGCTGATAGTCTTCACAAATGCTGCCCACTGCGGATAGATACCACCTGCAAGATAGTATCCCATGGTGTAGTCGTGTCCGTTGACGGTGTAGTTGCATGGTGGAGCTTCCCCATCACAGAGCCTCTTGAACAGGGGAGAGCGCTGAAGCACATTGATATCGTTGTGAGAACCGGGCATGCCAAAAAACGCATGCCAAATCCACAAGTCTTGAGACGCCACTGCTTCAAGTACGATTGTGGCCTCTTTGCTATGACCTTGGTACTGCCCACGCTAATCATCGACATAGCCTCTTCATCTCCATCCTGCAACATATCATCGTCGCTAGAGCTGTCGATGAATTCCTTATACATGAACTCATCTATGGCGGAGTAATCGTACTCTTCGTCGGAGGATGAATCCATGGCTACAAATATAAAAAAGTCGTCACAACCCGGCTCCGACAATTCGACAAACACTTTGAGAGCGGGGTGGATGGAGAGCGATGTCGAACGTACCGGAAACGAAGGCTATAGGCCTGGCCTGGTTTCTGCGGAGACGGGGCACCAGCGAGCGTGTAGACCTGCGGGGAGGTGGCGGTGGTACGGGGAGGCGGCGGACACACGACGGCAAACGGCGGCAGAGCGGAGGGGTGGGCAGAATAGGAGCAGCGCGGAGGAAGAAGTTCTTGTTCCGGTCGATTTGAGTGGAAAAATGCGTGGGTCCGCCTTGCCAGGGTCGACGTGGCGGACACGTCCGGGCGCGTTCGGGCCTCCCCAAACCCTCCCCACATATGGGCTGACTATGGGGTTTGCCGGACCGCCCGGTCGTTTGGGCTAGGTTTGGGGACCTCCCTTGGGTGGCGTTTTTTGGCCCAATACCTGTCCGGGCGGTCCGCCCGGACGTTTGGGATAGGTATTGGGGCTATGACTGAAGATGCTCTAAGTAGCCAAGTCGAGTAAGGTTCGACTGTTTGTTTTGGGCGACTTAATGTTTTTGACTGTAGTTTTATCGGGTGCGCGTCAGGACTCCCGATGAGAGTAGCCCCGAGGCTGTGTGCAACTATTTGTAGTTGGGCATAGGCTCAATTTTCCTTCCTTTTGTCGAGTATCTTGCGAGTGCTCCAGCCTTCACGCTTGATGGCGTAGATATTTGTCTGGTGCGCAGCACTCGAGCCAACGGCGAGTGCCTTCCCGAGTGTCGGGTGCGGTCGATGCAAATTTGTTGCGGCCTGTGCGGCGCAGCCCCCGAGTATCAGGTGCGGCAGATAAATTTGTTGCGGCCTGTGTGGCACAACACCCGGTAGAGTATCAGGTGCGGCCAAGGCGAATTTGTTGCGGCCTGTGCGGCGCAGCACCCGGTAGTGTATCAGGTGCGGCCAAGACGAATTTGTTGTGGCCTGTGCAGTGCGGCACCCGATAAAGTATCAGGTGCGGCCAAGACAATTTTGTTGCGGCCTGTGCGGCGCAGCACCCGGTAAAGTATCAGATGCGGCCAAGCCAATTTTGTCGTGGCCTGTGCGGCACGACACCCGATAAAGTATTAGGTGCGGCCAAGGCAATTTTGTTGCGGCTTCTGCGCCGCAGCACCCGGTAAAGTATCTGGTGCGGCGGCCAAGGCAATTTTGTCACGCCCTATGTGGCTCGGCACCCGATAAAGTATCAGGTGCGGCCAAGAGAATTTTGTCGTGGCCTGTGCGGCGCAGCACCCGGTAAAGTTTCAGGTGCGGCCAAGGCAATTTTGTTACGGCATATGCGGCGCAGCACCCGATAAAGTATCATGTGCGGTCAAGGTCTTGCGGTGTTTAGCCGGAAGGATTCGACGCGGCGGACCGGAGTCGACGCGGCGGAGTAGCTCGGCGTTCAGCCGAAAGGAAATAGACGCGGCGGACCGGAGTCGACGCAGCGAAGGGAGTCGACGCGGTGGAGTCGATGAGGCGTAGTCGATGAAGGCGAGGCGCCAACCCATGCGGCGATAAAGTTGTTGTCGTTGTCGATGTCGACTGCCAGCCCCCGAGGGTATGTAGTACCCTTCTAGGGAGCAGGCTTTGCCGTTACCGCCGACGCGGATCGTCGCCGTGGTGGTCGATAAAGTTGTTGCCGAGTCACAGATGTTGGCCGAGGCGGAGTCGGCGATATGGTTTCGACTGCATCACAGGCGGAGCCGGCCGCGACGCTCGCCTCGGGCCTTGGCGGCCTGGTTGTCGGGCCAGTGTAACGGCGAATCTGCGAATACCACAGCACAAAACGAAAATAGAATATTCTTCAGAAGAATTAATCTGTACTATTCAAATAGAAAAATAGCACCTGATATTTTGTTCGATGACATTGAGGCGGCGAGTTGTGGACTGCCAGGATCGGAGCTTTTGGCACCAACTGAAGCGGAGTCGCCGTACTGCTGATCGTATTCATGCATGCGGCCGTGGGCATGCGGCCGGCCGGACAGCTTCTCGCGATCGATGTATCATATGTCCTTCATGCGTGATGGTTTGTCTCCGGTCCGAGACTTGGGTGTGTTCGGTAGGAACGGGACGGGTCCGACCTGCACCTGGGCATGATTCCCGTGTTCGGTAGCATGTAGAATTTGAACCAAATGATTCCCCGAAACGGCATATTCGCCTCAGATGCGGAATTAGCTGGTTCCGCCGAATCGGTGGAATCACCTCGTTCCTTTGTCTCTCTCCTCTCTAATCCCTCGTCTCGTCCTTATCCCTCCCGAGACCACGGCGACCTCTCCATCTCTCCCACTCCCACGACCACGGCGAGCACGGCGCGGAAGCGGCCGGAGCACGGCGCGACGAGCACGGCGCGGAGGCGGCCGGACCAAGGCGCGACGGCCGGCCAGAGGCGCGGCGGTGCGGACCGAGGCGCGGCAGCGGCGCAGCCAGCCTCCTCCGTGCTCGCGCCCCTCCCCGTGCTTGCGCCCCTCCTCCATGCTCGCCGTCCCTCTCTCCGTGGTCGCCGCCGTGGTCGCCGGAGAGCGCGCGAGCGGCCGGAGGTCTGCAGGCGCGGGGACCTCTCCGGCGAGGAATCCGCCCCGCGAGTCCATGCTCCTCCGCCCACCGGATCGAGCGGCCGTCGTCCTCCCTGCTCCGCCCCACTCCCACCTTCCTCCGCAGCAAGGTCGAGGGCCTCGGCCTCCCTGCTCTCGCCCCCACTCCCATCTTCCTCCGGGCTCCGCACGCACCACCTCCGGCCGCCGCCCCGTGCGCCTCCTCGAGCAGGCCCCACGCGCCTCCCCCATGCCCCGTTCCGCTCCCAGTTCCTCCAACCGAACACAATACGGAACCATTCCGTTACTCGTTCCTTTCCGAACCGAACACAGGGTCGGAACCGTCTCGTGACCTCGGAACGGAACCATTCCATTCCATTCCCTATCGTTCTCGAAACGAACACACCCTTGAAGTGTCGGTGTAGTACTGCTTCCCATGGCCCGGTGGCGTGGATGCATGGAAACATGGGCAGGTCGCGTCCTCTGCATGCTGGCCTGCGTCTTTGAGCGATGTTACACGCTGTATGTAGGTTGTATTATGTATGCCGACTGAAGTTGAGGGAGCGCTGGGTGCCGGCGATGCCACGAACCAGTGCACGCATCCAATTGCCGGGTCGCGCAGCCGTCGGCCTTCCGGACGTCGTGCGGCACCACCTTCCTCCACAGCGCCGTCGCCATAAAGCCGTGGTTGCGCCGCCACGATGCGAGGAGCAAAACGCCAGGGAGCCGCTGATCGCGCCGCCACGGCTTATGGTGCCGGTCAGAACAACGGGGCGAGTAGATACTAGATTGGATCTGCCAAACAATAGGTGAAAACAACATGCACACATGGATTAGCATGTGATTAGCGGCCTGGCCGGAGAATCCATGTACGCATTAGCACTGCAGCCGCAAAATCCATGCATGCATGTGATTAGCTTGATGATTCCTTTTTTTTCTGTCTTGCAAGACGTCGTGACTCCCGCTAGACCAAGAGCTGATTCGTGGATGGATCTTTTCTGTACGTGAAGCAAGCTAGCTCCTCTTGGATCGATCGATCCTCTCAGCGACTTGCGAACACAGCGAGCAGCTTCTGCCGGTGAGGCTTCTGCGTTTTGTCCGGCCGTGCATCCTTGTGTGGCGGCTGCTAGATTGGATCGGGAACGCCGCCCAAATTTTTCGATCTTGCCGATCCTGTCAACCGCACGCGAGGGAATTGTTGATGACAATCCCCCGAGCGTTGATCTGTGGCGGCGAGTCGTCGCCATTGTTGGTGAAGATGATGGAGCCGTCGAAATCATGAATCTAGCGTGTGTTCTTCCCAGACGGCGCCAATTGACGTCGGGTACCACCGCAAATCCCAATGTCGAGATACTAGGGTTTCGTATAGAGAGAGAAGTTGGCGCGCTGATAGTTCCGGACGGCTGGCAAGCAGGATTTACCCAGTTCGGCCCTCATCGTGAGGTAAAGACCTACTCCTGCTTGTCTGATTTGTATAGATGTATGATTATATGGTGGCCGTAATGGCGATGGTGGTACAGATAGGATCTGCGTATGCCTATGCGCGTCTAGTTGTCCTCTAGGGGTCCCCTGCCTGGCTTTATAAAGGAGTCAGATAGGGTTTACATGGTTTCTTGCTTGTATTACAAGTTGTGTCTTCTTGGGCTTCTTTGGGCCGCCAGGTGGGCCTTCGGCTGGAACGCACCAGGTACACCATAGTAGGGGAACCGAAGGGTATGCCCACGTCAGTTCACGTCCTCCGCCTCCAGCGTTCGCCACGCGTCCCTGGCGCTGGAAGCCCACCATCCCCCATACTTATCCTTTTGACTTTTCACCGTGTCGTTCTTCTTCCCGTCACGAGAGAGAGCTCAGGCCTCGCGGGGAGCTCACTCGCTCGCCATGCCGCACTCCTCTGCGCCTTGCCGCCGCAGACCGGCTCCCCTGCGCAGCGCCGCCGTATCCCCTCGGTCCGCCTCGAGCCTCACCGCCGTCCCCCGACCCACCCTGCGTCTCCTCCTCGCGTGCTGCTGCGCGGACGCCGGCGAGGTCCCGCTCAACTCGAGGCCGGCGAGCCCCTGCCGCTGCTCGGCCACCCTTCTCCGTGTCGCCGGCGAGCGTGAGCTAGGTTTGCGTTGGAGGCGCCGGCGCGGCTCTCCGGCCACCAGTAAATCCATGGCGAGCTCTCCCTCGACGCCTCCGTCTCGCTCGCGCTCTCCCGCATCAAATCCCTCACCAACAAGCGCAGCCGGGACAACGGCTCCCTCTCTCCCAGGTCGGGCGTGTCGCAGGAGCCTCGGGGCGCTATGCGCCAGCATGGACTCTGCAGGCTTCCTCGCCTTCGTGTCGATCCCAAATTCGGATGCATCGGAGAACCTCGCCGAAAGATTTTTTGCTACGATGTTGCAATATAACAATTGTCTTGCTATTATTGTTATATTGTTTTGCTACAATAGAACACAAAATTTGCTACACGGTCTCGGGCGATGTCTCGGGCGAAGTTGTTTTTGCTACAACAGCACAATTTATTTTTGGTACAACGATTTTGTAGTTTTGCTAACAACGTATTTGGTGTTGCTACCGATGGTGCATGACATTGCTACCGACGAGCCGACGATGTTACCGACGTGCGATGCTGTTACCGACGGCACGTGGCGATACTACCGATGGCGCGCGTCGTTGCTACTGACGAGCCGACGATGCTACCGACGGTATCCGGCAATGCTACGAGCGGATGCTACCGACGAACCGGCGATGCTACCGACGGCGCATGTCATTGCTACCGACGAGCCGGCGATGCTACCAGGTGCACGCGACGTTGCTACCGACGACACGTAGCAATGTTACTGACAGCGCGCGGTTTGCTCCGTAAAAGCATCTAGGATAGTGCGAGCTGGCGATGCTACGAATAAAATTTTTCTCCATAGAAGCATTTCCTACGAGCAAAACAAAAAATTGCTACGAATGAAACTTTTTGCTCCATAGAAGCATTTTGTGCGATTTGAGAGAAAATTGAACTTTTGCCACAATAGTACAAAATTCTTGTTACAAACGACCCGTTTTTGCTTCATAGAAACATTTACGAGATTTTGGTTAAAATTGGACATTTTGGCACAATAGCACAAAATTCTTATTACGCGCGAACCGTTTTTGCTTCAATGAACCATTTGTGGGGGATTTTGGTTGAAATTGGATTTTTGCTACAATAGCACAAATTTCTTATTACGCGCGAACCGTTTTTGCTTCAGTCAAGTAAAAGCGGATTGGAGAGAATTTGATAGCAGGGAGGAGACACGTGTCGGCAGGGGGACCGGGGATTTTTCCCCAGATCCCCGGGGGACGCGTAGTACTTCCCTTGATTTTTTTAAAGACATCTCTCTCTAATTTATGTGGTTTTTTTTATGTGAACCGTTCAAATCATCTAAAGGCATCGAGATCACAAGGAACAATGTGACGCAATGTTCCCGAGTTTCTGTGACGCCGAACTCATGAATTTCGTGAGTTCATACAAAATTTCAGCTAATCAAGATCCCGCGTCGAGAACGGAGAACATACGAGTCTCATGCAGCCCTCACCTGTACAGTAGTTGAAGCACGTGCTGTCCACTACTGATATGCAGACTGAGAAGCTAACACCGAGTTCTCTTCCGGCTCGTACTGTTCATGAATCATATGAACAGAAGCTGCGAACAAGCTGTGCCCCAGCATTAGAAACCACTGTGGCCTCTCGATCTGGTCATAACTACCTCCAATTTCTTTTTCTTTTCTGAAACGGAAACCACCTCCAATTCGTATTTTCCTCCCGTTGAATGGCAAGACTTAAGAAAAAAGAAGGTGAATTCCTGGATGTTATCCGATTGTCGACATGAGAGGACGACGCAACACGCCGAAGACCGAAGAGACAAAGCCTCTCTCTGAAAACAGCAGTCTCGTCCTGCATGGGCACATCAGCATCAGCCGAGAAACGCCAAAAAATATAACCCAACGATCTTCCCCGCTGAAACACGCGAATAAAAGTAACCAGAAAACTGGGGCAAAAAGAAAAACAGAATACGGAACATGAAGTAAGACATGCGAAAAAGAGTGCTCACCTGGGCCAGCCCACTCCAGGCCTCGCGTGGGCGTCATATAGAAAATGCATAGGATTTGCACGCAAATCCTATATAACGCCCGCTAGCGGCGCGAATAGGGCACCTTCTGCTGGACCAGCCCACTTCATTGGCGTTGTTTCCCTGTTTTCCTTCTTTTTTCTTTCTGTTTTCGTTTTCGTTTTTCTGTTCTTTTTCCTTTTCTTTTCTTTTTTTATTCCTTTTTTTTTTCTTCATTTTTAGGATTTTAAAAATGTTCGAATTTACAAAATGATGTAAATTTGTGAGTGTGAACCAATTTCGAATTTGAACATTCTTCACATCTGAACATTTGAAAGTGAATAAATTTCGAATTTGAACAATTTTCGAATGTGAACAACTTTCGAATTTGAACAATTTTCGAAAGTGAACAATATTGAATTTTAACATTTACAAAACTGAACATTTTCAAATTTGATCAATTTTCAAATGTGAACAAATTTCGGATTTGAACAATTTTTGCATGTGAACAACTTTCGTATTTGAACAATTTTTGAACATAAACAATTTTCAAATTCAAACTTTTAAAATTTGGGCAATTTTGAAATGTGAGAAAATTTTAAATTTGAACATTTTTTCCAAAATCTGGATGTCTCAAATCTAACATTTTTTTCAAAAATCAAAAAAAGTGAAATTGAAAGAAAAACCGAGAAGAAAACGTACAGAAAAATAAAGAAATAAGCAAAAAATATATAAATGAAAAAAATAAGTGAAAAGGAAAAAAAAAAAAATCGCCAAATGGGCCGGCCCATTAGCGGCGCTAGTGCGAATCACCGCTTGCGGACGATCCGTCGATGTATCCATATCATCGGGAGCTCCTGAACATCGCGCGTTAGCGGCGGTTCCGCGCCGCGCCGCCTGTATGCTCCCGTAAGTGGGCTCGGCACAACTTATTGCGCGAAACGTTTTTTTTCGCTCTACTCCTAGGCTGTTTTCACAGTTCCTCTCGTAGACTATTTCGAATGCTGCGCAAAACACCACCTGCTACTATCACGTCTTCAGCTACCACACACACATGCAGAACCATTTTCAAAAAGTGAAAACATTTTTAAATTCGGACCCATATTTAAAAATGGAACATTTTTAAAATTAGAACCATTTTCGTTTTTGAACCATTTTCAAATGGGGAGCATTTTCAAAATTTAGAACCGTTTTCAAAATTGCGACCATTTTAAATTTGAAACCATTTTCAAAATTGGAACCATTTTTAAAATGGAACCATTTTCAAATTTTGGAACTATTTTCAAAGTTGGAACCATTTTCAAATTTTAAAATGGTTCCAATTTTAAAAGAAAAAATCAAAACAGAAAAGAAAACAAAAACAGAAACAGATAAGAACATGAAAAAGAAAAACGAAAACCGAAAAAAGAAATAAAAACGTAAAACTGCCCGATGGGCCGGCTCAGTAGAAGGTGCCCGTTAGCGGCGGAGCTGATACGCGGGGACCCCTTATGTATCGCCTTCAGCGAGTCGTACGGTAGGACTCACCCGCGTACGAGCGGTCGACACGAATGCCCAGCAAGCTTCGAGGCCCACCAAGCACCCACAACAGTCGATCAATTCCGCTCGTTCTTTTGTGCTCGCTACCTTTTGAACGTTTATTCTGTTGTTTCTTCGTTCTTCCGAGCAAGTTTTTTTAAAAATGGAACCATTTTCAATAATCTGATTTTTTTTAAAATGATTATTTTTTAAAGAACAGAACCATTTTCTAAAAAGTATACATTTTCCAAAGTCGAAACAATTTTAAAAAATGAACCATTTACAAAACTGAACCATTTTCAAAAAAGGAACATTTCTAAAAATCGAACCATTTAAAAAAAAAATCGAAACAATTTTTTAAAATTGGAACCATTTTCAAAAAATGGAACCATTTTTTTCCACCTGAACCATTTTAGAAAATTGGAACCATTTTTAAAAAATGAACCATTTTCAAAAAAAGGAACCATTTTTAAAAATCGAAACCATTTTTTGCCTACCTGAACCATTTTAGAAAATCAGAACCATTTCTCAAAAACCTGAACCATTTTTAAAAATTGGGACCATTTTTTAAAATTGGAACCATTTTCAAAAAAGGGACCATTTTTCGAACATCGGAACCATTTTAAAAAATCGGAACCATTTTTTTAATCCGAACCATTTTCAAAAAATTGGAACATTTTTTTTCAAATAAACAATTTTTTAATCTGAACCATTTTAAAAAATCGGAAAGATTTTCCAAAAATCAGAACCATTTTCGGAAAATCAGAACCCTTATTTAAATCCGAACCATTTTCTAAATCGAAACCATTTAAAAAAAATAAAAAATCGTAACCATTTTCAAAAAAAGGACCATTTTCAAAAAATCGGAACCATTTTAAATCTGAACTATTTTAAAAAATCAGAACCATTTTCAAAAATGGGAACCATTTTCGAAAAATAATTATTTTCAAAGCTGAACATTTTTTTAAAAATAAATATTTTCAAAATAAGTGAAAAATGAAAACATAGAAAGAAAAAGGAAAAAATGAAATGGAAAAACTGGAAAAAACACTAAATAGTAAAAGAAACGGAAATAGAAAACAAAAACAAAAAGATTAGAAGGTTAAATAACTAAAGAATAACACGAACCCGAGCATAGCCACTGTGCTATGCTTGCTATCATCTATAGCGGAGGTGCCAAGTTCGAATCTCGTCGACGCCATCCTTTTCCGTACCTTTTCTCTATTGAGAACTACTTAATGGGTCGGCCCAACAGGAAAATGTACGCGGGCGAGGCGGTAGTACGACTCTCTTTGGAAAATGTACGCGGGCGAGGCGGTAGTATGACTCGCAAATAACGATATATAGGGTTGGTGGATATGCGTCGCCAACATGCGATATATAGGATTTTCCTATATCATCTCCCGGATTTGCACCTCGTTGCACGGTCACTATTTTCACACTATTCTAGCTACACAACCGGCCCATTGACCAGATGCAGCCGGTCTTACCCAACTGGGCCACTAAGCAGATTCCGCCGTCAAGGAGTCTACGGTTCGTCTCTTCGGCCTAGGTTCCTTGTCAGAAATAGGACCCCCAAAACCGCCTCCGGGATCCTATCGCTCTCGCATACAAGGCAGTCCTCCTCTGATTTCTCCATCTTCCAGTCCTATTCGATTTCTCTATACCACGATACAGTTACAGCCAGATCAATCCATCCACCTCACCGCAGGCTCTCTCGAGTTCGCCTCATCGTTTTCCTGCGGCCCGGTGACGAATCTGTTTTGCTGAAAGAAAGGTCCGTGTTCTTTACTCACATCAGAGAAACATAGGTGTTGTGTTTATGAGTGAACTTCTCGGTAAAGGGTGTAGAGAAGCTATTGTCTCGTAGGATCAAGTGATCGAAGTTTTTTTCGCGCCTGTTTGTTTGTGATCTGTGATGAACACTGAAGTACATGTTCGTGATCTGTTGATCACCATAGCATATCTGGAATCAATCCACATTGTACCGTTTGGAGTTGCAATTGTGCACTAGGATCCAAATCTCTATCCTTGTTGTAAGAGCTGATAGAAATCTTGGAGCAGTGCAGCGCCGTGTAGCGTCTCCTGCCGCGCACCTTCGTTCGGCTTCTATGTTTTCGTCAGTTAAACTGTTGATCAGTGCTTGTCTTTTGTTTTGGGCTCTTAGAGCCTTGCAAATCTCTATCCTTGTTGTAAGAGCTGAACTTTTAGCTGCTTTCGTTCCCCAGAACTTTAGCTCTCGTTTTAACTTTCCAGCTTAGCTTCTGTAAAACTCAAACTCTGGTTTCATTTGTTGTAATGGAACTGGGGCTCCCTTGCCAGGGGGCCTATTGATCTAAAAAAAACTAGGATCCAAATTAAATGAGAAAATTGCAAAAAACCACCACAATTGGTGGTCAAGCTACAAAAGACCATCGGTTTCCACCGAATTCGCAAATCGCCACCACTATTCGTTGACACCGTAACAAAAAACCACCACTTCTAATGTAACCTCGTTTTACCCGAGTTGACGCTGTTTCTGACCGGTATGGCCCACTGTCAGGAATGACGTGGCGCAGGCTACATTTGCACAAAAGTCCTCCACAAAATTTTTCTCTGTGCAAGTGGCCATCGTCGCCGTGCTGCCATCGTCGCCGTGCTGCCATCGTCGCCGTGGCCGGCCGGCGCTCGCTCCGGCGGCCGTGCCCGTGGCCGACCGGCGCTCGCCTGCGCCCGCGCCGTGGCCGGCCGGCGCTCGCTCCGGCGACCGCGCCCACGCCCCGCCCCCGTCGGCTCCGTCCACTTCCACGACCTCGACATCTCCACCTACGAGTCCCCGGCGCCCGACCCGTCCGCCCCGTCTCCCTTCCCCACCCACCTGCTGCCCATGTTTGAGGCCTTCACCGCCGGCGCGCGCGCCCCTCTGGCCGTCCTTCTCGCGAGCCTCTCGGCCACCCACCGCCGCGTGGTGGTCGTGTATGACAACATCAACACCTTCGCCGCGGTGGAGGCGGCGCGGCTCGGCAACGGCCAGGCGTACGGACTGCAGTGCGTGGCCATGTCGTACAACATCGCGTGGCTGGGCGCCGGACCGGGCCACCAGCTCCTCCGCGACCACGGCCTCGAGTTCCTCCCGTTCGACGCGCCCATGTCCAAGGAGTTCATGGAGTACATGTTCCGGGCAACGGCGGAGGCGCGGGAAGGGGGCGGCGTCGCCAGGGCCGGGCTCGTCATCAACACGTGCCACGTGCTGGAGGGAGAGTTCTTCGACGCAGTCGCCGAGCACGCGGAGTTCAAGGGCCAGAAGCTCTTCCCGGTGGGGCCACTGAACCTGCTTCTGGACGCGAGCGCGACGCCGGGAAAGGCGCGGCCGGCACGACAAGCTGTTGTCGTCCGAGTTCTCTAAAGAGGTCGGGGGGACCGGACTGGTGGTCACCGGAGCGAGCGCCGGCCGGCCACGGGCGCGGGCGCGGCCGACGGAGCGAGCGCCTGCCGGCCACGGGCGCGGGCTCGGTCGCCGGAGCGAGCGTCGGCCGGCCACGGGCGCGGGGCATGGTCGCCGGAGCGAGCGCCGGCCAGCCACGGGCGCGGCCGCCGGAGCTAGCGCCTGCCGGCCACGGCGACGATGGCACCACGGCGACGATGGCCACTTGCACAGAGAAAAATTTTGTGGAGGACTTTTGTGCAAATGTAGCCTGCGCCACGTCATGCGCCATACCGGTCAGAAACAGCGTCAACTCGGGTAAAACGAGGTTACAGTAGAAGTGGTGGTTTTTTGTTAAGGTGTCAACGAATAGTGGTGGCGATTTGCGAATTCGGTGGAAACCGGAGGTCTTTTGTAGCTTGACCACCAATTATGGTGGTTTTTTGCAATTTTCTCAAATTAAATGCTCCCAATTTGTAGGAGTGATAGGCAAGCAGTTTGTTGCCCAGTTATGTTAGTTTGGTGGCAGTTGATTTCGGTTTGCAACACTTTGTTGGGAATTTTTCCAACGATGAATTATGCGTTTTGTCTACAAAGTTAGATGCAGAATTGCGTGTGTGATGTGGTTATGCAATTTGTATTCGCTGAAACCAAATAAAGGAGTTAATAGTCCTTCATTTTTTATTCATTCGTCTCATCTGTGTTGAGCGCTTCTCTTCTATGCTCTTTCTAAATTGGAATCCATAAAGCATCGTATCAAAGTTTGCAGTTTGTACGCTTTGAACCTCCATGGTTCACTTGTATCCTGTGTGATATAACTATAAGAGCCTGTCCGTTTGTAGAAGAAGCACATATCTTCTTTTTCTTTATTGATCACAATTTTGTAAGTCTACCTTCCAAAGAGCAGGTGTTCCACATAATTGCTTCATCCGGCTGATCTGAATTCGTTCTGTGATATATGGCCTGATACCTGTGGTTCTTCATGAATCTAAGGTGTTTGCTTGCAATCCTGACAGTTTAACCTGGGAAATCCTTTTGTGTACCATTTTCTGGTTCATATGTTGCTTATTTTCCTCACTAATTTATGTCATTTTCTTTGTAACCTACTGTTATGACTTATGACTGGTCAAATCATGTTCCATTTGGTATATCACAGGTGCAGAAGTTGGGGGCTTCTGTAATAATCTCAAATGGAAGTAGGTAAAGTGAAGGATGCATTCGACCATGCCACCAAAAGGCAGAAGCTTGCATGCTCAAAAACTGTAGATCTGGTAAATCATATTGAGAAATAAATTGAACAGGCCATCAAAGGTTTCCAGGAAAGCGGCAAAGATGGGGATACTGCATCAAACGCCATCAGAGCTTTCCAAGAAAACAGCAAAGAAGGGGATACTGCATCAACCCTGAACAATGATATTCTTCTTACACTGAAGAATAAGCTTGAAGAGTTGGCCCCAATGAAGCAACTTGAAAGCTGCCAGAAAGAAATGCACACTGCACTCAGCAAGTGGATTAAGATCACAGACAAATTCTTCATCGGCGATATTTCAAAAGCTTACAAGAATATGGACATGGAACCACATGTGCTGAATGAAATTATTGCAAACCATCTATATCCACGTAGAATTGGGACAACACTGGTTTTTTTTTTTACCGGAACTACGGCGGGCTTACGCCAGCCTGAACATTTCAATAACCCATGAACCAGAAATTACATTGTGCATTACAAAGGTTTAGAGGATTGCGGGAAAGAAAAAAATTACACGATCAAGGTGGATCAAATCTACAACACTGGTTTTCCACAGGATATAGTTATCATGACTAAGCTTGATGGTGACGGCCTGGGATAGGTTTGAGATGCTGACATGGGGAATACCGGACGAGAACATCGAACCGGACATCATGGATCCTGACGCCGTCGACGAGGTGGAGGCTGAGGTTTGCGAGGATTGGATCGAGATAGAAGTCATGGCAAACAGACGAAGGATTGAGATTGGATCTACTACGGGCTCTGATACCATGAAAATTAGGGTACACACAAAATAGGACTAGCTCGATAGCCTAAGGGCTTCGCCCTGATCAGCTTATATAACAGGGGGCTTGCACACGGCAAGATGGTTACACTTACACCAGAACTACATTCCTAACCAAAGTCTGGTTCAAATACTAACTTAATATGTATACACGGTTATACACAATAACCAACTACTTTAACAGGTAACATGGTGGACTACATGGACTGAAGTTGAATTATTCTAATGTTACTGTGTGTGAAAATAATATATAAACATTCAATATACACACAAATATTTTCCATACATGTACACAACTTTATATTGTCCAAACTCAACAAAACTCTGAATTTCACGGTTTGTACATCCAAACAGGATTTGAAATTGGATCCCATCATTTGATTCCAACAGAAAATACCATGCACATCCAAACAACAGATTTGGAATTGGAGGCCAATTCATTTCCATCTCAGATATGGTATTCCCACTCCAATTCAATACCAAGGCTGAATACCAACATCAAAACACAGCCTAAGTATATATGGCTGGTCCGTTCTGTTCTGAATACAAGTATAGGTTGGGGCTTAAAAGCAGGAAGCATGATGATACCCTTCTTTTTTGGAGGCGCCCGGCCGGCACGCCCTGGAGCCAACACCAGACTGAACCTGGAATCCTTCGTGTATCCTACGTTCATATCTTGGACAAGAAAATGGGAGATTCGAGGTGTATCCTACGTTCATATCTTGCACAAGCAGCTCTATGCCTTACATGCTATTCGCTAGCTTACTACCAGGTTCTTGCAGCTCTCACCACCGGATAGGGAGGGTAACTGTTGTATCCACGGTCTCTCGTACGGTGTTCCTGCACATGAGCTGCTTCAGGAATAATTCCATGTCGTTGGCATCCTTGTGGACTGAAGAGGGGGCGCATTCCGCACATTGACATCAAGGGGCAACATCCGGTACTCGATGTCGAGGTCCTTCAACACTTTGATCATCTCTTGGAGCACCAGCTCCCTCCTCACGAACCTCATCCCCATGTCCTGCCAGTTGAGTGTGTGCCGGAGCCATATGGATACTTTCAGTTTGTTGGTGTCATCAACATCTCGGAGGACAACCATCGCGCCGGGGTACCAATGTTCCTTCTTGGAGTCGATGTAACTGGAAGCAACACATGAAAATATCCGTTAGTTCGATGTGGCAAGATCAGCAGCAAACGGCAATACAAATTACAAATGCAAATTCTCCCACAATAACCAACATGCCTGCCTAAAAAATTACGAGTAACCGAGGGAATTTCTCAGCATTACGTATACGCCAGTTATGAACATCAAACTGAGATAATAGAAGCACAAATACGCACCGTAGTATTCTTTCCTTCATGATGGCCAGTTTTTCCACAGGTGTGGCAACATGAATAGAGAAGTCAATTCCTTCTCCCATATCAGGACTCCTGTAGAAATTAAAAATCGGTTTCGTGGCCAGTTCACTGTTTGGATAATAGATCTTTAGGTTATCATAACGTAGAAAGACTGTTGTCATGATGTTCATTTCCTCTACCACGACCTGAAATTCAAATGCTTAAACTTCAGTCGATGAACGCAAGTTAATATTCAATTCCACTAAACAAGGACCAAAAGAAGATATTCATTACCTGTACTTCCTCAATTTCACAGCGGTCACCAACATCGAAAGGATGCATCACGAATAAGAAAATAATAGCCTCAAAAATTGTCTTCATAGTATTCCCAAATACAAAGACTGCCACAAGAAGCTGTGAACTGATGAAGACAAAGAATTCTGTTGTCGCTATGCCAAGAATAAGCACCCAAAGAGCAGACACTATGAGGCCAACAACAACATTTCCACCCTGGCTGAGCTTGTTAACTGCAGTTTTGGTATCATTAAGTGTTAGGGCAAGAGCTTTGCGCTCTCTAAATGTGCTCACCTACAAAAGAAACCACATGACAATGTCAGCAAACACATCTTGAAGTAGTCTAATAATAATCCTTGATGCAACTTAGATAGTACTGTAACAAGATCTTTACCACCCAGTTCTTGAGAGACCTCTTGCTAACCCTACAGTGCTCCTGTGCTCCTTCAAAAAGATGCATAGCTTTGATGGCTTCCTCCTGCCTCATGAAGCGCATCAAGTCTGCCAAGTATATGTACCTGCATTATTCATTCATTCATTCACGGCCAAGCATATGAATCAAGAAGCTGCCACTATGCTTTGCTGAAACGAGGGCATTCTAGTTAAGAATTCTTGGTGACTTCTGTAATCCATTATCCGCTTTGCAATGAAGATTAAACAGAGCATGCACAACATAAGTCTAACAGTTACCATGCCATTACTGGATTAAAGGAAATGACTATACCATAGGTGTACCTCATAAGCTAAAAAATCTTACGGAAAGATGAACTACAGTTGTCTATCTGATCTAGAGTACAATAGCAATTCAAAACGATGTAACTTGTAACTAAAAAGAAAAGGGTGCCTGTCTAAGACGAGAAAGAAATGCTTACTTGGATCCAGGCTTCGCTACATTGTGAAAGATCTGCTTGGCGGCCACTTCCGCCTCGTATTCACTGCGAATCTGTGTCCCTGACTCATCCCCGTCTCCTGTTGCCTGTTGAATCTGCTCATCCATTGTGGTGAGCGTCCCAAACCGAACAATCTTCATGAGCCTCTTCATGTTAAATGCTGAGACGTTTTTCTGATTGAGCCTATGGAGCTTGTCAATGGAGATCCCTTCATCAAGCTCACGCTGTTTTTTCTCCTTTGACAGCTGGTTGCTTCCATCTCCTCTAGAGATTAAACCCGAGATCCGAATGCTCTTTGCCCTGATAGATTCTTGGCTGGCAAGGCGGCAAGGAGCTCTTTTGGGATGGTTGCGCCTGCACGTTGGAGCTCACGCACCTCAGCAAGCACGTAGTCTTCATCAACCAGTTGTGGCCCAGAGAGTGTCTCGATGACATATTGGTTGAACAATGCCTCTTGAATCCGATCAAAGTATGTCGAGACATGGAAGGACGAAGCCAGCACCTTGAGCAGCAGCGTCTTGAGAAGGCGGATGAGTGTGGCGACGAGTAAGCAGAAGAGTACCTTGGTCACATACGGCAGTACCGCCGTGTGCGTCTGGACGTTCTTGTCAAACAGGAAGTGCCAAGAGGCAAGAACCAGGCCGAGCCAGAGAGCGTTCTGCACGGCGCCCCGGACGCCATACACGAAGTAGAGCACACGCTTGCGCAGCACGAAGTTGCGTTCCACGCAGAACACAGCGATCCGGATGACCCACCCAGAGACGAGGCGGCCACAGATGAGCACAAACACAAGGAGCTCCCACTTCCAGAGGTTTAGCTCCCAGACCTTCTTCCTTGACAATCTCTTTGTCGTGAGGCTGCACACCAATGCCCCGATAATGAGCACCAGGCTGATCCACTGCAATATGGTGAGAGTGTCGAGCTTGCCACGCTTGAAGTCGTCGGGGATGTCATCGTCTATGAAGGGATCGTCCTCCTCCTCCTCCATCGGACCCGACTTGCCCGTCTTACGCCCCGAAGGAAACTGGCCTAACTTGCCGGTCATACGGCCAGAAGGGAACTGGCCGGATTTAGGAGGCCGGGCAGACGACTTGCGCTCCTCCTCGATTGCACGAGCCGGCACGGGTGAGTGCGGCGGCGGGTCCGTGAGCCGAGAGCGCGTCTTGGCTCGCAGTAATGGTCGCGCTTTGGCCGGAGTGGAAGTGTTGTTGGTGCGGCGTGTTAGCTCGCCGTCAGCGCTGGCACGCCTACGCCTGCCGCCGCCGCCATCGGAGTCAGATGAAGAAGACGAGGAGCTGTGGAGTTCTTCGAAGGAGGCACGCGCATCCCGTTCACGGGAGTTGGATAAAGAGGGCCCTGAGGACCTGCCGATGACATCCTCCTCCATCTCGAGGTCGAGGTCGAGCGACAGCTCGGCCCCGGCCGCCTTCTGCTTGCGGAGGAAGTTCCCGATGAGGCGCGTGGGCGGGTCCTCGACGCCCTCCACCGCGGCAGCGTTGGCCTGCTTCGGCGAGAGCGAAGGGACGGCGTTGGCCTGCTTCGGCGAGAGTGTAGGGGATGGCGGCGGCGGCTGCGTCGGGCGATTCTTGAAGCTGAAGGCCTCGACGCGGCGCGCGGTGCCGTCCCCTTTTCCGCCGCCCTCGTTCTGCCAGAAATCGTAGGTGCCGTCGTCCCAGCCCTTGGACGGCGAGCTGGCGGCGGTCGACAGCGCCTTGCTCGCCTCGCCGTCGAGCTGGTGGTGTTCGAGCTCGCATTCGCGCCGCCGTCCGCGCCGGGGACGGAGGAGGGCGCGGGGCCGTTCCCGTCCCCGTCGATCTTCACAACGACCTCCCGCCGCACACCGAGATCGGACGGCACGGCGTGGTCCGCCAGCGGCGACAGCGACCTGGCCGAGCCGTAGGACCTGAGGCTGCTCTCGCGCTGCACCTGATCCATCGCCGCCGACCAACAAACACCACACAGCACGCACACTTTGGCTGCGTTGCCGTTGCCAAGGCTAGGGCCCTCGGGTGGAGATTGTTCCGGCCGCTCTGCGTTGGGCTGGGGACCCCGTCCGCGTTTCTTTTGTAGGCAGCGGCGCGGCGCCTGTCGTGAGCCAACGACGCGCTTCGCATCACCACCGCACGCAGGGCTTCACAGTTCACACCGGGAGTACCTGGCAGTGGCAGTGCTCGGGATTTGGAGCAGAGGATGTTAGACAAAGCGATTTAGGGGTAAAGCGAAGATCTGGGTGCATATGTCGCAAACTCGTTTTGTCACCGGGCTACATGTAGCCCGGTTTTTTGAAATTTAAAAATCTACAAATTTAAGTTGTAAAAAATTCTAAAAAAATCCTAGACATAGATAATGATGATTCCTGCCTGTGTGCAAAAAAGAAATGCGAAAAATTCAGTATTTTATCCTGTGTAAAAAAGACAAATTTCTAGATCTGGGTGGTGATCTCTCAAAATTGTCAGAATTTTGTCATTTTGTGTAGGGCGCAATATAAACTATTTCACGTTGAAACTTTTCAGAAACATAGATCAAGTCGTTGTCAATATCCAGTATGTTTTCCAGATTTTTTAGAAACTTAAAATGGCGACAAAAGAAAAAATACAATACCGGGCTACATGTAGCCCGGGTGACAAATCACCGCTCCCGTGCATATGTATGGTATTAGAGCAACTCTAGCAGATATCGAATATGTTGGTACCGGATATCTCTTATCCGGTTGACTGGAAAACTCGTTTCCGGCATCGAACGACGCGGGGAACAACAGATACAGCAAACCTATACTGGATATTCAAAGCTAGATGAAATTGCAAAGTTCGCGCGAGAATTAGAGGAAGCAAACTAGATAACAGTACGATAGAACTGAAATTAAGTTCGATACAACCGAAATGAAGCTACATTTAAAACAGAAATTGAAACCCTAGATCTAGCCTAGGCTTCTACGGCGGCGATCTTCTCCGGAGGCGTCGCCGATCTTCGCGGAAGCTCGTCGGCGTCGGCGGCGACCTACGGCTCGAGGTCGAGCTCCTCCTCCTCGGCGATGTCGCGCAGCGCCACCGCCAGCTCGTGCTCGTCGACCGTCGCCGTCAGGCGCTGCTCGGCACCAGGTGCTCGGGCCTCCAACACCGTCGTCACGGCGGCGACCTCCGCCTCGGCACAGCGGACACGACCATAAGCCGGGAGGAGAACCTCCTGGAAACGGTCGAAGCGGATGAATGCGGATCCCCGTCGGCCTTCGAGGGTCACGCGAACGTGCCCCGCCGGGAAGGGGTCCGCTAGGAACTCCTCCTCCACCGGCTCCTCTACCGGGAGCTCCGACCGCTTCCTCCTCCGGCTGCCGCTGGAGCTCCCCACCTCCGCGTCGTTCCTCCACGACGACCGCGGCGTCATGAGTCCCGCCCAACGGCGGTCCTTGTACGAGCCGCGGAGGTGCGCGCCATTCGAGCGGCGCTCGCCCGCTTCCCGCGCCTTCTTCTCGGCCGCCCGCCTCGCCGCCTCGTCTTCCGGCGGCTCCCAACCTCCTCCGCGCCCGCCGGAACTGTGCAGGGTCGAGCCGGCCATGGATCTTGTGGTGGAAAGGGAGAGGAGCTGCGACGCAGCGTAGATTGCTCGCTGGAGCAGAGTGAAGGAGCTGGCGGAGCGGTGCTGGGTACGGCGGAGGGGTGCGGGATTCGTACCGCATCGACCCCTCCGTGCCCCTAATATAGCGAAGGAGCCGCCGCTTATCCTGCTCCCCGAATAAAGTTTTCCGGGCCTGGCCCATATTCGGTATCTGCTCAGGCCAAAAAAACGGCCCATACCATAATTCAATTATAGAAAATGTATAAATTATTACAACTATTCAAATTCAAATTCTTCAAGCTTCCAAAAACAACACATGGAAATCAAACTGGCTTTGGTTGAACTACGTTGTTTGCTTTGATCGCCCACATGTGCGCCACGAGGATATTTTGCACGTGTTCGTGTGTTCATCACGGATTTACGGGAGGCATGTCAAGAAATTCAGAAAACTGAGCCGACACGCCCGGTTGTGGTTCGTCCATAGGCCCCTTGTAATCAAACACCTTGTTGATCAATGGTCTTCTCGTATCTCGCTCGCTTGATGGTCATGTTGTACATGATAACACAAGCATTCATGATCTTACACATTTGATCTAGCAATAAAGATTCGCACAACGACAAACCTGGCCTGGAGCAGACCAAATGCCCGCTCCACATATTTGCAGGCAGACTCTTGTTTCTTTGCAAAATCGCAATTTTTCTCGCCAATAGGGTTACAGGTAGTCTTTACAAATGTTGACCACTTTGGATAGATGCCATCCGCAATTTAGTATCCACACTCCAGAGCTTCGCCTTGAGAAAGTCTGAGAAACACCGGAGAGCGTTGGAGCACATTGATGTCATTGTGACTATTGGCCATGCCGAAAAATACGTGCCAATCCAAAGATCATAATCTACCACAGCCTCTAGTATCACACTGAATGCTCCATGATGTCCTGACATATACATTCCCTACCAAGCAAATGGACAATTCTTGCAATTCCAATGCATGCAATCAATGCTCCCAAGCGTCCATGGAAATCATCTTGGTTGGCCTTGTGCCATGAGACGAGCCGTGTCTGCCGCATTTGATGCTCTCATATATGTCTCTCCAAACACTTTCACTACTGCCTTGGAAAACTTGTAGGTGCCTTCAACGGCGGTGGACTCAGACATACATATATCATCTAATGAATCTGCGGGAACTCCATATGCAAGACACCGTATGGCAGCCGTGCATTTCTAAAGGGATGAAAATCTAAAAAGGCCGGTACAATCTCTCTTCAGATCCAAGTAGTCATCATAATCCCGAACGCCATGCACGAGTCTCCTGAACACTTCCCTCTTCATCCTAAAGCACCGACGAAATTCACGAGGCAAGTTCGCCGGGTTCTCGGCAAAGTAGTCTTTGAACAAGAGCATGTGACGAGTTGTGTTATAATGATTCTTGTTGGCCAGCCGCCATTTCTCTGATCCTCCACGCTTCGACACGACATCAATCTCGGCATGCACATCTAGAAGAGCGGCCTTGAACATCTCATTATCTTCATCGTTGGCCGCAAGGGTGGTAGCCTCCCCATCATTTGAAAAACATGAACTCGTCGTCGCTATCCATAGCCTATTGGACAAAATGAAGCAATGAAACTAGGCCACAATCAACAATAAATCAAATGAGCCTATTCGCGAATGGTCGAACACCTTTCATACGGGGCAGCAGGGAGGAAAAGGCGGAGCCGGCTGAATTAGCTGTGTCGGAGTAAAACGAGGGTGGAGACCCGTGGGGAGCGGCGGCAAGCAGGCCTGCGTGGTTGATACGTCTCAGACGTATCTATTATTTTTGATGTTCCATGTTTGTTTCATAACAAATGCTACATGTTTTATTTACATTATATATCATTTTTATGCATTTTCTGGGAGTAACATATTAACAAGATGCCACAGTGCCAGTTCCTGTTTTCTGTTGTCTTTTTGTTTAAGAAAAGCTAGTCAGGAAATATTCTCGGAATTGGACGAAAATTTACGGGGACAAGTTTTTCACCGACACGAAGACGAAGTCCAAAGGGCAGCCGTGGTGGCGCACCAGGGGGCCCAGACGCCACCCCCGGCGCGGAAGAAGGTGGACCCACGCCGGGGGGGTCATCTGGCGCCCTCGGGTGCCCCCCGAGCCGCCCTTTCGCCTATATATTCTCCGTCTCCCGAAAACCCTAAAGACCCGATCAAAAATCCATGAAAAGTTCCGTCGCCGCCGTCATCGTCAACCCTAGTTCGATAGGCATCTGAAGCTCTACCCGACACCCGGCTGGAGGGGAGATCATCACCGGAGGGCTCTACACCGCCATGGCCGCCTCCGGACCGATGTTTGAGTAGTTCTCCATGGGACTACGGGTCCATATCAGTAGCTAGATGGTAGGCTCTTCACTTTGTGCTATCATGTTTAGATCTTGTGAGCTGCCCTACATGATCAAGATCATCTTTTATGTAATGCTGCATGGTGTGTTTGCTGGGATCCAATGAATTGTGAAGTTATGATCAGGATTGTTCATCTATCTATCTATATGTTTTATTTATGTTCTTGCATGCTCTCCGATGCTAGTAGTTGCTTTGGACAAGTAGTTGCTAGTGTCGCCAAGAGTGGGTATTTATGCTAGATAGTGGGTTCATGTCTCCGGCTGTCTGGGCTCGAGATGACAGAAACGACTAAGGCTCTGGATGTGCTATTGCCACTAGGGAGAAAACAACGATGCTATGTCTACGTGTCATTTTCATTGTTTACATTACACATTTTTCTTATTGCAATTATCTGTTGCTTGCAACTTAATACTTGTGGGAGACACGGATGTTATCCTGCGGGTGGATTATTAGTCATAGATGCAGCTAGCAAGCGGTCTATATATTTTGTTGTAACGCCCAATAAATACTACAATAAACTTGTTCTTGTCATAATATGCATTGTCATGCTTTTGCTATTTGTCAATTGCCCAGCTGTAATTTGTTTACCCAGCATGTGTTTGTCTGATTTATGGAGAGATACCTCTAGTGAACTGTGGACCCCGGTCCTTTATTTTACACTGATAAAAACACCTTTTCCACCATGTTCTACACTCATTTGTTCGCTTTCCAATTTTGCATTTACATTTATTTTACACACCATATGTTTAATCCTTTGTATTCAGCAAGTCAGGGAGATTGACAACCTTCCTGTTTCGTTGGGGCAAAGTAGTTTGATTGTGTGTGCGCAGGTCCACGCCGAAGCTACAAGCGCCAGAGTAGCTTGGGCATCGTGTTGAATCTCTTCCAATTCCTACTTGTTCGATTAAACCTTGGTATTGTTAGCAAGGGAAATTTGCTGATGCACTACTTCATACCTTCCTCTTGGGGTATCCCAACGAACGTGTGTTCCACATTATCAGTGGTCGCTGCGGCTGAACCCCGCGGTGCGAATCGAGTTGGCGACGACAGGGGTAGCGGCGATGGTGCGATACAGGGTGGGGGCAAATGAATCAGGTCATGGCGTTGTGTGTCTATGACGAGTGGGCCACGGATGTCGGAGGGTGTGTCTGGGTAATGTCCGGCACCCCCGAAGAGACCCCCAAGTTTAGCGGGCCACTCGGGGGTACCAGACAGAAATGGCTCGGCCCGGACACTTGGGGGTGACGCTTGTTGGAGAGATGCCTTAGAGACAATAATATTAAGTTATTATTTATCTCCAACTTTATTATTAGGTTTATATCTTTATGCTATATACTGCGGTGGTACTTGAATAGTGAGTATTCAAAGAAGAACCTACAAGCACGTGTAGAGATATGAACAAATCAAGTGTTCCTAATCTTGTCTCTAAGATTAGCTTATCTTGTTGTTAGATGATCACGTTTTCCTCATCATGGACTTTGTATAAGTCAAACAACTATAAGAGTATATTGTTGGAATAACAATAGTACTGAACGGATTCAAGTGTATGATCTTGCTAAGAGACAAATCGTTTTAGATGAAGTTAGCAAGTGATTATGAAGTTTTTTGTTAGCTATGTCCCTATACCATGAGAACATTGAGTGACCGCAAGTGGATAAGTCCCGTTGTTGGTTATTGTTCGGTAAGTACTCCGGGCATGTCTGTGTGTGTTACCGAACCTTCCGGGTCACACGCTTAAGTTGTGTCAATATTTTATTAAAAGTATTTTGTAGTAATAATGGTTATGAGAAGTGGTCGGAATCATTCTGATGTCTCAGGAACAACTCCGATGAGAATTGGAGGTGTTCCGGAGAAGTTATCATGAGAGGCATATTATGCCGGTATAAGGCTGAAAGCCTTTGAGAGAATTATGGGCGGACATGAGATGTCCCAGGATGTCGGGAAATGTTTCTGACATCGGTGGATAGAGTCGATGATTTTATCTAAAGAGTATATATGGCTCCGGAAGAGTTTGGGGGGGGAGAACCAAGAAGGGGGAGTGCCAGAGGGGGCACTGGGTGCCTAGGGTTGCGCCACCTGTGGTGGTGCAGCCGCATCGGCCCAGAGCCCACTCGGCTGGCGCACCACCTCCCCCCAAGCTTTCCTTTATTTAATTGGCGGGCTTAAATATATCCCTAATTTAAAGAAGAGATGAAAGGGAAAAAATAGATTTAAAAGGAAAGGACTCGTAGTTGGACTACGATTCCAATCCGAATCCTTAGGGGGTCGGGCCGGATCCCCTAGGGCCGACGCACCAAGGGGGAGGGGGTTTGCGCCCTCCCCAAGCATTCCTAGCCCTCCTCCCCACTATATATACTCCCTAACCCCCATGGGGTTTTACACATCAATTTTCCCGGTTTTCGAGGTGTCCTCTACCGGAGCTATCTTTCTCTCTAGATCTCATGTGTTGAGAAACCCTCTACAATCTCCTACAGATCTAATCTAGTAGGTTAGTACTACCACTAGTACTACGCCGAGAGGCTGTCTCTCATCGTCGACGCCGAGTCCTCAACGAAAGAGCACTGGCGGGTTGGCGCAAGTGGATGCGTGGATACTAGAAAAGGGATTGTGCAAGCGATCCTCACGAGGGAATCGGAAATATTCTCACCACCCGACGCTGACGTGAGAATCTTTATCAGGCTTCACCAACATCGCCATCGACAATCTCCATGTTCCGCAACGGTGTTTGTTAGTTCTAGATTTGGCATTGTGGGGTGATGCATATCTTCATAGTAGATCTTGGCGGTTATGTAAGACGGAAAATTTTAAATTCCTACATGTAATCCTACAGTGGTATCAGAGCGGTCTATGCGTAGATATGATTTGATCTACAACACAAGTTGGTGTGAGCATCGCATAAGTTTGTGCGAGTATATGATATGTCTCCAACGTATCTATAATTTTTGATCATTTCATACTTGTTTTATAGCATTGCTACATGTTTGTACTATAGTTTATATCATTTTAGGGAATTTATTGGACTAACCTATTAACCCAGTGCCAGTTTCTGTTTATTTTGTCTGTGCATTGGAGAAAAGGCCCAAAAATGAAAGTGCTCAGAAAAATCTGAAAAAATTACGTAAGTTCTAATTCACAAGAAAACTCCGGAAGTCAGAAGGACAAGTCTGGGGGAGGCCCACAGCCCCCAGGCGGCCTCCAGGCGCGGCCAGGAAGGGGGGCGCGCCCTCCTACCGCCTCCTCGCATCGGGCACCGCCTCACGACGCCCTTCAGACTATATATTTGTCGCGATGAAAAAACCCTAACCCCAGGAGGATTTTTCCCAATACGATTCCGAGCTTCGCCGCCACCAAAAACCCTAGTTTTTGGGGTTAGAAGGTCCTGTTCCGGCACCCTGCCGAGACGGGGATCGACCCCCAGAGCCATCTTCATCGACTGTGCTGCCTCCATAATGGTTTGATAGTAGTTCCCCATGGACTACGGGTTCACAGCAGTAGCTAGTTGGTACTCTCTCTCCCATGTTCTTCAGTACAATGGTCTCATGAGCCGCATTACATGATTGAGATCCATCTGATGTAATCGGTATTGTGTTTGTTGGGATTCGATAAATTGTGAAGTTATGATCAGATTGTTCATCTCTCTTATATGATCTTGTTACGATTTTCATATCCTTGTTTTATTTAAGATCTTGCATGCTCTCCGATCGATGTGGTTACTCTGATCAAGTGATTGTATATATATCCAAGAGAGATTTTGGTGCTAGATAGTAGGTTCATGCCTCCTCTGTGTCTGGGCTCGAGATGACAGAAATGACTAAGACCGAGGATGTGCTGTTGTTACTAGGGGTAAAACAGCGGTGTTTATTTCTTTATGTTTATAAATATTGCTTACATTATGTATGAAGCTTATTGCAATTATTTGTTGCTTGCAACTTAATACCTTTGGGTGACTGGCTGGATAGCGATCCCGGGGTGGATTATTAGTCATAGATGCAGCTGGATAGCGGTCTGTGCATGTTAGACGTAATGCCCAATTAAATATTACATTGAACTTTATCTTGTCATAATAGCATTGTCAGGCCCTCACAATTTTTCAATTGCCCAACTGTAATTTGTTCACCCAACACGTGTTCTTTCTTTTGGAGAGTTACCTCTAGTGCAACTATGAACCCCGGTCCATCTTTAATCATTGGGCTTATTAGTTTTGTGCCCCGATTCGCTTAGCTTTCCTCGTCTGTGCCCTACTTCCTTAGTTTTCCTCGTTTGTGCCCTACCCGGCTCTTTCAAGGCCCGCGGATGGCCAAGCGCGCCGTTTCCGTGTGGTCAATCCACTTTGACCGTCACTTGGCCTGACTGGTGGGGTCAGCCTGGGCACCTCGTTTGGAATCGCCTCCTTCTGACTAGTGGGGTCGGCTAGGGCAACTCATTTTGAATCGCCTCCTTCTGACTAGTGGGGTCGGCTAGGGCAGCTCATTTTGGTCAATCCCCTTTGACCGTCACTGCGCTGACAGGTGGGATCTTGACTAGTGGGGTCGGCTAGGGTTCCTCGCCCACCGACCGCCGCGGCTAGAATAAAAGGGGGTCTACGCCTGCAATGGAAGAAAACCCCATTCTTTCTTTCTCTCTCTCTCCCTCCCTACCTCGAAAATGTGGTGGAGCCCGCCCACGCCGAAGAGCCCCTACTCGCCGCTGTCAGACTCGGTGCTCTACTCGCTGGCTCCCTGCACGCCATGCAGGAGCAGGAGCGGGAGGAGCGGCGAGAGGCGGAGAACCTTCTCCGCAAGAAGCAAGGGCTCTCCCCCCTGCGCGAGAAGAAGGAGAAACCCTACGAAGTGGCGCATGGAGATCTTCCGCCGCAGTCCCCAGTCTACGAGTACGGGGCGTCGGAGTCCTCGGACGAGCCCTACTCGGACGAGGAGCGCGGGCCTCCTGTCGTGGACCAACCGCCCGTGGCCGTCGTCATCGAGCCCATTGCGCCCATAGCCGAGGCCAATGTTGTCATCAAGGACATCTCTGGCGACGAGAAATCTAACGACATGGACTCGGAGGAGAAGGACGGCGAGGAGGATGATGAGGACGATGACTCCGATGACTTCGACGACTCTGACGCCTCTGAAGTCACCATCAGTCCCCCGCAGCACCCATGAAGAAGAAGAAGAAGAACAAGAAGAAAAAGTAGAAGGAGTAGTAGTAGCTGCAGTAATAGTTCAAGTTTTAGGGTTTAAATCGTTTGTTCCTATGTAGTAAATCTTTTATTATGATCGTTTATCTTCTTTAACTAATGCATTTACACCGTGATTGGACGTGACGGGTAGGTTAGCCTAGCTAGTGGTGGCTCTAAGTTGACGAGGAAATATCTCCCCGGCAACAGTGCCAGAAACAATGCTTGTACGTCACACGTCAGTTGGGAACCCCAAGAGGAAGGTATGATGAGTGCAGCAGCAAGTTTTCCCTCAGTATGAAACCAAGGTTTAATTGAACCAGTAGGAAAACGAGGTTGCTTCGAAGGTGTTGGTGAAGGAGTGTAGTGCGGCGCAACACCAGGGATTCCGGTGCCAACGTGGAACCTGCACAACACAATCAAATTACTTTGCCCCAACTTAACAGTGAGGTTGTCAATCTCACCGGCTTGCTGAAATCAAAGGGTTAAACGTATCGAATGGAAGATGATGTTTGTTTGCATAAAACAGTAGAGAACAATGATTGCAGTAGATTGTATTTCAGATGTAAAAGAATGGACCTGGGTCCACAGTTCACTAGTGGTGTCTCTCCAATAAGATAACTAACATGCTGGGTAAACAAATTACAGCTGGGCAATTGACAATTGATAAGTGCATATAACATGCATGTGTGAGTTGTGGTGTCTACTATGAGATTCATTTGGGCATTACGACAAAGTACATAGACCGCTATCCAGCATGCATCTATGCCTAAATAGTCCACTTTCCGGTTAACATCCGTACCCCTTCCAGTATTAAGTTGCAAGCAACAGACAATTGTATTAAGTAATGTGCGTAATGTAAACAATACATTCATCCTTGAATAAAGCATTGCTGTTTTACCCCTAGTGGCAACAACACATCTACAATCTTAGAACTTGCTGTCACTATCCCAGGTTAAATAGAGGTTGAACCCAACTATCATGCATAAATACCCCCTCTTAGAGTCACAAGTATTCACTTGGCCAAGGCTTCAACAAGTAACGGAGAGCATGCAAGATCACAAATGACATAGACATGATAATATAATATTCAGCTCCACATAGGTATCAATATAAGTCAGATCCCAACAAACACAACATGTAGCATTACAATAAGATGATCTTGATCATGATAGGCAGCTCACAAGATCTAAACATGATGGCACAAGTGGATAAGACAACCATCTAGCTACTGCTATGGACCCATAGTCCAAGGATGAACTTCTCACGCATCACTCCGGAGGCGGGCATGGCGATGTAGAGCCCTCCGGTGATGATTCCCCTCTCCGGCAGGGTGCCGGGAAGAGCTTCAGAACCCCTCGAGTTAGGGTTGACGACGGCGGCGGCAGCGAATATGTTCTGGATGAAAGGCTCGGTGTTTTAGGGTTTTCACATCTCGGGGAATAAATAGGCGAAGGGGCGATGTCGGCGGACCCCCGAGGGGCCCAAACCACAGGCTGGCGCGGCTGGGCCCACTGCCGCGCCGCCAGGTGGTTTGGCCACCTCGTGGCTCTCCTTCGTCTCTCCTTCGGACTCCGTGTACGTGTTGGAAAAATAGGGACTTGGCCTTTTGTTTCGTGCAATTCCGAGAATATTTCCAGAAGTAACTTTCTGAAACCAAAAACAGCAGAAAACAGGGAACTGGCACTGTGGCATCTTGTTAATAGGTTAGTCCCAGAAAATGCATAAAAGTGATATGAAGTGTATATAAAACATGTAGCAAATGGTATAATATAAGCATGGAACAGCAGAAATTATGGATACGTTGGAGACGTATCAGCTAGCGGTAAGGCAGAAGTTCTGCGACGCCTTCAATGGCCATGTTGAAAGGGCATTTCGTGATCCCCTATGTTTTGTGTGTTAGTTAACAACACTAGTGAGATCTTAATCATGTGCTAAGTGATGCAGTTGTCAGCTGTATAAAAATATGTGTGCATCAACACCAAAAAGAGAGAAGAAAAGAGCAGCCGGATTTTTGGTAGCCGGATGTCTACCGGATTATCCGGTTTAGTCGAAGCAATGTGGTAAATTGGCTAATGACCAGAACGCAGAGGCTACTGGAGGTAGCCGGATATTTCCAAACCGGAAATTTCGATGTCTATCGGATTATCCGGTTCTGGCGAAGCAAAGTGAAAAATGGCTAAGCACCAGAACTCGAAGGGTACTGCAGGGAGCCGGATATTTTGAATCGGATTTTGCTGAATGTAATCGGATAATCCGGTTAGTCGGATTATCCAGTTCCATCTTGAATCGGATTATCCGGTTCCCAGACTCTCCAACGGCCAGAATTCGAGGAGGGGTATAAATACCCCTCCACCTACCTCCAGCCAGCTAGCTCGCCCAGAATTGAAGTCCACCATTATTGCAAGCTCAAGAATCACTAGATGTCCCAATCTCTCCACCCAAACTCATTGATCTTTGGAGGATTGAAGGAGAAGGCCTGGATCTACTACTTCACCAAAGCGTTCTTCATTTCCCCCTCATTCACTTGAGGGATTCGAGCCTAGGGTTTCCACTAGGAAAACGTAGGCATCTTGTTGTACTTACTTGCTTGTTACTTTTGTATATCAGGTGTTGTGGTGCTTGGGAGCCCCCAATCCTTTTGTGGGTTGAGCCTCAAGTTTGTTGTAAGGGCTCCAGATTCCGCCTTGAAGGATTCCGATAGTGGAAGGTGGACCGAGCTTTTGGGCAAGGTTCATCGGAGAATAGGGTGAGGCCATTTGTGGCGCTTGAGTTTGAAACACACACCCCTCCAACGAGACGTACTCCCCTAAAAAGGAGGAACTCGGGAATACATCCTTGTCTCCGCTTGCTTCCCATTCGGTTACTCCTTTCTCGCTAGTTCTTACTTGTATCGTGCTTAGTCTAGTGTTAACTTGTCATATAGGTAAATTCACCGTAGTTGCATATCTAGAGAATTTACCTTTGTGTCAAGCCTAAATTCGAAAAAGAGCTAAAAATTGAGTAGCACCTATTCACCCCCTCTAGGTGGCCATACCGATCCTTTCAATTGGTATCAAAGGCTCGGCTCTTTATTCGGGCTTAACCGCCTAAGAGAAGTATGCCACTCGATGAGAATGGAGTTGAGGTTCCCGAGCTTCCCACCGAGCCCACTTCGGTTTCCGTGGAGGACTTCAATACCTTGAAGTCCACTATGGAAACTAAAATGGACAAGTTGCAAGAGATGATCTTGAAACTCATGTAAGCTAAGGGTATCTCATCTCCACCCACCACTCTTTCTTCGGAGGTTGACAAACCCGAGAATGAAGATGTTGGTGGGAAGAAGGGGGTTGATAAAGATAAAATTGACAACCCGCCTAAACCACCTAATGGTTCGGGAGTATGTGGTGCCGTTCCTTTTCCATACTCTCCCGACCTACCTATCCCTCATCCTCCTATACACCTAAGGGGAAACCCACCTAAGCTAAATGCATCTTTGTTTACTAAATGGCAATCTTCTATGAGATGTTATATGAACAGTGCATCCATCGAGCTTTGGAGGATCATTGAGCAAGGATATCAAGCCGTGGATGAGTCCAACAAGACAAGAAGAGAAATAGTTGATTGTCAACTAAATGCCACCGCTCTTGACTTGATCCGAGATGCCGTGGGAGAGGATGATATGTCTCACATCAAGCATTGCACCACCGCCAAAGAAGCTTGGGCTTGTCTTGTTGAGGTGTTCGTTGGAAATGAAAGCATGAAGAGAAACCGGTTTGAGGAAATGAGCAACAAGGCCGAAGGGTTCTTCATGGAAGATGGAGAAGACCATGAGCAAATGTATCGAAGACTCAAGGCCCTTGTCAATGCCTATAAAGCTCTTGGTGGGACTCATGCGAATGATGAGTGGATCAAGAGGAAGTATGTGAATGCTCTCTTACCCTTTGAACCAGCCGACTTGAAGAGTCTCTAAGGAAGGCACAACTATCCACAATTGACCTCCAATGAAGTCATGCAAGAGATGCAATCCTTCAAAGTTCAAGCCAAAATTGCACAAGACTATCGTGCCCGAGCTATTGGAATGCAACATGGAGCGTCACTTGCTTTGAAGGCCAAGGTGGTTGAACACAATGAAGATCAAGATTGTGAAGATGTGTCCTCCATGGACCCCGAAGAACTCAAGATTTATCATAGGGACTATGTGGCTCTTGCGGCAAGGACCTTTTGGAAGAACCCATCCAAAGCTAAAGCTCAAGTGGAGCAAAAGTTCAAATCTAGTGGTTACAAGGAGGGCAACCCAAAAATGAAGATTTGCTTCAATTGCCAAGATAGATATCACTATGTTGCCGAGTGCCCCTATGAGAACCGTGAAGAACATGAAGGAAGGCTTGTTCTCAAGAATGCCTCAAAGTCCCTTAGCAAGAAACCTTTCTTCAAGAAGAACCTTCCCAACAAGAAGCCTCCTTCAAGAATGGTATTGGTGACTAGAGAGGAGTACATGTCCGGGGGTGAGAGTGATGAAGAAGAAACCTCATGTGAAGTGGCCGCTATTGCCATTACTTCATCAACACCATCATCCCTCTTCGAATCTCCCAATGAGAATGTCCCAATCCAATCCGCCAAGTGTCTCATGGCCAAGGCCACCGAGGTATCATCTCCTTCCCCCTCCAAGACTACAAATGAAATGGATGATCTTATGAGTCTTACAGTAAAGGAATAAAATATTGCTTTGGATCGTTTCATGACTAACTTGCAAGGTGAAGCCATGACACGTTTTGAAGCTCTCATGAGCGACTATGGGCGGATTCAAGAGGAGCTTGATGAGAAGGAGAGACTTGAAAGAGAATATGCTAATGATATTGCTTCTCTCACCGTGGCTCTTGAGGAAGAGCATGAGCTTCGTGTTTCTCTTGAAGAGAAACTTGAAAATCTTGATGAGTCACAAAATGCAATCTTTTCTCAAATTATTAAAGAACATGACCATGCTACTGCAAAATATAAGCTTTACAAGAAAGAAAAAGTTGAATTTGGTGTTGGTCTTGATAGACTAACCGAGGATGTTGCTATTTGGGTACCTAAAACCAAGCAATGATTTCTTGTAGAACTATGCTTCCGGTGGGTCGAAATGGGTGATTGATAGTGGATGTACAAGTCATATGACCAGAAGCAAGGAGCTAATGACGGAGATGAGACCAAATGATAATCATGCAACCGTCACATATGGAGACAAGTCTAAAGCTAAAGTATCGAGCCTCGGCAAGGTGGTAGTAGCAAGGGATATCACCCTTGTGAACGTCATGCTTGTCGAGTCCCTTGGTTACAATTTAATGTCCGTTCGTGCACTTAACAAGATGAGCTTTGCCGTCCATTTTGATCTTGATATTGTGGTACTCATATGGAGCAAGACTCTAAAGGTCGCTTTCGTTGGGTATGTTGAACATGAGTTGTTTGTGGTGGACTTTTCGGAGTCTACCAACACTCAAGCAATGTGCCTATTCGGAAAGGCCGACGTGGGGTGGTTGTGGCATCACCGCTTGTCCCATGTCAACATGAGAACTTTGCAAAGTCTTCACAAGGGTGGCCACATTCTTGGACTAAAAGAGAATGTTTCCTTTTCTAGAGATCGTCTTTGTAGGGCTTGTGTTGAAGGAAAGATGCATGATTCTCTCCACCCTCACAAGACCATCATTTCTTCAACGAGGATATTGGAACTTCTTCATGTTGATCTTTTGGTGCCATGCCTCAACCAAGTCTTGGTGGGAAAAGTATTGCTTGGTGATTTCGATGACTATTCAAGATTTACATGGGTTTATTTCTTCAAGTCGAAGAGTGAGACCCAACAAGCCGTCATTGACTTCTCCAATGAAGTGCAACGTCAACACAATGTCCCTATTTTGGCCATTAGAAGTGACAATGGCTCCGAGTTCAAGAACTACACCCTAAATGAGTTTCTTAGTGAAGAGGGAATTCGTCATCAATATTCCGCTGCGTATACCCCTCAACAAAATGGTGTAGCCGAGAGGAAGAACCGGACCCTTATGGATATGGCAAGGTCTATGTTGGCGGAGTTCAAGACCCCACTTTTCTTGTGGGCCGAGGCCATCTCCACGGCATGTCACTCATCAAACCGCCTCTACTTCCGCACGGGCAAGAAACTCACTCCATATGAAATGCTTACCGGCAACAAGCCCAATATTTCCTACTACCGGGTGTTCGGTTGTAAGTGTTTCTATAAGATCAAAGGTTATCGTTTATCTAAATTTGAGTCTAAGGCTTTAGAGGGTACTTTTGTTGGTTACGGTGCCGAATCCCACACTTATAGAATCTACGACAAGTCCTTCGGGACCGTTGTAGAATCTTGTAGTGTGGAGTTCGATGAGAATGACGGCTCCCAAGTGGCGCAATTTCATGTTCGTGATGTAGATGATGAGGAACCTCAAGATGCAATAAGGCGAATGGGCGTGGGATTCTTTCGCCCAATCGAGATCCACCATGAGGGCCTCAAGAAGGACCAAGCTCCACCCATGTGGAGCATTCATCATCACAAGTGGAAACCGCACCATCCGATGGAGCAAATGATGCACCAAGCCAAGAACAAGTTCAAGACCCTCCTCAAGTTGATCAAGTTGCTACGCAAGAACCAAGTTCTCCAATTATTGATGCTAGCCATGATCAAGACCAAGGTCCATCTTCTCCTTCTAGTGATGAAGGTGTGCACATTGAAGACCAAGGTCATCATTCCGGTCAAGACGGGGACACAAATGATCAAGATGATCAGATGATAAAGAAATTCCTCCTAGCTCTCGTGAGGAGATCGACACCCGTCGTCATGCAAGAAATGTCAAGACCATGAAAGAAGACAACACTTTTGGAAAATATTATTGGTGATTTGAAGAGCAAGGTTGTGACTAGAAGACAATGTGCAAACTTTAGTGAACATCAAGTGCACATATCCATGGTGGAACCAAAGAAAGTCTTTGAAGCTATTGAAGATCCGGATTGGTTGAATGCAATGCATGAAGAGCTCAATAACTTCAAGCGCAACAAGGTGTGGAAGCTAGTTGAGAAGCCAAAGGAGTGCCGCAATGTTATAGGCACTAAATGGATATTCAAGAACAAGCAAGATGAACATGGCATGGTGGTGAGGAACAAGGCAAGATTGGTGGCTCAAGGGTACTCTCAAGTTGAAGGCATTGATTTTGGAGAGACCTATGCTCCCGTGGCTCGCCTTGAGTCCATCCGTATCCTCCTTGCATATGCATCTCATCATAATTTTATCTTGCAACAAATGGATGTGAAAAGTGCTTTTCTAAATGGTCCACTTAAAGAATTAGTATATGTTAAGCAACCACCGGGTTTTGAGGATCCCAAACTCCCTAACCATGTCTACAAGCTCGATAAGGCGCTCTATGGACTTAAACAAGCTCCACGTGCGTGGTATGAGCACCTTAGAGAGCTTCTAGTAGACCGTGGATTTGAGGTTGGGCAAATCGATCCCACTCTCTTTACCAAGAGAGTAAAAGGGAGCTTTTCATATGCCAAGTCTATGTGGACGATATTATCTTTGGCTCAACTAACAAAGCTTTCAATGATGAATTTTCAAAGCTTATGACCGATAGGTTTGAGATGTCCATGATGGGAGAGTTGAAGTTCTTCCTTGGTTTTGAGATCAAGCAATTGGGGAGGGACTTTCATCTCTCAAACTAAATATATCCAAGACATGCTCAAGAAGTTTGATATGATTGGTGTCAAGGAGAAGCGCACACCAATGGACACAAAGGTTCATCTACAACTTAACCCAAAGGGTATAGATGTCGATCAAAAGGTATACCGTTCCATGATTGGTTCTTTGCTCTATCTTTGTGCATCTAGACCCGATATTGTGTTGAGTGTAGGGGTGTGTGCAAGGTACCAAGCCGCTCCTAAAGAAAGCCACATGGTGGCGGTCAAAAGAATCCTTCGATATTTGATTCATACCCCAAAGTTTGGTTGTGGTACCCTAAGGACAAGGTTTTCTCTCTTTGTGGGTACACGGACTCGGATTGGGCCGGTGATCAAGATGATAGGAAGTCAACTTCCGGGGCTTGCCAATTTCTTGGTGGTTCCTTGGTGAGTTGGTCTTCCAAGAAGCAAAATTGTATATCTCTCTCCACCGCCGAAGCCGAGTATGTGGCGGCCGCAAGTGCATGCACCCAATTGTTATGGATGAGGCAAACTTTAAAGGAATACGGTGTCAATTGTGACAAAGTGCCTCTTTTATGTGACAATACAAGTGCTATCGAGATCGCCCACAACCCGGTGCAACATTCAAGAACCAAGCATATTGAGATTCGTCATCATTTCATTCGAGATCATGTTGCCCGAGGTGATATTGAGCTAAGCCATGTTCCCACAAGAGATCAACTTGCCGATATATTCACGAAGCCTCTTGATGAAGCAAGATTCACCTATTTGAGGAATGAGCTAAATATCGTGGATTCAAGGAGCTTGGCTTGACTATTTTGCATACACACCTATGTCTTGACTATCTATTGTGTTTAGGTGTAGGCATGGACATAGGGGGAGTGCGGTCCTAACACATTGGACTATCCCTCCCCCATTATGCCGACATTAAGAACTCATTTGCTTCACTATATTCGTTCTTTGAATTGTGAGCTTAAATGACGAGTAGTGGCCGTGAACCCAAGATATATCTTCGCAGTGTCACACCACATACACTCATACATGGTGGCCTAGGCCACCGCCCTCTTCTTTGTGAGGAGTTGGTGTCATATGGTTCTTATTTGGGTCTTAATTGAAACATTTGGATTTGTTGGTTCTTAGTTGTCTTTATGGAAAACACACTCAAATTTTGCATTTGTTTGTTTGAATCTTGCAAGGATGAGTGTGAAGTACCATCTTCAGTTTGGCTATCTAAAACCCAAGCCTATCTTATCTGAAACACTCATCTTTCTTGCACACAAGTCTTGTTTGAAACTGGATGAAAGGGGGCAGCATGCCTAAATTTCTATGTTGTTTATGCAAATTTTGAGATCGGAATATCCGGCTCCTTTTCAGACCGGAATATCCGGTGGATCAGAATATCCGGTCCATGTTCGGACCGAAATATCCGCGTCTGCGGTTTGTCGCATTTTTAAGGAGACCGTCGGGGTGAAGGGCCTCATTCGAGACCTTCTTCCACCCCCGACCGTCTCTCTCCTCTAGCGCCGCCGCCTGCCGTCCCCGCGCCACTCCGGCAACTCCCTCCACCGGATCTGCCAGATCTTGGCCGGATCTGGTGCTCCTCCTCTCCGGGCATCTTCTCCTCCAAGCTATTCCTCAAATCGATGAGGGTAACTCTCACACTTTTGAATCTTGGGTGTTATGTTCCCTTCAACTTTGTGGAGTTATTTGTTTTCAATCTTGGACTAGATGTTGCCTAGTTTCATTCCCTGCATACTGGAACACTAGGCTAGCATTCACATGTGTAGATCTATCTTTTAGACCTAGGTCTCAAATCGAATTTTTTTGAAAAATCCTGACCGGATAATCCGGTTCTGTCAAACCGGATAATCCGATTTTGACAGTTTTGTTCGGAATTCTTCCGACTTGCCTAGGCCTAAGTTCTATCGACCTATGGATGCTCTCCTAATGTACCCTGTATCATTTCCATCTGCTAAGACTTGTGTGTGCTTATCTTTTGCTATCCATCTATTGCTTTTTCACAGGTGATTCGAGTATGCCTCCCACGAAGACGTATGAGCGCAATAGGGCAGCTGTGAGGAAGATTCCCGCAAAGAAGGCTGCTTCCAAGCCTCCAGCTCCTGCCACTAAGAAGAGGAAGGGTAAAGACCCAAGGCAAAACTATTGGGAGATGAACCGCATTGACTATGCTCAGCTTCGACAAGGCGATTGGTACACAAGGGTTGAAAGGGATAATGACATTGAAGATCCTCACTTTTGGTGCATGGAGCAGCTCTACATTCATCAGGATATTTATCTGCACTATAAGCATCCCATTCGTCCAATGCTTCCCATCAAATTGCAGGCTCTCAAGGACAAGGTCAGTTATACTCAAGCAGCGCATGTGGTGGAACAGTTTGGCCTAGTTCGACTCAAGGAAACTCAGTGCGATTTTAGTGTGCCTATGGTGCTGTAGTTTTTTGCTACTCTTGTGATCAAGAATGATCTTGTCAGGACCATCAAATGGATGGCAGGAACAACTCACTGTGAGTCTAGCTTCCAGCGTTTTGCCACTGTCCTTGGGTACAATTTCCGTGGCGACCCCCCTCTTGGTCATCGCATGCATGATGTAGAGAAGCCCAACAGGAACAAGGTTATGGCAAACATGTATGGTCCGGGTGGTCACATTGGCAAGAAGGAAGGCCTCCTCCCTCTCTATGACTAGCTTGTGACTATTTTCTGATCCAACATTGCTCCAAGTGGAGGAAACAACGATGCAATCACAAGCCCGCTGATCAACTTGCTCTCTCTTGCTGAAAAGTGTATTGCGAATCAAAACCCAGCCCGTGACTTCAAGGTGGATGTTATGGATTTTATTCTCAATGAGATATATGATGCCATGGTAGATGGGACCACTGTTCCTTATGCTCCATATGTGATGCTGCTCATCAAGGACACCTTGCGGAACCAAGATTTTAGTAAAGTGGATGTGGAATCTCATTACTTCAAGAAAGTGTATAACAAGAAGAACACATCTTCTGCTGCTGCTCCTGCCCCTGCCCCTGCCCCTGCCAGAGACTCATTCATGAGAGATGCACGCATTTCTGGTGCCTCCCGTCAAGCAACTGCACCTCCCTTTACTCCCATGCCAAAGAAGCTCAACTGGTTTCATAAACATATTATGTGCATGCATGTTGACATCCGCCATGACCAGTATGCTGCTTATTGTGAGAGGCAGAGCATCCTCAAAAGACTCCCTAGCCTGCCCAGTGATCCTCCTGTGTCAGATCCTCTTTCTTATGACAGCTGGAATGCCAATGCTCAGACTCCTTGGGTTCAAATGGAGAAATACCTTCTTGAGGCAACTTCTTCCCGTCCTCGCACTCGTGCCACTGCTCTTGATGAAGATGATGATGAGAGTGATGATGAGAGCGATGATGAGAATGAAGAGTACAATGATGAGGAGACCCAAGAAGCAAGTGATGATGATCCCGATGCAGAAGAAGAGGATGAGTGATCTCCTTGGGACGCATTAGCATCGCTCTTTTCCCTTTTTGGCGTTTCAATGCCAAAGGGGGAGAAATAGTTCTATTAGGTTATCATCGGTGATTTGCATGGGTCGGACACAAGCATGTGCTTTTATCTTTTCCTTGCGCTTGTGTCCATTTATCTTATGTCGTTTGAACTTATTTGATTTGGTTCTTATTGTGTGAAACTATGTTACTATTTGTTGTATGAGACACTATGTGGATTTCTTTTTACCTATGGTTGAGATGATATCGCTTATTATGATGTATTTTTGTGCATTGGTCTATATTCTTCATTATTATGCACAAGGTATGCCTTTTTTCACAAGTCGCAATCTGGTTGGTGATATGTCTCATGTCGTGCTTTTGTGTTTGTCTATATCATGTTGTTGTATCTAGTCGGAAATCGCTTCTCTCTATATGTGTGTATTTGCATTCCAAGGCAAACGAGTTATATGCACACATCTAGGGGGGAGTCCTTTTCTTTTTCCCTTGAGAACATGATCTAGTTGTGGAACTTTATTGCAAATCCCAGTGTTGTCATCTAACACCAAAAAGGGGAAGATTGAAAGGGCATTTCGTGATACCCTATGTTTTGTGTGTTAGTTAACAACACTAGTGAGATCTTAATCAGGTGCTAAGCGATGCAGGTGTCAGCTGTATAAAAATATGTGTGCATCAACACCAAAAAGAGAGAAGAAAAGAGCAGCCGGATTTTTGGTAGCCAGATAGTCCGGTGTCTACCGGATTATCCGGTTCAGTCGAAGCAATGTGGTAAATTGGCTAAGGACCAGAACGCAGAGGCTACTGGAGGTAGCCGGATATTTCCAAACCGGAAATTCAGATGTCTATCGGATTATCTGGTTCTGGCGAAGCAAAGTGAAAAATGGCTAAGGACCAGAACTTGAAGGGTACTGCAGGGAGCCGAATATTTTGAATCGGATTTTCCTGAATGTAATCGGATAATCTGGTTAGTCGGATTATCCGGTTCCATCTTGAATCGGATTATCCGATTCCCAGACTCTCCAATGGCCAGAATTCGAGGAGGGGTATAAATACCCCTCCACCTACCTCCAGCCAGCTAACTCGCCCAGAATTGAAGTCCACCATTATTGCAAACTCAAGAATCACTAGATCTCCCAATCCCTCCACCCAAACTCATTGATCTTTGGAGGATTGAAGGAGAAGGCCCGGATCTACTAATTCACCAAAGTGTTCTCCATTTCCCCCTCATTCACTTGAGAGATTCGAGCCTAGGGTTTCCACTAGGAAAACCTAGGCATCTTGTTATACTCACTTGCTTGTTACTTTTGTATAGCAGGTGTTGTGGTGTTTGGGAGCCCCCAATCATTTTGTGGGTTCAGCCTCAAGTTTGTTGTAAGGGCTCCAAATTCCGCCTTGAAGGATTCCGATAGTGGAAGGTGAACCGAGCTTTTGGGCAAGGTTCATCGGAAAATAGGGTGAGGCCATTTGTGGCGCTTGAGTTTGAAACTCACACCCCTCCAACGAGATGTACTCCCCTAAAAAGGAGGAACTCGAGAATACATCCTTGTCTCCGCGTGGTTCCCATTCGGTTACTCCTTTCTCGCTAGTTCTTACTTGTATCGTGCTTAGTCTAGTATTAACTTGTCATATAGGTAAATAGTTGAGAATTTATCTTTGTGTCAAGCCTAAATTCAAAAAAGAGCTAAAAATTGAGCAGCACCTATTCACCCCCCCCCCCTCTAGGTGGCCATACTGATCCTTTCACATGTCAATCCGTGCACGCTACATTGACGCAGGGTGGACTACGGCATGCCTTTGCCACGGCATGCCACGCATGCAATCAATGTGCACGCAGTGCCACGCAGTACTGGAAGGCTCTCAGATGTGTCTCATCCTCATTGTACTACTCTTAAAGAGAAATATATCTAAAATTGATCTGCTTCGGATTCTGAATGTACTTTCCTTTCACACAAGTAGATAAACATGAACGGATACGTGTCGCTCGTCTCGTTCTGCTCGTTCTGCCATATGGTCAATGTAGACATAAATGATCGAACGGATTACGCCGACTGGCGCGAGCTATCGAGCTGTAACGCAACTACGCGCTTGGAACGCGACTGACATCCCTCTAGTATGCATACTGAAAACTTCATTACAAAAATCGCATTGGAATGATACTGATCTTAGTTCAACAAACATTCGACAAACAGTAGTTCATACATATTTTTAGGATAAATCAAACCCTAATCTAAACCCTATTCACTATCGGAGAAGGCGAAGGCCTGGTTGAGACGCTGGCGGCGCCGCACCTCCTCCCACTCCAGCGCGCGAGCGGTGTGCTCGGCGTCCTGCCGGAGACCCTGCTCCAGAAGCACCTCGTTCATCGCCTCCTCAAACTCGGCATCCGCACGGCGCTCCGAGCGCACGGACTTGGCGAGAACGCGCGCCTCCAGCTCGACGGGGTCGACGATCTTGACGAGGTCCTCGCCGTCGTCGGTGGAGACCGATTTGACGCTTGAGTACGACTCGTCATCGCTGGGCTCGGTAGACGGTGCCGGCAGCGGTTGGGGACACGCTGCGGCCCGCGAGGACCCAGCCTCCCCATCGTGGTGTCGCAGCGGTGGGCATCGCGTTGGTGGGGTAGGGGAGTCTGGCCTGGGGGTGCACAGACCGTTCCAGTTCGCCAAGCGGCGGCGACCGCGCCTGCGGCCCACATCCGAATGTCGGAGGCGGTGCTCCTTCTCGTCGTCGCTCGCGGCAGGAGAACGTCCACCGCTACGGCCGCGCCCAGATGCGGATGACATGGAGACGAGAAGGAGAGAACAGAGAGGGGTGGCGAGAAGGCGAGAAGGAGAAAACTGCAGATCTGGGCGGAGGAACTGTCATACTGGGTATATAACTGGCGCGGAGGAGGCGGGAAATGCTATGCATATGGCGCGCAACGCGAAACTGGCGCATAGATTCCTCTCACCAAGTTTGACGAACGGTCAAACTTGGTCATAGATCCCGGAATATTTGTACGTATAGTCCATTATTTGTACGGAGAGCATGACAAAAAAGGGTGAAAAATGAAATTCCATTATTTGTACGGAGAGCATGACATATTCATAACCAATTTTGAATGGTCACTCCGCCAATTTTGACCATTTTTCTTAGAAAACTCTCATAAATCAAGAAAACTTCAAAAAATACGAAACCCAGCGACAATCGTCCCTTTTAGTGTACTACAAATCATAAACTTGTAATTCAAGGTTTTTTTTTCTAAACGAGTCTTGTCAAAATGGTCTAACTTGTGTCGGACCAGTAGGGTACCACGGCCCGTATGCCTTTGGCCCAGGAGTCTGCGCGTGAAGAACAAGACAAGCCAGCGTCAACACAGGTGGCCCACTCCTTCAAGCTTATCAGAGGGTCGCACGACCGAGCCCAGCAGCTTCAGGAGCCGATCCCGCCGCACAGCTAAGAAAGGACCTCGCGAGGGAAGCCAGGCCAACGAGCCTCGCGCGGTACAGGACAAAGGTGTGGCGCGCCCGTGACCCCGTGCCAGGGACCATGTGCGGCTGCGTCTTCCCCAGAGTGACGCGCTCAGCCGTAGAGCATGACGGCCAAAGGTTTCCACTTTGGTGATTAAAGGATGCCGACCAACTGCAGCGAGCAAAGCGGAGCCCAAGACTTCCCTCTTTGGTGCAAGACGGCCGGACCGGCGCTACGCGCCATCAGGGAAGTCATCGACAGCGTCACCGACAAGGCCTTACAACTGCGCGGTGGCTTTATCTGAGCTAGGGCAGTGCGCCGGTACTGGTTCTTGGTGCTATGTGGCAACCCTTCCCGCCTAAACATCTGGGAAGAGGACCAGAGCGCTATAAATAGGGCCTCGCTACGGCCTTGGAGGGGGATCAGATCATCTTCTACCTCGCGACTAGCACCACCACTTGTACTGTAATCGTTCCGAGCAGTGCAATCCAACACAAGCAGGATGTAGGGTTTTACACCTCCACGGTGGCCTGAACCTGGGTAACTGCTGTGCCTCCTTGCTGTGCATGTGTGTCTTCTTCGCCGAGGTCACTGAGAGCTTCGTCGAGAGCGTGTTTCAGTCCCCTGCGTTCGAACAACACTACGCTCGAGTTTCCTTTGGGAGTAATCCTCGACAACTTGTACGAACATTCATGGATTTCAAGCTATATGACCAAGGTCATGGCCACAACCATGGCTAGCCTTTTGCTATGATGATCAAAATCGCTGGGTTTATGGGTTTTGACATTACAAACAATGTTGCCGAAGCAAAGAATTCAAGAAAATTGACCCTTTTTTCTAACTTTTGATTAGTGGCAAATTTCTTATTTTTTGTGAAGTAGGTATGACAAAAAAGGGTGAAAAATGAAATTCCATTATTTGTACGGAGAGCATGACATATGGGAGGCATAATACCGGAATATTTTGAATTTTTGAGCTTTTTAGCTATATTTCATGCATTAAACGAGTTTAATAGGATTTAACGCTATTTAACGAGATTTGAACTACAAGTGTGTTATAGTTTGTCCCCAAAATTATAGAAAAATCATATATACGTAGTATAGAATGGTTCTATGCAAAACCACCCAAAACATCGGAAAATTCACACCTTGGTTATGAATAGTCACTCCGCCAATTTTGACCCTTTTTTCAGAAAACTATCATAAATCGAGAAAAGTTCAAAAAATATCAAATCCAGCGGTAATCGTCTCTTTTAGTGTACTACTGTCCAGGAAAAATCGTAAACTTGGAATTCAAGATTTTGAAAAAACGAGTCTTCTCAAAATGGGCTATCTTGTATGAATATTCATGAGATTCAAGCTAGATGACCAAGCTCATGGCCATATCCATAGCTAGACTTAAGCTATGATGACCTAACTTGGCACAAACATGGGTTTTGAACTTACAAACAACATTGCCGAAGAAAAGATTCCAAGAAAATTGACCTTTTTTTCTAACTTCTATTTAGTGCCAAATTCCTTATTTTTTGTGAAGTAGCAATGACAAATAAGAGTGCAAAATGAACGTCCATAAATTTCACGCAGGGCATGACATATCGGAGGCACAATGCCGGAATATTTTGAATTTTTGAGCTTTCTAGCTATATTTCATGCATTAAACGAGTTTAATAGGATTTAACGCAAAAAATCATATAAATTGAGGGAACATTCAAAAAATAGGAAATCCGGCGGCAAGATTATTTATCAGAGTACTAGTTTCGAATAAAAATAATAAACATCCAATACAACAAGTTTTGACTAGAGCGATGCACAGAGCGCGTGCGTGTGCGCCAGTTCGCGCCCAGAGCGCGTCCAGAGCGCGCACTTAAGGTGTTCGACAGAAGTAACACAACAAATATTACAAGTTTTCTCAAATGTTCACCCTCTTTTCTTGCTCCTTGTGTTACTAGATGGGGCGACGACCCTGCTCTGGGTGTTCTTTGCTGGATTTGGACCAGTCTGGACCTCCCCCTTCTTGTGCTTCTTGGCTTGTTTGTTCTTTGCTTGTTTTTTTTTGCTGGTGCTGGGTTACTTCCACTAGCCGAAGCTGGTGGTCTCTGAGGCGAAGCTTCAGATGGCTCTCTTTCAGCATCAAAAGTATCTTCTTCCATTACAGCATAAGCGGCTGATACAAATGCTTCTCTTTCAGTATCTTGAACAGAAGTTTCTCCTTCCGTAGCTTCTGTTGACGACACCCATTCACTAGCTCTCTTCCTTTTAGTACTCCTTGGTTGCCAAAATCCTTTAGTTTTACCCTTCTTACTTGTTCTAGAGCTGGCATTCGAGATTCAAGTGAAACAAATATTAACAAATATGGAAAATATGTTCACTAGTGCATACAACAACCATTCTAGACACACATACCTAGCTGAAACTGCAGCGGCTGCGGCTTTTGCCGCCTTTGCTGTTGCGGCTGCTGCTTTTGCTGTGGCTTGATCTGCGCTTACGGCATTGTTGCATTTCCTTTCAATATGCCCCAATTCTCCACATCTTTTTCACTTACGCCTCTTTATGGTTGCACCCTCTACAACTGTTCTGAATCTGTGTATCCTTGGCCTTCCAGGTGCTCTGTTTAGAAGTGGAGGCCATAGCTTGAATCCTAGATCATACTCTTCCCATTGGTCTTTTCCCAACAAAGCAGGCACGTTATCAGCATATGCTGCCTGAAACTTGGCAACAGAGAAATATTCAGACACATACGGATCAACTCTGCCGCCTCCGATGACGTTCAGGAAGAACAGGGCATGTATACATGGCTTGCCACTGATCTGCCATCGCATACAGCTACATGTCCTCTCTTTTAAATCCACTGGATACCTCAAATTCCCTCCTTTCTTGTTATCATATGTCAGCTCAGCCTTAGTAAGAGTTCGTCTAAGACAAGACATAGTACCCTCCATATTTCTACCTCGCAAATGCAAATTCTTGATCACACTTGGAATGATGACATGGCCAGCATATGAAACGAGTCCAATTCTATGACGCAATACCATCTTCTGCATTATCATCTGCCTGATCTTGTCAAATATTTCCCACACGAATAGACTTTTCAATCCCTTAATCTTTGAGTTCAAACTCTCAGCAAGGTTACTTGTCACATAGTCCACCTTGCACATGTGTCTAAAGTAGCTTCTCGTCCACACCTTTCCGTGATGTTGTTCCAAGTATTGTTGCACCTCAGGATTTGCAGCGTACATCTCCTTCAAGTGGTGGTTATACTTCTTCTTGCTGCATGTGTGTGCTGCTGGCCAAAGGTTGTCATCAAATACTTTCCCCCTGAATTTCTTCTTGAAATTACCAGCAAGATGTCTCATATATTCCCTATGCTCTGCTTCGGGGAACACAATTTCTACCGCAGTCACCAGACCCTTGCAAGCAACTGTATGAATTGCCAATCCAGCAGGGCTCCCTATGACCTTGCGTAAATTCTCCAAAAACCACCTCCAACTCATCTCGGACTCCACCTCCACCACACCAAAAGCAACTGGAAAAAGCCAGTTGTGTCCATCAACTGCACAAGCAGCTACTAACTGTCATTTCCATCTTCCATTTAGAGCAGTTGCATCCACAACCAAATATGGCCTGCAGCCGTTTAGAAACCCTTTCGAGCAAGCCTTGAAAGAGACAAAAGCCCTCCCGAAGCAATTTTTCTCCTTAACTTCTCCTTTCACTTTGTACGGCACAGTCACATAATCGATTTCCACCAGACTACCTGGACTTGCCTTCTCCACCTCAGCTTTGTATGTGTACAACAAGTGAAAGCTATCTTCCCACCCCGTACCGTATATGTTTTCAAGGGCCTGTTCTCTAGCTGTCCATAACTTCATGTAAGGTAGCCTCTCCTCCATTGCATAAATCTCCGAGATTTTCTTGCCGAGGGCAGTTGTTCCAAGGGATGAATCCTTTCTTAGCCATGGATTCATCACCTCTGCCAGCCACTTGTTGGTTGCTAAGGGTGATTTATGTGCTTCCACCTTAGCTTGACAAGTGTGTGGAAAGTCGTTATACCTTATCTGCATCATGCTTTTCCCTTCCTCATGAGTGCCACGCAACTTCCCTTCCACACGAGTGGCATGCAACTTCCACTTACACCTTCCATCTGGGCAGTGAACCGTATACTTTCCTTTCTCACTCTTCTCAATGTTGAAAATATTGTTGGTCTTGATGCAGGACGTTGTAAGTGCATTCCGAAGTTCTGTCACATTTTTGAATCTTGTCCCTGGGGCCAGTATAGGATTATCTCTGTCCCACTCAAGCGATGGCATGTCATCGCCATCGTATTCATCTGGAATCAACATGTCAACGTTCTCCGCCTCCTCTTCAGAATCAGTTTGTACAAGCGGAACGATGGCCATATTGCCCAGTTCATCCACAAGCTCAGGAAACAACTTCTCATCTTCATCATCGTTCCGCGGCACGGCATCATCGGGCACCGCTTCATCGTCTAAATTGGTCGGACCTGCACCACTGGTCTGACCTGCACTGCCGGTAGGTTTACCTGGACTGGACATACGAGGAGTCGGCGGAAGCTCAGTATTAGCAGACGATGGTGATGGCTCAAAAGCAGCCCCCTTTCCCTTTCTCTTTGGCAATTGTAATTGAATTGGTTTCCGATCCACTTCGAATTTAATTCTACTGAAGCGTTTGGTCATGTTCTGAGCAAAAAGGAAGTTTACGTCCTCGTCTGTGTTTAGTGGGAGGAATTCCTCTTCTAGAATTGACCAGCATTTCACGAGAACAGAATCATCTGTCCGCCAGCCGTACTTATTACAACAAGCAATAAGCAATTCCTTGTACGAATAAGTCGATTCTACCACCAACCGATACCAAAAACTAGAGAGATCTCCTTCCAACCCCGTGCGACTATCCATTCTGACTGCCAAGCGAAAAGCAGTCCTCAGATCCATCCTATTCAACGAAATCATGGCGGTAAGGTGAAATTGAAGCTGTATTAACTACATACATCACGTAATGGAGACAATCGAGTGATTGTATACTTACTTCTTTGTAATCCATGTGTTATCTGAATCCGATTTGACCCAGTCCTCGCCATCATAAGGCGGAACGACGGGGCCTGGAACTGCCGCCATGGATGCGTCGTCCAAGCGGACGTGCAGGGCACCACCGGCGGACGGGGCGGGGCGGCGAGGCAGGGCAGGCGGCACTATGGCGGTGGCTAGGGTCAGATCGGGATTTGGGGGAAGAGGGAAGAAGACGATTCAAAATTAGCTGCCCTAGCAACGGTCCAATTAAAAATGAGCTGCCCTAGCCGACCCCACTAGTCAGGTCCAATGAGCTTGACTAGAAGGATGCGATTCAAAATGGAGCTGCCCAGGCCGAACCCACCAGTCAGGCCAAGTGACGGTCAAAGGGGATTGACCAGACGGAATCGGCGCGTTTGGCCGTCCGCGGGCCTCGAAGGAGCCAGGTAGGGCACAGACGAGGAAAACTAAGGAAGTAGGGCACATACGAGGAAAGCTAAGCGAATCGGGGCACAAAACTAATAAGCCCTTAATCATTATGGATTCCATTGTTACTATTACTGCTGCTACTTTACTGTTACTATTGCTCTCAAATTACTGTTCCTTTCACATCACTTTTGTTACTAGTACTTTTCCAGGTGTGGCTGAATTGACAACTCAGCTGGTAAGGCTTATAAGTATTTTTTTGGCTCCCCTTGTGTCGAATATATTAATTTGGGTTACACTTCCCTCAAAGACTGTGGCGATCCCCTACACTTGTGGGTCATGAGTATATTAGAGCTTTTCTAATATTCAAGTTATTTTTGTTGCTTCCCAATATATTGTATGCTCATATTTTCCGGCAGCATAGGAGAGATCTTTTTAAGACTTTTGACAATCCGTGGACCTTTCTTGTTGCTCATAGTATGCTGATCGGTGCCAACGAAGTGCTTCAGTAGCTCTGGGTCTCCCTATAGTTGGAAACGTTGGTGTCACGGTGGAAAGGGCTAAGTCGGTTAGATCCACACAAGGGTGATTCCTTGACGGTTAAATAGCAACTTGAATAATCATGCCTAATATACGTAGGTTATGACGGTTGTTCCGTAGAACTTACAAAGCGACGGTAAAACTTGCAACAAACATTAGAAGCGTCTAACTTAGTTTTGCAGGGTGTGCATGTGATTTGGTATAGCTGTTTTGTTACTGTGTTTTAACATGATGGCCAATGCCAAGTGATTGTTCGAGTTCGTCATATATAATCAAGCAAAGAAGGTGTTCGTCGCGGATCGTGGGAGGAGGTCCACGGCAAGAGAAATTGGTCGTTTCTCTGTCGTGGAAAAGCTTGAAGCAGTTTTCGGATATGGTGGAATTTCCCTGGATTTTTCGTTGTGTCGGGAATAACGAAGATGGTGGATCCTCGTTGGAGATGAGTCAAGACTTCCCGAAGAACAAATACTATACCGAATCACATGAAATTATTAAATTGTCTGTGATGTTTATCCTTCATTGATTGCACCTTGATTGCGCATTAGATGTTTATTAGGGTGAATCCTCAGAAAAATATCAAGTTGAAAGTGTTCTCCCAACTGTAGCAGCGTAAAACCGACTGGTAATTCTCGTGGTGACATGTATCCACGAGTCATGTGGACTTGGTGGTCAGGTATATGAACCGTTCATATAGCAGTGTCGGTTGGCTTTCTTGAAGTCCATGCATAACTAGTTATCAGTTCTGAACACATCCATTGAAAGATGAAGAGTTGCAGCTACTGCAATTTGGCAAGGTCACCTACCGGTTAGTTGTCCACGCCATGGCATGTATCCATGCTTGGCTTGTCGCTGTCTCGAATCTTGAAACACTTAGCTCCAATCTTGAGGATTGTTGCACTTGGTGGGAGCATATCTTAATTTCAAGAAAGTGCTTGCTTGCTGACTAGCATCCCGACGGGTTGTCTTACCCTGCCTCGAGTCTGATCTCGGGAGGGCGCTTGTTTTATTGAGTTAAGTAGTGCAAAATTAATAATAAAATAATAGTCTAAATAAACTTCTTTCTTGTTGTAAAGAAAATGGACCACGTTGAATATGAGCCTGTGAATAAGTTGTTAAGAGTAAAGAAGTTAACTACAGATAGCGTGACCTTCTGTGAATGGGTTCACGATCTGAGAGACATTCTCAGGAATCACAAAATAGAGCATGTGCTGGACACCCGAGTTCCAAATCTCGATGGAGATTATTCTCCGATGAAGGAAGATGAGTACCAGGTTGATGTCATCATGCTAGATAGAATGAGTCCAGAGCTTGGTGATTTCTATCCACACTCCGCCCCTTCGGTCTCATGGAAGAACTAAAAGCTCGGTTCTCTTATCAAATCTGTCATGCACGACACAAATTGAATGGTGAACTTTTGGCTTGCAAGCTCATGAACGGTGGATCGTTAAGAGAGCATAAAGCAAAGTTTTACCGGGATACTGCAGAAGCTCGAGGATATTGGCTTCCCAATTCTGGTGTATGAGGTAGTCTACACTCTTCTCAGATCACTTCCATCGTACTACTACGTTTTTTTTGCTTGCCACAACTTGATGGAAGTAGAGAAGACACTCCGTGAAGTCTTTCAAATGCTCATGTCAGCTTAGATGGATATCTTCATCCACTATGCAGTAATTGCACGAATTGACAAAGACATGTGGCGCGTCCGCGTCAGGTATAAGAGTTATAGCAGTTATTGACATATTCTTGACTCGAATATATTTTGGTATTGGATACTAAAATTTCTTATTTTTCAATGATTGCAGGACGAGAAGGAAAAGAGGCAAGAGAGGTGGGAAGCGTATGAGGCGTAGAGGAAGACGCATTTGAGGCGCCATACCTGCTTCATCGTCTACACACCCAAGTCAATGAAGGAGATATACACTAGGACTTTAAATAAGAGTTATTCTCAGTTCGATCGTTTTGTAATTAATATTCTACTATCTGGACCAAAGTTATGTTCGAATTAAGATATGTGTGAGAATTCCAATCTTGGAAATTCGGTTTGATGATCTTCTTTATTGTATTATGTCATTAAGTTTTGTTGTTAAGTCTTGAATTGTTTTGATTCCAATTATTACTTAAGTTTGAGTAATATTTTTTGATAGCTTAATGTTTAATTTTGGAGATATGCCTTTTGTTGGTTTTTTATCAAGTCTTTTAAGATACATAAAGCTAAAATCCAGACAGTGCTAGACACTAGTGAATTTGAAATTCACATTAAGGAGTTGGATTGTTTCCAATAATTAAATCCATTGAAGATTTAATATGATGTTTCATATTGATGAAGTGGAATTGATGAAATAACTGAAGTTTCAATGTTTCGTAAAATTGAGTGGGAGAGTTATGAATCAAAATAGAAATCAAAGAAATTTGATAAGTTAAAAAAAGACTTAATATATTTTATAACATGTTGACAACAAAAAGTTTTATTAGTCATATTACTCATGATTAATTTTATAATATATTTGTCAAATGTCTTGTTGTGTTTATTGTGAATTGAAACAAAAAATTCCAAATACCCACTTTATATATATAAATTATGTTTGTGTTAATAGGAACTAGGTCATTAATTAACTTAGAGTTATTTTAATGAAGTTCCAAGAAATCAATGTTGATCAAGCTTGATGCGCATTGATTAAAGGGTTTTGCATTAAGACCAATATAGTTATTGGCAATTAATTTCCACCACAGCTCCAACTGTCTAACGACGTTTGAATTGGAGAAAAGTTTCTTCTCAGAATAATGAGATGGAAATAAATACTAAGTTAAGACTGTGAGTCTTCGGAGTAAAGTTAGAATGAAAGGGGCAACATGCAAATGTTTCCATGTCATTACTTTATCCGGGAATTTAAGTATGAGATGCATATAGTTTGAACTAAGTATTATAAAAGGATCATGTGAGGAATTTGATGAAATAATCAACTAGTGATAAAGTCATCTGAATTCCAAGACTATGATCAATAAAAGCAAAACAATACAAAGAGAAAGGAATACTCATAAATGATGGTAATGGTCATAGAGATCCAGAATAAAGAGGTTTTCATGTAACTCCAAGATTTTATCTTGAGAGTTGTTTGGACGTGATGTGAAATCACTGGACATGAATATTTCAAAAAGAAAACATGTGTGGATATCTTATATTCATGGAGCTAGTCTTGGTTAAAATTCTTTTATAAAGAACGAATAAATGATAGTGATAAGTTGAGAAACTTGTCATATCCGCTTGTTACCGTTCAAAGGATCTGAAGTAGCAAAAGTTATTGCTAAAGAGTAATTAATTCAGATTATATGGGTAATCTGAACAATTACATTATGGGTGTTAAGTTAGTCGTATTAATGGAACACGAATTTATTTTTTTCATTATGTAAATCGAAAGAAATTAACAGTCATTGGGGCAGAATATGTTCTTCTAATTAGGCTTGGCCGAGTTGGGAAAAATATCTTGTAAATAATTTTAAAGGTGTTTTAAATAAATGTGTCAGAAAATGTCTTATTAAAATTATCGTCTATGAGATAGATTGAGAAATTTAATAAACATGATTATGATGAATGTGCTATGAGTAATTCTGAACGGAATTTCGAATTGCGAATTATGAGACAAAGCAATTTGTTTCAAAAGTACATGGCGTGATATTTGCGAGAGACATTGACCTTCGTAGTCATTGGTGAGCAAATAGAATTGATTGAGATCAAATCATATTATGTGATTTGGCCAATCACGTTGCTGTGAATAGTGCATAAAACCGGAACTTTTCCAATGTGCTAAATTTATTTAGCCACCTGTTTAAAGAGAAATACTTAGTATAAGTTTTCTCATAAAGGTGGTGAGATTTTTCTCACATATATATCCACAGTGGTATTACAAAAGCATAACGACTTAGTAGATTTTGTAAAGCTTCGAATAATATAATGAGATGTTTCTCATATATATGTATTTGTAGTGGAATTACAAGATCAAATAAATCTTTATTGATTTAAATTTAGATCATGCTATTTTCAATTGATAATACTTTATGTTTTGATTTTCATCAACATTAGTGCATTATGAGTGGACTCTACAATATACTAAAAGGATAGTTGCATCATTAATGAGTGACGCTATGATTGCAAGTTATTGGATAAAGTCATTGAGTAGGTGAGGTTCAAAAGATGCTATGATAATATCATCTGGAAACACTTGAAATTATTAATGCCACTACGAAATCCGACCTTGCATGTTCATGTTTGACGTGTGAGGAGTTGCAAGTTTTCACAAGTTTGATTGGATCAAAAGGTGACAGACATAGTCGAGAACCACTTGCAAAGTATGAATAACATCGGACTTCCGTTGGTGTTATGCTGTCATGCTAACTAGATGTATTATTGACTCTAGTGCAAGTAGGAGACTGTTGGAGATATGTCCTAGAGACAATAATATTAAGTTATTATTTATCTACATGTTTATTATTAGGTTTATATCTTTATGCTATAATTGTTGTGGTACTTGAATAGTGAGTATTCAAGGGAGAACCTACAAGCACGTGTAGAGATATGAACAAATCAAGTGTTCCTAATCTTGTCTCTAAGATTATCTTATCTCGTTGATAGATGATCACGTTTTCCTAATCATGGACTTTGTATAAGTCAAACAACTATAAGGGTATATTGTTGGAATAACAATAGTACTGAACGGACCCAAGTGTATGATCTTGCTAAGAGACAAATCATTTTAGATGAAGTTAGCAAGTGATTATGAAGTTTTTTGTTAGCTATGTCTCTATACCATGAGAACACTTACTGACCGCAAGTGGATAAGTCACATTGTTGGTTATTGTTCGGTAAGTACTCCAGGCATGTCTGTGTGTTATTGAACCTTCTGGGTCACACGCTTAAGTTGTGTCAATCTTTTATTGAGAGTATTTTGTAGTAATAATGGTTATGAGAAGTGGTCGGAATCATTCCGATGTCTCAGGAACAACTTTGATGAGGATTGGAGGTGTTCCGGAGAAGTTATCATGAGAGGCATATTATGCCGGTATAAGGCTGAAATCCTTTGAGAGAATTATGAGCAAACATGAGATGTCCCAGATGTTGGGAAGTGTTTCTGACATCAGTGGATTGAGTCGATGATTTTATCTAAAGAGTATATATGGCTCCGGAAGAGTTTCGGGGGAGAACCAAGAAGGGTTAGTGCCGGAGGGGGCACTGGGTGCCCTAGGGCTGCGTCACCTGTGGTGGTGCAGCCGCATGGGCCCCAGGGCCCACTCGGTTGGCACCACCTCCCCCAAGCTTTCCTTTATTTAATTGGTGGGATTAAATATATCCCTATTTTAAAGAAGGGATGAAAGGGAACACGGAGATTTAAAAGGAAAGGACTCCTTGTTGGACTAGGAGTCCAATCCGAATCCTCTAGGGGATCCGGGCGGATCCTCCTAGGGCCGGCGCACCATGGGGGAGGGTGTGCCCCCTCCCCAAGCATGCCTAGCCCTCCTCCCCACTATATATACTCCCCAACCCCCGTGGGGCTTTACACATCAATTTCTCCAGGTTCTCGAGGTGTCCTCTACCGGAGCTATCTTTCTAGATCTCATGTGTTGAGAAACCCTCTATAATATTGTAGATTAGTTCTACCACTAGTACTACACTGAAAGGCTATCACTCATCGTCCTGAACGGCGGAGCGCTGGCGGGTTGGCGCAAGTGGATGCGCAGATACTAGAAGAGGGATTGTGCAAGCGATCCTCATGAGGGAATCGGCAACATTCTCACCTCCTGGCGTGGACGTGAGAATATTAATTAGGCTTCACCAATATCGTCATCGGTAAACTCCATCTTCCGCAATGGTGTTTGTAAGTTCTAGATTTGGCATTATGGGGTGCTGCATATCATCATAGTAGATCTTGGCGGTTATGTAAGATGATTTTTTTAAATTCTTGCACGTAACCCTACACCGTTGTGGGTGTTTTTTTGCGTCCGGACCCGCATTGGGCCTTTGGGGGTCAATTGGGGGGTGTCGGTGGAGATGCTCTTACCCACGTGGCCGAGATTAGCGGCGAAGATGTGGGAGCGCGTCAGCATTTTTAGTACTAATTAATTACTGATGAGATTGATCGACCAAAAAAGAAGATATGGTCGGGTATTGATGTATCGTACTATGTTAATTTGGTGTAGGCATGGGAACCGTGACGACATGCTGTATTGTAGAGAACCAACATGTGGTTCAAGGTTAGGGCATCTCCAACGGCCCTCCAAATGGATATCGTGTATCCGTTTGTGTCGGCGCGTACACTGGACATGTCCGGACATTGCAGCAGACATGTCTGTCATGCCCCAAATCGTGCTCAAGTTTCGTCCGGTTTTGCGGTCTACGCGGATGAGGAAGGACACGGCCGTGTGTCCGTTGATGTCCCCCCGGGGCCAATTGACAGAGACAAAATGCCTTCTCATCTCTCTCGGCGTGTCATTTTTAATGGCACCGGCCACCGTCCACATCTCACTCCAGTTCCTACAGCTTCGTCCCCACTCCCGCGACCAAACCCTAGTCGCAAAACCTTGGCCTGTGCTCCCCAACCCCTAGCTCCCGTCGCCGGTCATGAAACCATCTTGGTGGAAGCCCAGCCGCAACAACAAAGAGGTCATGTCCTTCTCCGGCCGACGCCACGACCGCGCGAAGGTCTCGACCGAGGTGGCCCAGCTGTATTGGGAAATCGCCGAGCCACTCCCGTGTGGCGACATGTATCTCCCGTGCGGCTGGCACCTCAACCGCCGCCGTATTCCGGTGTCGGCCATTCCCCGTACCGGCTGGGCGCGGCTCAGGGAGATCCGGCGGCGCCCCTCCTTCCTCTCGCCGGACCTCGTTCACGACCCGCCCTAGGCCATCAATTCCAATCTATAGGATAGATGGTCCGAGGCGGAGCATGATGAGCGTCTCCGTTTCTACTTTGCCGCCCACACGCCACAGGCGGACAACCCCGTGGTGGACGAGGATGACGACTACATGGACTAGGAGGAAGGCGTCGTCAAGGAGGAGCCTGAGCCCGAATGGTAAGCCTACTTCGGGCCCAAGCGCCAGCGCCGCCCGCCGCCGCTCCGGAGGAGCCCATGGACTCTTTCCTCCAGGCTACCATCGACACCTCCAATTTAGAGGAGCTCGGGATTTTTGGGGGTAGCGTGCGTGTGTTGACTGGCCTCGCTGTTTGCAGTGTAGGACTGGTTTCTTGTAAATGTTGTTCTATCCTTCTATATAAATAAGGTATGTCACTTTGGCATACTTACTAAAAAAAAAAGAGGAGCTCGGGATGTGGCCCGACCTGGCGAGGGCACTCCGCGCGTTTGCGAAGGAGGTAGAGGCAGCAGCCAGGCGTGCGATTACACGGGCAACTCCGTGGTCGCGGTGGCAAGACCACGAGGCTCTGCAGGCCTGGGACCCCGACTCCGACGTGGCCAAGGGGGGCCAACGTGGCCTCCGGCGCTAGCGACGCCTCCTCCGGCTCCACCCATGGCCAAGCGCAGCACGCCACGGGTAATCCACTACGTCTCGTTTCTCCGTTACCGTCCTAATCTCGTGATCTAGATGGATGATCATGGAGGCGAATGATCGGCAATGGACAGTACGGAATCAGGTCGGCTGGAGAGCTTATCGTTGATGCATCGGTCTCAGAGGCCCCGCCTCCTCTTCTCTACAGAATCTAGCTCGGAGAGCGCGGAACCAAAACGTAAATTCTTCACATGGGTGCCGTTGCGTTGCATAACGAGGTCGATCTTGACGTGGTGTGATGGGTTTGGCCATTAGCGGAGGGATTCAAGAGGCCGGCCATGCATTGCCCTCCTGTGCCAATTATTATGCCCACCTCCACCTCCAATTATTATGCCCACCTCCACCACCCGGCAGCCTGGAATCTGGATGATCGGCCACGGCTCCGGCGACATGATGATTTTTGGTGGGCGGACAACTGCGTGGCCTGGATTATTTGTCCCGTGTTCAAGCGCGGAAGATCGCTGGTTGCTGATGGTGATGTGCCCATGCATCAGGACGAGACTGCTGTTTTCAGTTTCAGGAGAGAGGCCTTGTCTCTTCCGACTTCCGCGTCGTCGCGTCATCCTCCTTATGTCGACAATCGGATAGCATCCGGCAAACTCTCCTCTCATTCTTTTTTTAAAGTCTTCCCATTCAACGGGAGGAAGACGCGATAGTACTACGAGCCGGAAGAGAACTCGGTCTTACCTTCTCAGGCTGGCTAGTGGACAGCACCTGCTTCATGTACTGTACAGGTGTGGGCGTGTTGTACACGCGCATACGTTCTCCGTTCTTGGACGCGGGATCTATGTTAGTGGGAGCTCACGTTGTTCATCAGTAGTGAAAAAAAACACAAAAATAACCTTAGGACAAAACTTCACCACAAAATGAACCTATTTCGAAAAATATTCATAATCTGACTTTTTTTGTGGCTCCCAAACGAAAGGAGCCATGCTCTTCGCCATGGCGCCACTGCCGACAGAGCCATGCGTTGTATCTCAAGTTTACTATATATTTTTTTAGCAACACTGCGTCACATTGTTCCTTGTGATCTCGGTGCCTTCCGATGATTTTAATGGTTCACATAAAAGAACCACATAAATTTCAGAGAGATGGCATAAGAGCAACCGTTCGTGTCTGCGCGGACGGCGGCAGGTATGGCCCAATGGCTCCCAGAGCAAACCCGGCGGTAGCCGCCCAAGCCCTAGTGACGTTCAAGCCGAAGAAAAATGCCGAAGCAGCGAGAAGTCGAGAGCAGGAAGCGGGCCGGTCGGAGAGAAAATGTGTCACTTACTTTCTCCTTGGTAAAGAAGCTTGCAGGCAGGGAGGACCTGGGAGGGGAGGGGGGTGGTGACGGGGATTTTCGCAGCATGCCATATGGGGTAAAACAGGGGAAGTGAAATGACATGCAATGACAAAATTTCTCCCGCCGTATACTCGTGTACGCACGCGAGGTCGTGCCATCTTCAACCTTGCAAAAACTCAGCGCGACGTTCCCCCTCTCTGTAAGCGAAGAGGGTAGCTCAGGGGAAACGACCGATTGGTATTTTCTTTTAGGGCTTGATTACGGGGTGGTTTAAGTTTAGCGCGGGACATCACACAAGTAAGAGACCAAATTTGTATCTCAGAAAAAAGCTGTACAAGGCTCGCAACCAACATAATTCTAAATACAACCATATAGGAGGCTTGAGACGACTGAAGGACCAACATCGTTTAAAGCGATGAATATGACCGGAAAGTCATTTGTGCTCCCAAGCTCCGTGCTCTCTTTTACAAAAATCAAAAAATATTTAGAAATTTTAAAATAAATTAAAAGTAATTCTAGATGTAGTCCATGATGTAGCCTACAAACGTGCAAAATCACAACGCAAAATTCTTTTTATTATGGGCTACACAAAAATAACAAAATCGTAAAACTTTTGGAGATTTGAAGCGCTATATATTTAGATATGTACATTTATCTTTTTTGTGTAGATCAAAATAAAAAGTATTTCTAACTGAAATTTTGCATGCTTTTAGAATACTTCATTGAGAATATCCATGATTGTTTTCACATTTTCGTGAAACTTTAAAATATGATTTTTAATTTTTTTTAAACACTGGAGCACTGAAACTCAGGAGTAAGAAATCCCCACTGATGACCTCCTTGTTGCACGGTATAGTCTATTTACAGTACTAGTAATTGTCCACGTGCAATGCACGTATTCTTCTTTTACCCAAAAAAAAGTTGCCATCAAATATGTATATATATATATGTATAGTGTAAAATTTTCTACTTTGACAAAGTATCAGCAAAATTTTGGACATTCAGTATTAGTAGAAATTATGCAATAACTTTAACTCTTCCTCGCAACGATATATTATACAAAAGAAACTATTTCTCTCCACGATTTTAAACCTTGTAACATTATAACGTTGAAGAATGATTAAAGTATCATCTTTGGGTACTATCACCTCTAGTCTCGTGATCATGCCATGGTCTATTGATAACAATTCGTGATAAATGTAGTACAAACACATGATTGGCGAAATGAGAAAATATCTTGAAGATAAACATAATATTTTTTGTTTGATTGTGAACACATTTATGAACATGAACATACAGGATGGAAAACACCTTCTCCTCACATAGTCACACAAACAATATACTATCCAATGAAAATAAGCCGATCGAAACTTGCAAGGCATAATGTAAAGAACTTCAATCCCACTATTAATAGTATTGCACACCACCATAGAAATTCCAATCGATATTGATGCAATAGTATTTGCACGTCACCACTACATCCTCCAAGCCACCATCTGCGTTGTAGCCCGATAGCCAATGATAGCCAAGCTTGACGCGCAGCAGCAGCACACTGGAGGAAGAATTCGTCAACCAGCCGTGCTGGGTGTGAAGGCGGGGCAGTAGGCCAGTGAGACAACGACGGTCGGCAACATAAGGGTAACATGAAATCTGTAATTATGTTAACTGTTGTAAATAAAGTTAAATCATAGATGAACTACAAAAAATAAATTTCATATCAGGCTCTATGGAACAATAGTAAACTTCCCATAATGGTAAGATGTTTCAAATGAGAAATAAATAGAAAAATGATTGCATACCTTTGTTTATCGACAACAATATATTTTATGTAGAAAGTAGCATAGGCAAAGCATGGTAGACTGACACTGCCAAAAACTAATGGACTGAGAGGGTAAAATCACCCCTTTGAAGCATGAAACCTGCACATATATTATGAAGTAAAAATTGCAGGTAAAAAATTGCTCAATATCTCGGAGAAACCTATCCAACAATCAATACTTTACGAGAATCAATACTTCATACACAATAATGCAAAGATCTAAACATGCAGATTTAAGAAAGAGTAGCAAAATAAACTGTGGAGTTCTCTAAAAAGGAAGAATGCTTTATCTGATTGATATGATCAAAAAAGGACATAATGGGCTCTAGTGTATTCTCAGAGAGTAGTGTAAGTGAATTGATCACAGTAAATTGGACCCAAAATATAATTATTGTTTTCTTACAGCGGTGGTGCTCACGGCCCAAAAGCCCGAATATAGAACAATGTATGAGCACCCATAGGCTTGGATTTGCTTATGTTATACAAGATTTAACTAAAAACAAAACCATGAAATGTGCGTATACTCCCCTCAAGTTCTCATATAAAAGACCATTTGTGCTGGGCTAAAACCATGGAAACTTATTAAAGGTATGGATCACCAATAACATGCTCCTCGAGCAGTTTGAAGCAAACGGGACACTCCTTCATGGCAACCTCAGTGACGACCTAGAGCACGACATCATACAAATTTTATTAGAAACTCGACATCCTACAGAGCAGAAAAAAGAATTGTACTGAAAACAGTTTATACACACTTTATTCTTAAACTGAATTTGGTAGAATAAAAGACCCCTGCCCGAATCAGAGGCATCAAAAGCATAAAAGTGAATAGCAAGGAATATAGGGGGACTTGTTTTTTTACTTCTTCGTAGTCTAAATAAAAAAGACCAATCGGAAGAAATACTACAAATTTCCTATTGAGAAAATACAGTATTCACTTTATATCTAGGAAAGAAGTACAGTTCTCCAAACCAAGTAAAAATTAGCTACAATGAGCTAAAATAAACACCAATAAGATGCATAGTAGTTAAAATAAACACCAATTTGGAATCGCCAAAAAGAAAGAACAGAGAGCTAATAGGCAATAATCACAAAACTATACAATAGTAGAGATTGAGATTCATGCCTCATGCAGAAGCTTACGCGTCCAACCTACTACCAGAGCAAACAAATACAAAGACAGACTCTCAAAATGCAAATTCTGAAGAAGAATTTAAACAGGAAGTGAACCAACAATAGTACTATGGTCTCATAATCTTATGGCACTGAAGACAAACGCTGCACTGTCCTGCAATCCATACCCTGCACAACAAACAGAAACAATATCACCAGTGAATCAAGGACTCGAGTAGAGGAGCTACTGCTGACGTACCAGAGCAGTGAGGAACACGCCGGTAGGAGGACACTGCAGCTCATGCAAAGAAACATAAAGCCCAATGTTTTTTCCAGGCGGCCATGGAATTCAGGCGGCGTGCGTCCTTGTCAACCTAGACAACCCACCAGCTGCAGAGCACTGCACTATGAAAACATTGAATCATCTCATTCACAAGTCAGATACTTGAACTATAATTAAGTCGTATGTTCTGGTACAAGTGAACAACATGAATCAAAATTTTATGTGGCGCTACTTAATGTTTTTCTGCATGAAGGAACTGCAAATGTTTCTTCTTTGGAGGTGATGAAAAGTCTAAACTTACCTCAAGGAGAAACTGAAGCTAGAACAGGAAAGATATGAAGATGCAGAGAACAAAAGTTTTTGGAACCTGACGGGGAGCAATTTCGTGTGTCTGATGCAAATGGTTTAGTCAGGTAAATGCAAGTTTCAACCAAGCAAAAAAAATATTCAATGAAAACTAATGCTTAATTTCAAGACCAAAGTTATATGCATACCCACCTGTTGATCAGTTATGGCGAGCAGTGAGTACCAAATGACATGAAATAAGATAAAAAAGACATAATCAGATACTTGAATCTTAATTCATTCATACAAGGATCAAAGCCAAGAATTGCTACACGTCATACTACTTTCAGTTTCTTTAGTAGATGGTTGATTGGGTGGTATCGTTTGCCCATTTGTTTTGAGCATTGTCTACACCAACACCCGTATATATGAAAAAAGCTCATTAGATCATACCGAGAACCAAGGCTGCGTCCAAGTCTCGATTGTGCTAGGAGGAGATTAAAAAGGCAGCTGGTATCAGATCACCACCTGTATTCAGTCTGAATGTTTGCCTACGGCGTCCACCCTCCCGCGCTGCTAGCCCCGCCGCCGGTCACTCCGGCCACGGCGTCCACCCTCCCTACCGGCGCCCTCTCCGACGCCGGTGAGCCCCGCTCATCCCCCCCTCCCCGTCGCCATGGCGGGTTCCCCCCCTGTAGTTGGTTCTGGTCAGCGCGTCGCTAGGGTTCTTCGCTGGCAGAGGATCGACGCTAGTCCTGTGCCGGCATCACCAGAGCTCCGCCGGAGTGGCGAGCGCCTGGCGGTGTCTGGCATGGGCCTCTCCGAGGAGTCCTCTGGCCAGTCGTCACCGGAGGTGGAGTCTAGGGCGGCGCAGCCGGCGCCGGCCCTTGAGGAAGGTCAGATCCAGGAGCCATGGATTCAGCCACGGCCGTCAAGGAAGTCGCTTTGGAGGCGCCGTCAGGAGCGCCGCCTGGAAGCTGGTCCGTCGGCGGTTCGGGCCCCCGTCCCTCCGGAGTTACATGGCCTCTGCTTCAAGTGTTTCCAACCGGGCCACCGGAAATTCGAGTGCACCAACAAGTTCGTCTGCGTGCGCTGTGGTGTCGAGGGTCACGTCGCTGGCGAGTGCAAGAGGCCGCGGAGTCCTTCGTCGGAGGACGAGCTCCGTCGTGCTGCTCTCGCCAAGGTGGCTCGCCGCACCGGCGCCGAGGCGCCACGCTCTGCTCATGAGGGGCAGCGTGCCTTGGGCATCAGCGACCCTGCCCACCCACGGCGTCAAGTCGGCGCTGCTCCGGGTGCCCCGCCTCGTGCCCCTGCCTCTCCCCCGCCACCACCGCCGCCGCCGGCCGGGGCCCCGGCTCCTCTGCTGTCTGGTCGGGCCGAGGCCCGAACCCGTGAGCCCTGGGAGGTCTCGGCTGACGCGCAACTGTGTGTGGTGCGGCGCACGCCGCGGATGTTCGAGCTGGAACGCCGGCTCAAGTTCGCGCTGGTGGTGGTGGTCAGCGGCAACAGGCCCGTGGTTACGAAGGAGTTCGTCCGCGAGGCTATTGTTGCCAAGGCCAGCGTGCCGGCCGGCCGCTTCTCGGTGCATGAGTACCAGCCGGAGGATTTCTTGGTGGTCATGGACACGGCGGCGCACCGTAATGCCGTGATGGCGCATCCAGACTTTGAGCACCGGGGGTGCAGGTTTGGCTGCAGGCCATGGAACCGTCAAGGCCAAGCTACTGCGGTTACGATGCGGTCCAAGGTTCACCTGGTGTTGGAGGGAATCCCGGCGCATGCCTGGGAGAAGGAGGTTGCCGAAGAACTTCTTGGCACCTCCTGTGTCGTGGAGTCGATTGCGCATGCGACGGGAACGAGGGAGGATCTCGCGCTGTTCCGCCTCAGTGCCTGGGCGGACAACCTCGAGGTGATCCCGACGGTGCGCACTCTGGTTATCCCGGAGCCGGATGAGGATTCGGATCCGCCTTCGCCAGCGCGTGAGTTCTCCGACGAGTCAAGAAGCCATTCTGTGCCGCGCCAGCACGAGGAAGCTGCTACCCTCAGGTACAGAGTGTTGATTCATGTCGAGGGCGTGGAGAAACGCTTACCGCGTGACGAGTCCGGGGGTCTGTTCAACTCTTCGGGCAGCGATCGTAGTGGTCTTCCTAGCCCGCCAAGCCCGCCTGGTGGTGGAGATTTCCGGCGGCTTCCCTGGCGGAGGGGCGTGCCGGACCGCCGTGGCCCTAACGGCGGCGCCGGTGGTGGTGCTGGTGGGTCGGGAGCGAGGACCTACCGACAGGCGCTTGCTGAGCCGTTGGATTGGCAGCTGCCGCCGATGGATGGCTGGATCAGAGGCCACGTCGCTCGTACGACCCGTCCGTTGGGGGGTACGACCGCGGCCAGAGGTGCTGCGTTCAAAGCTGCAGACGCTGCCGCTTGCAAACAAACGGCGGTGCAGGACCCGTCGCTGTCTAATGAGGCAGTGGTGGCGGTAGGAGGCAATGAGGTGCTGCCATCTGGTGGCCTGGGCAGTCAACCCGACTTGGTTTCAGATCCGTCCGCGCTGCAACAGGAGGAGACTAGGTCAAAAGTCGACCCAATCCCGTCGGAGGATGGGCTGGGGAATGACAACTTGGCAGCTGGCAGTTGCGCTTTGGAAGACAGCCAGAGGGGGCCCACGCTGTCGGATCCCTCTGGAGAAGACTACTTTCGAGTTTCGCTCTCTTCCGGAGTGGGCTCTCCTGTATCTGATCAGGGCCCAGCTGTTCTAGGCCCAGTTGGAGAAGGCCCTTTGTGTGATTCTGGGGATTCTTCCATCCCGTGTGCGCCGCCTGAAGAAGTTTTGCAGACAGTTGCTCAGATTCAGGGTTCAGTGGAAGAGCAAGACAGGACCCCGCCGGAGGAGGCTGCCCTACCCAACATCAGAGTTTTCTGTGCATCCATCCTCAAGACTATCGCGCCTCCCCTTCTGCGTGAGGTGGAATCCAAGCTCCGCCCAGAGGCAGAGCCTTTTACTCCCCGGAGATCTGACAGGCACATCAGGAACGCTGCACCGACGCCGACGCCTGTCGCGCCGGTACGACAGCGTCGCAAGGGCTCAGCGGCGGACACAGTGCTTTTGAATGCACTTGGGATTACTTCAGGAGATTTGGTGGTCAACGAGGATCACCTGAAGGGGTTCCGAGCACTCTTTGATTCTCCCTTGAAAGAGCAGCAGCTCCGGGTCCTCGCGGGCGTCTTCGGCAAGAAATTGCCAGCACCCACGGCGCCAGTGAGAGCCATCACTGAGATGGCAGTGGAGGCCGGGGTACATTAGGTGTGCCCCTGGAGTCTTTTACAATCCTTTTTAATGGATTACAACATAGAGATAGGGAGCTGGAATGGCAGGGGCCTTAATGACCCTGCGAGAAAAGATTCAGTGAGGGAGTTTTTTGATTCGACCAATGTAAACCTAGTTTGTATCCAGGAGACCAAGCTAGCGGTTATCGACCGCTACATTGTAATGCAATGCCTTGGCCCATCTTTCGATGGGTTTGCTTATTTACCGGCGATTCAGACAAGGGGAGGCATACTTCTTGCTTGGAAAACATCCGTGCTTGAAGTTAAGTCGATCAGCCTTGATACGCATTCGATTACTGGTGAGGTTCACACTGCAAATGGAAGCACGTGGTGGATCACAGGTGTTTACGGGCCCCAAAGCAACGAGAGCAAGATCTTGTTCCTGCAGGAACTGGCGCAGAGACGGCTGCTGTGCCCCGGGCCATGGTTGGTAATTGGAGATTTCAACATGATCCTCAGGGCGTCGGAGAAGAGCAACACCAACCTGAACCGCACCATCATGTCGAAGTTCAGAGAGTTTGTGGGAGAACAGGAGTTAAAAGACCTGTACATGCACGGAAGACGCTTTACTTGGAGCAACGGCAGAGCTGCCCCGACAATGACTAGAATCGACAGGGCCCTGGTCTCGGTGGATTGGGATTTGATGCACCCTGACTGCATTTTACAGGCACTCTCTTCTTCTGTGTCGGATCACGCGCCCCTGCTCCTGTCTCTGAATGCAGTGGTAAAGCCAACAAAGCGCTTTAAGTTTGAGCTTTTCTGGACGAAACTTGAAGGTTTCGAAGAGGCAGTAAAGGAGGGTTGGGTCTGTGATGATCAAATAGTAGACCCATACAGGCGTTTGGACACCTTGCTTAGAAACACTGCATCCCACCTACAAGGCTGGGGTCAAAAGCGGGTAGGTAATGTTAAACTGCAAATAGCTATGGCAAACACAGTGATTCTACGATTTGACAAAGCTCAGGAGGGAAGAAACCTTTCAGAAGGGGAAGCTTGGCTGCACAGAACCTTAAAGCAAACTCTGTTAGGCCTCTCATCCTTGGAAAGAACTATTGCTCGGCAACGGTCAAGGGTCAGATGGTTAAAAGAGGGAGATGCCAATACGAAGCTGTTTCATGCAGTGGCTAATGGTAGACGGGCAAAGAATTTTATCCCGGCAGTTCGTGTTGACGATGTCATTTGCACTGATCAAAATAGCAAGGAAGAGGCATTCTTCAACGCCTACAGGGCACTGCTTGGAGAGATCCATAACAGAGAACACACAATTGACCTGCAAAGAATTGGGTTGCCAAGAATAAATCTTCAGGACCTGGATTGTATGTTGACAGAGGAGGAAGTTTGGGGAGTTATTAAGGACTTGCCATCGGACCGTGCCCCCGGACCTGATGGTTTCTGTGGAGCCTTTTTTCAAAAAGCTTGGCCAGTGATCAAAGCAGATGTGATGGCCGCAGTGATGAAGTTTTTTATAGGAGATGGCAGAGGGTTTGGGAAGCTCAACAAAGCGCTAATCACATTGATCCCCAAGAAGGCTGATGCCGTTGAGATTTCTGACTTTCGCCCGATAAGCTTGGTTCATAGCATCTCGAAACTATGCTCCAAGATACTAGCCAATAGGTTGAGACCCAGGCTGGGAGATTTGGTAAGCATGAACCAATCAGCATTCATCAGAGGAAGAAACCTGCATGATAACTTCATGCTAGTCAGGCAAGCTGCTAGGAAGATCAACTCTAGGAGGATTCCAGGGGTCCTAATCAAATTAGACATTTCGAAAGCCTTTGACTCACTATCTTGGGCTTTCCTGTTTGAGGTGTTACGACAGTTTGGGTTCAGTGATATCTGGCTAAGAAGAATTGCAATCCTTTTTCAAACTGCAAGCACGAAAATCTTGGTTAATGGAGTTCCAGGAAAGAGCTTCCTGCATGCTTGTGGTCTCAGGCAGGGCGACCCCATTTCACCGATGTTTTTTGTGCTGGCAATGGAGGTTCTAACACAAATGACATTGCGTGCGGTCGAAGGTGAACTACTGCAAAATCTACCGGGCATTAGACCCCTGCAGCGTCTATCTGCGTTTGCGGATGATGTGGTCCTGTTCTGCACCCCGGCAGTCACGGATGTGGTTGCAGTCAAAGAGCTACTTAACTTATTCGGTGGAGCATCGGGGTTAAGGATGAACTTTCAGAAAACCACTGCTACATTCATTAGATGTTCAGAGGTCCAAGAACAGCAAGTACAGCAGATTCTGGGGTGTAGAAAGGCTGCATTCCCTATCACTTACCTCGGATTGCAGTTGGCCTTGAGACCTCTAACAAAGGCTGAGTGGCAGCCAGTCCTAGACAGAGCAATCGCGTGTGTACCGGCATGGCAGCGCGGTCTGATTGAGAGACCCGGCAGACTGGTCTTAATCAAAGCGGTACTCAGAGCGAGACCTGTACACCACCTACTGGTAGCAGATGCTCCAATTTGGCTACTCGAGGAACTCAACAAATGGTTCTGCTCGTTTTTCTGGAAAGCCAAGGATAAGATAAACGGAGGTAACTGTCTGGTTGCGTGGGACAAAATTTGCAGTCCATATTGCTTCGGAGGCTTGGGAGTTAAGAACCTCAGGTTGCAGGGTTTAGCACTGAGAGCGAGATGGGTTTGGCTATCTAGAACAGATAAGCTCAGACCTTGGCAGGGACTCACGATGATCAAAGACGTGGACACAACGAAGGTTTTCCAAAGCCTGTCATCAATTGTAGTTGGGAAAGGCACTGATGTATTTTTTTGGAAAGACAAATGGATTGGAGGAGCCACAGTTTCAGACATTGCGCCGGCGGTTCTGGCCCTTGTGAGCACGCGAACCAAGAACAAAAGAACCGTGCAAGAAGGGCTGCTCGAGCACAGCTGGATGCTGGACGTGATCGGGGACATTACCATGGAGGTCAGCGTGCAGTGTATCAAGTTGTGGCTCGCTGTCGCGTCAGTCGAAAGGGATGCTGAAGCTGAAGATTTATTCAGCTGGCCTTGTTCTAAATCAGGAGATTACACGGCTAGGGACACTTACAAGAGACTCTGCCTAGGAAGAGAGGAGTTCATTGCCACCACCTGGATATGGAAGTCGAAAGCCCCTCTGAAATGCCGAATCTTTGCTTGGTTGGCAATCCAATATCGCCTTTGGACCTCAGACAGGAGATTCAGACATCATCTGCAAGCTCAAACTTCAGCCTGCTTCGTATGCTTACAGGAGGAAGACACAGTCGATCATCTTCTAATTCAGTGTGTGTTTGCCCGACAGGTGTGGTACCAAGTTGCACAGCTTCTGCAAGTTAGAATCCCAACGCCGGAGGGGGATGAGAGACTGCAGTTTTGGTGGCAGAGAGCAAGAAGTGAGGTTCAGGGCCGTGACCGTCGGAGGATGGACACCCTGATTATCCTCACTTGCTGGTCTCTCTGGAAGCACAGGAACGCTTGGGCCTTCAACAATACCAGAATGCAATTCTCTGTTGATCAATTGGTGGGAAGGATCAGAGATGAGTGGGCAACCTGGGAGCAGGTACCAGCCGGAGGGAGGTATCATCCACCATGAGTAGTTAGCCTAGTTTTTGGCGTGAGTGGAGTTCCAGTCCGGCTTGTATGCAAGCAAGGGCTGATTCTTGTAAATTACATTCTCTCTTCTATAAATATATGGTACGCCTTTGGCGTACTCGCTAAAAAAAAATGTTTGCCTACCCCTGAGCAATAAATTGCTCTGTCTAAAATAGTCTTATGATTAGATGATACTGCACAGTTACCAAATAAATAATGATTAGTTTCGAAGGTTGAAACTTGTAAAACTGGTTGTATTTCCAACTGCATGAAACAGGATAATTTATTTCCCATTGGTAGATACAGCAGAACTACTGTTAATGTACACTGCAAGCTAAGGACAAGTATGTTAGCAGAGATAGAAAAGAGTAACTGTGTAAGACGTGCATTTACCAGAACCAATGGCCACAATTCGAAGGACCACTACGGGAAAGCCACACTACGCCGACGGCTAAATGTCGGGGCCGTCGGCGTACAGCACGAGCTAGGGCAGCCGCCCACACAGCCGTCGGCGTACGAAGCGCCGTCGGCGTATCCAGGTAAGGCCGACGGCAGCCGTCGGCGTAAACGGTGCCGTCGGCGTACAAAAGGACGCCGTGACGGAACGTCCAGCGGCGTTGATACGCCGACGGCCGTGCCGTCGGTGTACACGTGTACTTCAACGCCGACGGCGGCCGTCGGCGTATATATGAACCTTTTTTTATTTATTTCTCTATATAATATTTATTTATTTATTTCTCTATATAATATTTAATGTAGTTATAATTTATATATATATTGGACCTATAATTTTCCTTCCAATTTCAGTATCCCACCCCCGTAAAATAACGGTTCGAGTTTCCCGGAACCCAACCCTACAACATATACATGTAAAATAAATAAAAACAACACATGTAAAATACCTTCCTATAGCCTAACCTAACACAACCAAGCAAAAAAGTCCACTTTCCTACCCCCTTTCGACGCACGTCTATGGGGGTAGACGAAAATGTTAGGGTTTTCCCAGCGGATTCGGGGTTTCGCCGAAGCGGGGCATCGGAGCGTCGGAACCCCACCAAAACCTAGGTTGTGCCATACCATATGTATACAAGTGTGTTGGGTGTTGTAAATGTGCAATATCCTACTCCGGGGTGTGACCGGCTTTACCGGCTTCACTTTCTCTCTAGTGAGTTTCTGCACTTAGAGGTGAAAACTCCCGTTTCGGGAGAACCGGATGGAATCTTGTGTTGATTTGGGGTAGACTTTGGTTTCTCACCTTTCTATGGCCTAACCTAACACAACCAAGCAAAAAAGTCCACTGGCCTACCCCCTTTCGACGCACGTCTATGGGGGTAGACGAAAATGTTAGGGTTTTCCCAGCGGATTCGGGGTTTCGCCGAAGCGGGGCCCCGGAGCGTCGGAACCCCACCAAAACCTAGGTTGTGCCATACCATATATATACAAGTGTGTTGTGTGTTGTAAATGTGCAATATCCTACTCCGGGGTGTGACCGGTTTCACCGGCTTCACTTTCTCTCTAGTGAGTTTCTGCACTTAGAGGTGAAAACTCCCGTTTCGGGAGAACCGGATGGAATCTTGGGTTGATTTGGGGTAGACTTTGGTTTCTCACCTTCCTATGGCCTAACCTAACACAAGCAAGCTAAAAAGTCCACTGGCCTACCCCCTTTCGACGCACGTCTATGGGGGTAGACGAAAACGTTAGGGTTTTCCCAGCGGATTCGGGGTTTCGCCGAAGCGGGGCCCCGGAGCGTCGGAACCCCACCCAAACCTAGGTTGTGCCATACCATATGTATACAAGTGTGTTGTGTGTTGTAAATGTGCAATATCCTACTCCGGGGTGTGACCGGCTTCACCGGCTTCACTTTCTCTCTATTGAGTTCCTGCACTTAGAGGTGAAAACTCCCCTTTCGGCAGAAACTCACTAGAGAGAAAGTGATGCCGGTGAACCCGCTCACATCCCGCTGTGGGAACTTGGACATCCACAGCACCCAACACACTTGTATAAACATGGTATGTCACAAGCTAGGTTTGGGTGTGGTTCCGACGCTCCGGGGCCCCGCTTCGGTGAAACCCTGAATCCGCTGGAAAAACCCTAACGTTTCCGTCTACCCCCATAGACGTGCGTCGAAAGGGGGTAGCCCAGTGGACTTTTTTGCTTGGTTGTGTTATGTTAGGCCATAGGAACATGAGAAACCAAAGTCTACCCCAAATCGACACACGATTCCATCCGGTTCGCCCGAAAGGGGAGAATTGGCGGGAAACAGGCGCTCGAAAGAAACACACGAAGGAAACACACGATCCGTGTGCTTCTTCCTGATCCAACGGCTCACCAGCGCTCGAAAGAAACACACCGCTGATCCAACGGCTCAGAAGCACGCGAAGGAAACACACGATCCGTGTGCTTCTTCCTGATTGGGCATACTACAGCTCAGAAGCCCATTTCTCACTATATATATGTAGTCATGGCCTCCATTGGCATAGCACATCTAAACTGATATCTGATCCCTCATCACTCTCCCGTGGCGTCACCACCGCGTGTGCCGTCCGCCATGCCAAGGTGCTGCCCTCTCCCTCCCCCACGTACCTAGGTTGCACGCACCTTAGTTGTTTGATCAAATTCCCCACTCATTTTTTCAGATCTCGGCGGGAATCGATGATGACCACCGGCCATTTGTTGGACACGGGCAGTGTCCGGGACTGGGCTCCGCCGGGCTGGCACTGGGAGGTGTCTTCCGGGACGCGTAGTTTGGTGAGGAATCCGGGTGACGTCGTCGACCCGGATCTTGTTTGGTGGCCGTCGCGTGGGCCAGCCTCGGTGCAGAGGCCGCCGGCCCCCGAGGTGGAGGTGCGTCGCCGTATCAGAGAGGAGGACGAGCACGTCCGTCGCTACCTGGTTAGGTTGGATACGCAAGCGGTGCATGACAATATGTGGTATTCACTTCATAGGGATCCTCCTCATGTGAGTATTGCCCCAGTGATGGTTCCTTATCTTTGGGTGCAAGCCGCCGGCCGCTCAGCACCTCGCGGCTTAGGACCCGGCAAAAGTTAGTTACATTATTCGTGATGTATTATGGATTAAATAAAGATGTAGACTGGTGGCTATAAGCACATTCCTACTAGTGCAAGTTTGTTGTCATTCGTCTATGTACCCAAGTTTGTTGTCATTCGTCTATGTACCCAAGTTTGTTCTATCTTAGTTGCTACTACTCCGTTTCGATTAATTTTGATAAAAGTTGGTTTCACAAGCCCCAATGGACTAACCTAACACAAATAAAGTCTAGTTTAGTTTTCTTATGTTCCATGGTAACGTGACAAGCCCCAATGGACTAACCTAACACAAAAACCCTAACGTTTCCGTCTACCCCCATAGACGTGCGTCGAAACGGGGTAGCCCAGTGGACTTTTTTGCTTGGTTGTGTTATGTTAGGAAACACACGATCCGTGTGCTTCTGCCTGATCCAAGGGCTCACGAGCGCTCGAAAGAAACACACCGCTGATCCAACGGCTCACAAGCACTGGAAGGAAACACACGATCCGTGTGCTTCTGCCTAATCCAAGGGCTCACAAGCGCTCGAAAGAAACACACCGCTGATCCAACGGCTCACAAGCACTGGAAGGAAGCACACGATCCGTGTGCTTCTGCCTGATCCAAGGGCTCACGAGCGCTCGAAAGAAACACACCGCTGATCCAATGGCTCACAAGCACTGGAAGGAAACACACGATCCGTGTGCTTCTGCCTGATCCAAGGGCTCACAAGCGCTCGAAAGAAACACACCGCTGATCCAACGGCTCACAAGCACTGGAAGGAAGCACACGATCCGTGTGCTTCTGCCTGATCCAAGGGCTCACGAGCGCTCGAAAGAAACACACCGCTGATCCAACGGCTCACAAGCACTGGAAGGAAACACACGATCCGTGTGCTTCTGCCTGATCCAAGGGCTCACGAGCGCTCGAAAGAAACACACCGCTGATCCAACGGCTCACAAGCACTGGAAGGAAACACACGACGCCTATAAATAGGCCACTCCTCAGACAGGTTACTCACTCACACAAAACATTCCAGCTCACTCGGAGAGACATCTTTGGGCAACCAGCGGCAAGACGTCTGTGATGACCTGCGACCGTACCAAACGGTTGCAGATCATCATAGACGTCTTGCCGGACGGTTGTAGATCATCAGAGACGTCTTACCGCTGCTTGGATCGAAGTGGCGCTCAAACCGTGTGTCTTGTTTCAGCTATATTTAGACATTCCACACAAATTATCCGGATTTACCCAGCTACGTCCCACCCTGCATGTGATATCGCAGCCACGGTGGGATTGTAGCTGGGTGAAACCGTATGATTTGTTCATTTATGCGTTTAGTCGCAATGATTTGATTTATTTGGAGCTATAAATCTCGAGATATTGCATATCTAAAATAGGTCCAGTACTGGTTTTCCATATTTATTTGATTTCTTTTAAGAAATAAAAAAAAAAGCAAAAACCATACGCCGACGGCCAAGCCGTCGGCGTAGACTTGGTGGAATTCTCTTACCCCACCCCGCGCGTTCCAAATCCCCAATTCCCCAATTTCCCCCGCGCGGCCAAGCCAAACCACCACCGCACCCCGTTCGCCGCCGCCGCCGCCCTACCTCGCGCCCTCCCCACCTCGTGCGCCACCACCTCCGTTCACCTCCAGTCCACCTCCTCCGGCCCCCGACGCCACCACCTCCAGTCCACCTCCTTCGGCCGCCCCCAACGCCACCACCTCCTCCGGCCGCCCCCAACGCCACCACCTCCTTCGGCCGCCACCACAGCAGGAGCGCCTCGCCTCGGAGCGTGCCCCCTCCCCGAGCGCGGTCTCGCGCCGCCCCAACCCGCACTGCCCGTGATAGCCCATCACCCGCCTCTTCTCCGCCGCCCGCCTGCGCCCGTGCTGCCTCGCCTCCGCTGCCCCCCCTTGCTGGACCGGCGTCAGGACGACGCGGCGCCCGGTGCTGGCCTTCGCCGGAGCTGTATCTTCAACTCAGCCCGACCACAAGGTACCACCACCACTACTTCTTCTTCTGGTGTGCTTTAGAGTTAGGGTTAGCTTCTTGCTGTTGCAATTTAGCTTCGGTCCAGCTGCAAAAACAGTTAGTCCTTAGGCTAGGATTTCGTTCTGATGTGTGGTTGAAATGCTAAGATTTATTAGATTAGAACAAATGCAGGAAAAGCTCTAGGAAATTGTTGTCAATGGCTGCAAGCAGTGCTTCCTGAAGATTACAACTGAATTTTGAATTGTTGCTGCGTTCTTTAGACAGTGGAAAAAACGTACTGCACACTTACTTTAGACCATATGGTGCAAATTTGGCAAGGAATTTCGGAACCATATGTATCACTTTAAACAGCCTTCCGTTAGCACTTTAATGTCATTGGTGTCATATTTAATTATGCTCTATCCATTCTGATTTGCATGTATGTGCAAGTCCATTTTTCTCGAAAGTAGCCGGAGCTGCTATTTTATTGCCAATAGGAGGAAATGCCTCATATAAGAAAAACAGAGATTTAATTTACAGAGCATTAGACATATATACTATGAATAAGGTGCATGTATCATTTGTTGTCTGACTGCCTAGGTGAATAACTGCTATGCATTTGAGGATTGAACTGAATGCTTAGATCTATTCCTGCAGGTGATTGACCAAGATGAGCCAAGGCAAGGAATCATCGGCCTCCTTGGTGAAGAAGATGCGCCAGAAGAAAGTTAGTAAAAGTGGAAGAGAACATATTCCGAACCCGCGTTACCTGTCTGACAGTGGTGAGAGTAGAGGTGATGATGCAATTCTTAATTTGTTCATGTCTTTATGCTTAATTGTTCACCCTTTCTCAATGCAGGTGAGGGTGGAGATGCTGGAGGAGGGGGAGGTGCCGATGCTCCAGTTCCTCCGAGGGGACGAGGTGCAGGACGAGGACGAGGGCGAGGTGGAGGACGAGGGCGAGGTGGGGCGACGTGTCTTCGGACATACCCTCTGCGGGCCCCTCCACGGACGTGGGGACGGGCCCCTCCACGGACTCGGAGGAGACGGGCCCCTCCACGGACTTGGAGGCGGGGTCCTCCGCGCCGCCGAAGAAGCCAAGGATTCGAGGGGAATCCCAGGTCCCTGATGAGGACAAGGAACCTGCTACCGAGGAGGCGAAGATCCTCATTACGCCTAATGGGAAAGAGTAAGTGACTATATATACTAATTTTGAACATGGTAACTTCATTGTGGTCAGGACAATTTGACATGTACTAATGTTTCATTATTGTGCAGCAACTGGATACATCCTGCGGGAGCCCGTGTGCCTAACACCCTGATTGGAGCTTTGATTAGGAAGTTTTGGCCGGGCTTGTACAGTACCGTCCCCAACGGCGCGACGAAGCTAGCCACCCATTGGGTAGACTATCAGGCCGCCAATTACGCGAGCGGCGGGAAATGTTCTGACGCCGTGATCAACAAGTTTTGGGTAAGTTGAACTTTTCGAATTTCGTTCATACTTGATGTCCCCACCATGCTCTCACAATTTGTTTTTTGTGCATGATTAAAGAGGTTCTATAGGGTACTTCCTGAGCAGCGGGCCGATGCGGACAGGACTTTGGAGGGGGCTTGTAGGAAGTTGACACGACAGCAGTTCTACAATGCAAAGCATACCATCATCAATCATTTCAGTACAGAGACGTTACACAAGAAGGCGGTGAAGCATGAGATTGTGGAGAACCCACTTGAGGTGACCGTAGATGACTACATGGCGGTAAGTAGATTGTTAATGAGATTACATGTTGCTGCTAGGTTGCAATTGCATTATCCGTTCTTCACATGAGTATTGTTTTTTCAGTTTAAGCCCTCATGGGCCTATGGCAAGGATGACGCGTGGAGGGCGTTGGTGTCTAGGTGGGCTGGGGAGGACCCCGAGTTCAAGGCCTTGAGCGAGCGAAACAGGTTAAACCGCGGGAGCGGGGGGACACATCGTGCGGGTGCCCGCAACCATGATCGCTTCAAGGCAAAGCTGGTATATATATACATGAAACAATCTTCATTTATTTCCCCTCATGTTCCTACTTGATACGCATGACACTTCTTTGGCATTGCAGGAGGCCGATCTCGGGGAGCCTCTTACGGACATGCAAACATGGGAGAGGATGAAGATGAAGAAGCCCAATTTTTCTGAGCCTCAGCCCTCGCAGCCCGATTACTTCGGCACTGCCAAGGAGGGGATAAAGGCATACGTCGAGACGTTCCAGGGTATAAATCCGTTTGTGGACAACCCTCTTCGGCATGACACCGATGAGAGAGCGGTGGTCCTTGCCGGGAACGGTTGGGAGCATGGCCGTCCTCTCATGCTTAGTGCGGTACTCACGCGTACTCCTGAGTTGGGCCTCTCGCGTGTCAAGGCTACCCTCACCGCCGACGACCCTCCCGTCCTGCCTCGTCGGCCTTCCCGAGCTCGCCCCGATGTAAGTTTTTCTCAATTTCATTCTCTTTCCGACATTCGTTCCTAGCTAAGTGGCTAAGTTGACGAGATGCGTTCCCTTTTAAAACTGTAGGCTGATTTCGAGGCGGCCTTCGATGCCGCTTACGCGGACTATGAGAGACAGTATCAGTTGTGGGTACAGAAGAGCCAGGAGTATGAGGAGTGGAATGAGTTGAAGGATGCTGTAAGTTTCAACTTTTGTATTTGCAAAATATGACAACTCCCATTTCCTCTAGTTTGAACCTTCTTTTTCTACAACTCCTGACATCTAAACTATCTTGTAGGCTACCGAGAAGTTTTTTGCCACTGGAGAGCGGGAGGCGCTGCCTACGCGTCCACCTAGGCCGGGGATCCCGCCCGTCGGCCCAACGAGGGAGTCGGTCGCTCGCACATACAAGCAAGCGACACCGGTAAGTTATTTGCCAAACAAATTGTTACCGCCATGCTGTGCTTTCCAAGTTGCTAACTTGGACTCAAATATGTAGGGATCGAGTTGCTCGAGGAATGCACCCATTGATCCTGCTTTTGCCTCGCCGACTTCGACGCGCGCGCTCGTGGTGCATGGCACTGGTGGTGCCTCGCCGGGTTCGTCGCGTGAGACCACACAGTCCCGTGGCTCTCCGGATTCCCTGTGTGGTTCGACTGGCCCACGCGGTCGGTCGCCTATTTTCACGCGGTCAGAGATAGGTGGCTCGAACTCTCACGAGATGTAGGATTAGTTCGGGTGTTCCGGGTGTCAATTCGAACTATGTTTCTGTCATTTTGAGTTTGTATGAATGCTTGTATGAATTCGAATCATGTTTGTGTCATTTTGGATATATATGTGATGTTTTATGTGATGTTTCTGTCGTGTTTTATAATTTGTGCAATTTTAATTGTATTTAAAATGCGCCAGAAACCAGCAGCAACAAGCAGCTAAAATTGGAAATTATGGTCAAGGATACGCCGACGGCATTGCCGTCGGCGTAGAGAACTTCCCAGGCGCACAGGGTGCTGCCACGTCATCTAAAATGGACCAAATGGTCACGAATACGCCGACGGCTTTACCGTCGGCGTATTCCACGTCCCAGACGCACCAGCTCGCTCCACGTGGCACGCTAGGCCGACGGCACTGCCGTCGGCGTATGGGTGGAGCAGACGGAGACGGACGGCTTCCGTTTTGTGGGTCCCACAGAGGCTACGCCGACGGTTACGTATACGCCGACGGTTATTTGTATACGCCGACGGGCTGCTACGCCGACGGAGATACGCCGACGGCCGCCGTCGGCCTAGGCCTACGCCGACGGCAAACGTGCCTACCCCGACGGCTTCTGGCCGTCGGCGTATCGTGGGTTTCCCGTAGTGGACCTCCCAAGTTTGGTACAATAGAGGTGTCACCCTATAAATACAGATTGGAAAAATGTCAAGGATCGTGTTTTTATGTTGTGAGACAACCCTGAAAGTTCAGCAAAAATATGTGCTTACATCTTGAGTTACGAAACAATACAGAAAATCATGCATGAAAATCATTGGCGTATCTCATCACCATCCGAAACCTATTTCTGTGCTAAAAAAACTCGTCTGGTTGTGCAGCAAAAGAAAATGAACAGATCAGTGACATACTTGTTACATTTCTGAAAAAAAACAGGCAATCATATTGACAAAAAAATGAATACATACCAACAGAAGTCTCCACGCAATTTTTTTTCACAAAGAACAAATCATTGAACCGGGAGATCACTTGCCTTGAGCCAAAAAAGCACGCACCTGTCGTATTTGAGCACGTCTTAGAATAATCAGGTGATGTGTCTGAAGGCACAGACATTCACTTAGAAACAATAGCTGAAGGTTTGGTTCAGTCTGAAGTAAATCAGAAAATTGGAACAGAAGGAAAGTGACAAAGACCAGCGGGCACGGGAGTAGCGGCCTGATGTGCTTCGTGCATCTGATTGGGGAACGGCAGGGAGCTTCGCCGGTGGCGCTCATCAGTGAGGCACGTCTGGGGACGGCAGTGCTGGGTGGAACATGGGAGGTCAGCATTGCATCGACCTAATTAAAGGGAGAGATGCGGCGGAGAGGGCTGCGGCGACTCTGGCGTAAAGAGCGGCGGCGGATAGGGCCGCGGGATGGGACGCCGATGGTTAGGATAGGATCCACTGCAGTTGGGCGCCGGTGGTGTCGATCCACTGCAGTTGGGCGGCGGCGTCTATCCACTGCAGTTCTACGGTGGCGGCGGCGTCGATCGAAATCAATTCAGCGGCGGTGGCATCGGCCTCCCGTTGGGGAGGGATTGCAGGCGGAGGAGTGCAGGCGGCGGGCAGCGTTGTTGTTCGGGGAGTGCGGAGGAGGATAGAGCCCCGAATACGGCGACAGGACCACGTTGAGCAGCAGGTGCTCCGGCGACGTTGATGGCGGCGCCGCGTAGGAGAGGGGCGCGGACGCGTTGAAGGCGGCGCGGTGGAGAGCGGCAGCGGCGACACGGGCGGAGATGGCTTTGGGGCGTAGTGGACAGATTAGTGGCAGGCTGTTTCGGGGTGGGGGGAGCGGGGCACAGATGGTTTCTGTTTCGGGGGAGCGGGCTGTTTCTTTTTTTTCCAGAAAATAGGTGCACATCATACAAGGCAAATCTGAGACGTTGGATCAGGGCTGATGGACGGTTCAGATCCTCCGGATCTGACAGACTCTGCCTTTTTTATATTAGTGGGCTAAAAAAACTCGTATGGTTGTGCATCAAAAGAAAATGAACAGATCAGTGACATACTTGTTACATTTCTGAAGAAAAAACAGGCAATCATATTGACAAAAAAATGTATGCATACCAACAAAAGTCTCCACGCATTTTTTTTTACAAAGAACAAATCATTGAACCGGGAGATCACTTGCCTTGAGCCAAAAAAGCACGCACCTGTCGTATTTGAGCACGTCTTAGAATAATCAGGTGATATTTCTGAAGGGACAAACATTCACTTAGAAATAATAGCTGAAGGTTTGGTTCAGTCTGAAGTAAATCAGAAAATTGGAACAGAAGGAAAGTGACAAAGACCTACGGGCACGGGAGTAGCGGCCTGATGTGCTTCGTGCATCTGATTGGGGAACGGCAGGGATCTTCGCCGGTGGCGCTCCTTAGCGAGGCACATCTGAGGACGGCAGTGCTGGGTGGAACACAGGACGTCAGAATTGCATCGACCTAATTAAAGGGAGAGATGCGGCGGAGAGGGCTGCGGCGACTCCGGCGTAGAGAGTGGCGGCGGATAGGGCCGCGGGACGGGACGCCCGCGGTTAGGATAGGATCCACTGCAGTTGGGCGCCGGTGGTGTCGATCCACTGAAGTTGGGCGACGGCGTCTATCCACTGCAGTTCTACGGTGGCGGCGGCGTCGATCGAAATCAATTCGGCGGCGGTGGCGTCGGCGTCCCGCCTGGGGAGGGATTGCAGGCGGAGGAGTGCAGGCAGCGGGCAGCGTCGTTGTTCGGGGAGTGCGGAGGAGGATACACTAGTAGGAAAACCCAATTCTATGAAAGCTTATTCTGTGGCGCACCTTATAGCCGTGCGCCACAGAATAAGATTCTGTGGCGCACCAGTGCGCCACAGAATAGCCTTATTCTGTGGCGCACGGCTATAAGGTGCGCCACAGAATAAGCGCGGGCCCCACACCAACGAACGGGTCTGCCACTTTTGACCTTATTCTGTGGCGGGTGCGCCACAGAATAGGTTTATTCTGTGGCGCATCCATGCAGGTGCGCCACAGAATAAGGTGCTCTGGCCCCACAAATAATTGGGGGGAACTATTCTGTGGCGCACCTGACCCAGTGCGCCACAGAATTAGATTATTCTGTGGCGCACCAGTTAGGGTGCGCCACAGAATAACTGTACCAGATATTTTATAAGGCCATCTCCACCCACTTTCCCCTACCCATTTCTCATTTCCTCTTCTTCCTCCTCTCCTCCCAACTCGTGGTGCTCCTCCTTCCCATCCATTTTTGACCATATATTTCTCCTTTTTTTTTAGTTAAACTTATTTTGGTTGATAGACTCCTCCATACATAGTCTCCTTTCTCCCATCTTCTATTTTGGATCAAATCTACAAGGTGAGAAAGGTTATTGTGCTTTGACCATCTTGTTGGAAATGTTTGGAGGTACCTTGAGAGACCCTTGAGATTGCCGGAACGTCGATTAACTTCCGTTCCGGCAACTTCGGGTACTCCATATGTCCCTTTTTTAGCAAAGGTCATGCCGGATTTTTTCGTGAAATTTGGCATGACTTTGTTAAAAATAGGACATGTGGGTATTAATTGTGCTTGTGCTTCCGACCATCGTGTCGTTGAGATGCCGGACTTAGATGTGTTGTGTGTGTTTGTGTGTGCATGCATGTTGCGGCTCTAATTAAGTTATGTACTCTCGTTTCTTCTCTATGTATAGCGCGTAGTCAACCATGGTCATAATGATGAGCTCCAGTCAAATCAGAACATACAAGGACCAAGCGAAGGCGGACATGATTCGGTCCAACGGGAGGCAGATAAGATGTCCGTGTCGAAAATGCAAACATGAGAGGTGGATACACCCTGATTCTGGATTATTGGAGGAGCACCTGCTCAGGCACGGTTTCATGCCGGAACAAGCCAAACAAGATCATCGTCATGACGAAGGAGATGCCCGCGGCGGACAAGATGATCATGACGAAGGAGATGCCCGCGGCGGACAAGATGATGACGAAGGAGATGCCGGTGACGGACAAGATCATCATGATGACGAAGGAGATGCCGGCGGACATGATCATCATGACGAAGGAGACGAGCAGACCCCGCTAAGTTTGGGCTTGCATGATGCTCATTTTCAAGAACTGCTTCTCAGTCAGACGAGCAACGACAGAGAGAAAGCCAAGCTAGCGCAAATGGGGATAGACGGGATCACTCCGTTGTATCCTGGGTGCCGGCCTCAGGATACGCGCTTGCAAGTAACGCTTAATGCTATGGAGATGAAGTCGGGAAACAGTTGGACCGACAAGAGCTTCAACCAGAACCTGAAATTCTGGCACGATATTCTCCCCGAGGGTAACACATTACCAACTACTATCGAGGAGGCCAAGAAAGTCCTGTGCCCTCTTGACCTACCGCACGAGAGATACCACGCCTGCATCAATGATTGCGTAATTTATCGGGGCGATTACGAGGACTTGACCAAATGTCCGGTGTGCGGTCACGGACGGTACAAGAGTGGAAAGAAGAAAAATCCTCGAAAAGTGGTATGGTACTTTCCTATCACTCCCCGTCTTCAGCGGTGGTTCGTGGATCCTAAGGAAGCAAAGCTCATGCAATGGCACGCGGAAAGGGAGAAGCCCGCAGAAGATCCGGAGAAGGGCACCATCCTGACACACCCTGCAGACGCTATCAATTGGCAAGCATTGGACATCGCCTTCGAAGATTTTGGGCGCGACGCAAGGAACGTCAGGCTGGGTATGTGCACAGATGGAATGAATCCGTTCTTCAATGGCACACATAGCACCTGGCCCGTGTTTGTATGGCCTTACAACCTTCCCCCGTGGCTGTGCACGAAGTCAAAGTACATACACATGAGTATGCTTATTCAGGGTCCGAAACAACCAGGTGTCGACATACATCTGTATTTCGAGCTGTTGAAAGAGGAGTTAGAAACGTTATGGAAGACGCCTGTCCGTACGTGGGACGCCTACACTAAAGAATATTTCAATATGAGCGCCGCGTTGCTCACGACGGTGCAGGACTATCCTGGAATGTCGTCTGTATCGGCCCAGGTGGGCCACGGATTCTGTGGATGTATCAGGTGCATGGATGAGACCCCGCATATCCAGCTACCAAGAATACAAGGGTCTTCGAAAACCGTGTACCCAGGGGCTCGAAGGTGGCTTCGCATGGACCACCCGTGGAGAAAACGCGGGGATTTGTTCGATGGTCAAGAAGAAAGAGAAACAAAACCGATCCCGAGGACCGGCATAGAAATTGATGAGCTTTTGACAAATTGGGAGGAGTGCCCTGCGCCGGGAAAGAAGCGACCGAGGGTAAAACCGCTGCTGGGTGTATGGAAAGCGAGGTGTGCTTTCCATGACTTGGAGTACTGGAAGGTCCTCCACACGCCCCATAGCCTCGATGTAATGCACATTACGAAGAATGTTACCGAGGCTGTTCTTGGCACTCTTTCAAACATGCCGGAAAAGACCAAGGATGGGAAGAAAGCACGATACGATCTGAAATGGCTTGGCATCAAGAAAGATATTCACGGCCCCGATAGTGATGATGATGATGATAATGATGACCAGACGGAAGGGACTCAAGGTCGCCGCAAAAGGAGGAAGAAGAGCGCGGTTGTGCTTCCACCTACCTGCTTCACTATGAGTCCGGAGGAGCTCAAGCAGTTCTACAAGTGCCTCTTAGGAGTCAAATTTCCTTACGGTTACGCGGGGAAGACAAGCAGATATCTGGACGAAACAAAGAAGAGGTTCAGCGGGATGAAGTCTCACGATTGTCATGTGCTTATGACGCAGATAATTCCCGTTGCGATCCGAGGGATAATGGACGAGCACGTCCGTGATACGCTGTCTGCACTTTGCAACTTTTTTGACGTCATCAACCGTAAGTCGATCGGCGTGAGGCAGCTCCAGAAGATACAGGATGAGATCGTGGGGATACTATGCGAGCTCGAGATTTACTTCCCGCCCGCGTTCTTTGACATCTGCGTGCATCTCCTTCTCCACGTCGTTGATGACATACTGAAGCTCGGTCCGACGTTCCTGCACTACATGATGCCGTTCGAAAGGCAGAACGGTGTCATCAAAGGATTCGTTCGCAACAGGGCCCGTCCAGACGCAAGCATGGCCAAGGGCTTTCTGACCAAAGAGTGCATCACCTTCTGCCAGAGTTATCTAAGCACCGAGAACGAGGATGTTGGTCTGGCCACCAGGCCGCACGTCGGCAGGCTCGCTGGTTTTGGTCACCGTGAGGGCTACCGCTCACTCCCTGTCTTGATTGATGGTCGACACGTCGACTTCGATAGGGCTCACCGGGTCGCGCTACAACACTTAGAATTGATCGAACCTTGGGTGGAAGAGCACAGAAGCATAATCGAGAAGAACTACATCGACCTGGGCCGGCCGAGGAAGAACGGAGACGTAACCAGAGAGCACAACTCCAGCTTCACGCGTTGGTTCAGGGAAAAACAACTGTCCGAATCACGGGTCAGAAAGCCAAGTACGGAAGATGAAAAACTCATATTCTCCATATCACAGGGCCCCGCGCAGAACGTGAAGACCTATCAGACGTACGACATCAATGCTTACAGATTCTGCACCGAGGAAAAGGACAGGAGTAGCGAATATCAAAACTCAGGAGTAACTATGCTATCCTACGCCGATGACGAGGCTACCGTCAAACAAAGATACTTCGGAAGGATAGAGGAGATATGGGACCTCAACTACTGTGGAGAGTCGGTGCCAATGTTCCGTGTGAGATGGGCCAAGAACGTCGAAAAAGAAGGCCGGTATTTCACCACCATGGTTATACCCGAAGCCAACTCGAAGAAAGCCTCCGCGAAAAATGAGCCATGGGTACTCGCTAGCCAAGTCGATCAATGCTTCTTCATTACCGACCCGTCAAAGCCTAACCGTGTTGTCGTGAGGAGGGGCAAGAGGAGCATCATCGGAATGGAAGGAGACGCCAATGAGGAGGACCTGGACGGCGATCCGAAGATCGAGGAGGAATTCGACAACTACTTCGACATGCCTACTACTAATTCTAAAGAAAAAAGGAAGACCTCCCTACCTACCAAAGGTTGTCCGTTCACGCGAAGAAGTCTCAAGGTGACCGGCCTAAGCTATTCAACCGCCAAGAAGGGAAAGAAGAAATGCTAGTTTGGAACCGGCCGGGACGAAGATCGAAAACTTTTTTGTGTATTATATATAATTTGTTGAATTTGGCCAAGTGGATCAAAAGTTATGGAATTTGAAATATTATGCTTGAATGTGGAAAGTTATGGAATTTGAAATATTATACTAACAATTGTGTGTATATTCTTTTCTTTAATATGTGTGTATGTTCTTTCTTTTTTGGTGTATTTAATTTGCGTGTGTGTATGAGACAATGGAAGCATATATTATGAATTTGATAATTTTTGTGTGTGAGAGACAAAGTATATGTATATCATGAATTAGATAATTTGATAAGTTGCTGTTGTTGTCAAACTACAGCACAGCACTAGTTTTAAACTTACAGGCCACTGAATTCAGTGGCGCATGCGCTAGGGGATGCGCCACAAAATATAGGAATTCTGTGGCGCATCCGCTAGGGGATGCGCCACAGAAATGTTTTCCACCGCTTACAGGTGGGCCCTCCCCCGCGCTGCCTCTCTCTCGTTCCAATTTTCGCCAAGTCCTCACAACCGCGCCCTCGCTCGCGTCCCCTGCCACCCCTCACCGTCGCCGCCGGCCGCCCCGCCCAATCCTTCGCCGCCGGCGACCTCCCCTGCGACCTCGACACCGGCCGTGCTCCCCTGCGTCCCCTGCGTCCCCTGCGACCTCGACACCGGCCCTGCGACCTCGACACCGGCCGGCCGCCACAACTGCTCGTCCGCCGCCGCCTCCTCCAAGCTCGGCCTCGTCCGCCGCCGTTGCCCCCTCTCCTGCAGACTCCCTCGACCTCCCCTCCCTCCCCCCTCCCCGAGGTGTGCTTCCGCCCCTCTCTCCCTCCTCCCTCCTCCCTCCCCTACCGAACCTGCACGCAAGGTGCTCGACACAATTCTGCTGCTCAAATCTGCTGCTGTTGCTCAAATCAATTAGTGGGGAAGTGAGGTAGAGAGCAGATCTTGATTGAGGAATGGAACAATTAGTCTAGGTTCCTCCATTTCTCCATTGGGTGTTAGGGATCTTGGTTCATGCTTTCCTGAATTTTGGCCATTTGAACATACACACACGTACTGCAGTTGTGGTCATAGTCAGGGTTAAACAAAAATTCAGTTTCGTGTAGGGATTGATGTTACCTGAACAAACACCTTTCTTGGATGTTCTCCCATCGGAGTAGTAGCTGCTAGTGCTTGTACATTTGAGTAATGATTTAGCAAGAGGAGAACTACAGGTTTATTTCTGTAGTACAGTAGCTCAGGTTCTGAAACTGAAAACTGCTGTAGCTTGCTCTATGTGTGTGCATGCCTTGCTAATCTTGCTGTACAAATAAATTACAAACTGAACCTTTTCATGAAAAACCATCAGCAAGTATACATAGGCTTTTAGTGTTCAGATTTCAGAGTAGAAGCTGTAGCTCTGTACCATAATTTGGTTGCACTGTGCCACTAATATTCAGATACTTTGATTAGATGTAAATTCAAATGGTTGACAACAAGTGTCAATTTATTTGCTGTCAGTTGTTTGTGTATGTGCAGTTGCAGCCAACCATGCATGCTAGTGTTTTTAAGAAACTAGCTTTGCTTTTAGAGGGAAAATGATAACATGTTTCTATAAATATTGCTCAAATGCTTTTAGTTTTGCATTTTAATTACTATAATGCAGGACTGCTACTTGTCATTCAGTTTGTTGTTTGCAAGGAGAAGGACTCCTAAATATTGCATACGATATTAGAATCTTTATATTTTGCTTTATGATTGCCCAGGTGATTTATTCTCACTTTTTTGCCTCTTTTTCTTTACTAATCAGAGGCTTCCTTTGGTTGTACAGGTGCTTGTGTGTGCGGCTAGGCAAGAAGACGCCCTTGGTGAGCTCCCGTGACGACCATGTGTTCTGTGCTACCACGACCATCGTGTCGTGGTTTTGTTTGTGATGCTGTTGCCGGCCAGCTATGCCGGCCATGATATTTGATGGATATATATGTGTCCACGACCATCGTGTCGTGTTTGTGCTCCGACCCTCGTGTCGTGGAGATGCCGGCCGGAGATGCCGGCCGGAGTTGTGCATATTTTTTGTGAAATGCTTGCAGGTACCCCGTGAGGCCCTTGAGATTGCCGGAACGTCGATTAACTTCCGTTCCGGCAATTTCGGGTACTCCATATGTCCCTTTTTTAGCAAAGGTCATGCCGAATTTTTTCGTGAAATTTGGCATGACTTTGCTAAAAATAGGACATATGGGGTATTGCGACTAATGCATGGGCCGGGGTATCTTAAAAAATTCGGCATGACTTTGCTAAAAATAGGACATATGGGGTATTGCGACTAATGCATGGGCCGGGGTATCTTAGTACTTAGTTAGGTGATTTTTTTTCTCTTATATTTGTCATACTAACTTTTTGCCTCTTTTTAATGCAGTGCAAACATGGCCGACAATGACGAGGCTGGGGTTTCTGGAACAAGGGGCGAGGAACCGATGGAGCAAAATATTATGATTCCGAGTTTCATCTCAGCGGCGGTGACAAATACGCTCACATCGCTCTTTACAACCATATGTGAGTCTGTCAGGGATTGGACTGAAGGAGGGAAAAAAGGGCCTGCCCCAGTGATCAGCTTCGGCTCCAGACAGTACCCAATACTGCCTCCGGAAGATACACCAGATACAGCAGAGAAGAAGAAGAAGCACAGGAAGAGGAGTAAGCCAGCTCCGAAGACGAAACTTAGCACACCGGGGTATGTCCGGAGTGACCCCATGATACCACCCCGTGCGGGTGACTTGTCGTCCCGGTTGCATGAAGCTGGTCAACCGATACTGCCTTCGGAGCTGCTCCACCTCGCAGATGGATGCATGGCCCCTTTGCAACTTGCTATCTTGAAGCTAGAGGACAACCTTCTTAAAGACGAGAATCCGAACTACCCGGTGTTCACTGTCAAGGTGCCAAGGGACTTGGTTGACTTCGTTGATGAATCTCCAGCGGATCTGTTCTTCATATCGTGCGAGGACATCTTCAACTTGTTTCACTTTAAACGGCTGGACTATAACTTGGTCCGCCTATACGCACTCAGCCAGGCGATGATGATCAGGAGAGAACAAACCCCGTACGTCAAGGTAGTGGATCCCTACTACATGCGGGACAGCCAGCTGGAGGAAGGATCACCGGCACGGGCTAAGGCCACGGAGTACCTCCAGAGAATCATGCTGAACATGAGCACGAAGACCAGCCATCTTGTGCCTTTCTTTTTTAAGTAAGTCCGCATCTAGTCGCCGCTGTCGTATCTTATGCTTTCTTATAGATTTCTTCTGTTTTGTTGATCCTTTCCAATATTCCGTTTCAATTGTGTTGAGCAGTGACAAGTACTCAGTACTCATCGCCGTGCACCCGAAGTGGTCAACTGCCACATATTTAGACTCAGGGACTACGCCGAAAGACTACACTAGAATTAAGGGTGTTCTCGATGAGGCTCTCGAGGGCTACGCCAAAAACGGAGGTTCCTTCGAGAAGAAAGCGAAACGTATAATTGACAACACACACAAGTTTTACCATGGGACGGGGTTTCATTGCCTCAAGCAAAAGTCTCGCAACGTGGATGCCTTCTACGTCCTCTTACACATGAAATCGTATGTCCGGGATGCATTGATAACGAATTTGCCATATCGTCTCCAAGAATGGGCCAAATATGATGAGGATCTCACTGATGATGACCTTAGAGCAGACTTCCATCGCATCCAGTTACAGTTATCGAAAATCATCCTGGAAGATGTCAAGACAGCAGGGGGGTCCTTACACAACGCCAGAGGTAGAAACCTTGCTTCTTTCTTTTCTATATTAGATGAATAAATCATACTCTAGTTATATCATGCATTAATCAAATATATATCCCAACCGATTTTCAGCGTTGTCTAAGTGGGAGATCGAAGAACGCCTAGATAAGCATAATGACAGGAGGACGTGGATGACGAAAGACGGCATTTATCCGTTTCCGGAGCGGATCAGGAAGAAGGATCCATCATACGGGTTTTTCTCTATTTGATCTTTTTGTGGTAAGTTGATATAAAATATGAGGCATGATTTTTGTAAGTTGATACCAGTTAAGTATGAGGCATGATTGTTAGTTGACCTTAGCTAATTCATTTCTAGAATGCCGATGATTAAAATGTTGTGACACTATGTGACGCAGAGATGGCGTCAGTGAAACTTGTGATATGCAGGAATACAAACTCAAGGGCCTCTCGGCAAACCGTTCCGGCGCCGCTCCGCTCGTAGCGCTCGCGAAGAAGGCTACATGAGATCGTCGTGTTCCCGCTATTGCTCACCGTCAACGCCGAGATGTAATCTATTCGATCCTAGTGTAGGCGGTGAACACTTCATTTTGTAACGTGGGCAACGATTCGATGAACTTTTGTATATCTCAACAATTGTGTAAAACTTCCGCACTTTTGTATCAACTTGTGATGACATATATTAGTAATGTGTTTGTTTTGATATATCTGTGAAAATATATCTCTGTTTCTGTTATATCTGTGTAAATATGAAATATACATGTATTCTGGTATTATACTGGTATTTGTATGAATATACGGGTACAGTACTGCGCAGTAATTCTGTGGCGCACCCATGACTATTCTGTGGCGCACCGTATTCTGTGGCGCATGGTTACACGGGTGCGCCACAGAATAGTTATTCTGTGGCGCACCAGTCGCGGTGCGCCACAGAATAGCCACTATTCTGTGGCGCATGGGTGGTGCGCCACAGAATAGCTTATTTAGTGGCGACTATTCTGTGGCGCACCACCCATGCGCCACAGAATAGAAAAATGGTGCGCCACAGAATAGCTTTTCTGTACTAGTGATAGGGCCCCGAATACGGCGACAGGACCGCGTTGAGCAGCAGGTGCTCCGGCGATGTTGATGGCGCCGCCGCGTAGGAGAGGGGCGTGGACGCGTTGAAGGCGACGCGGTGGAGAGCGGCAACAGCGACACAGGCGGAGATGGCTTTGGGGCGTAGTGGACATATTAGTGGCAGGCTATTTCGGGTGGGGGGGAGTGGGGCACACACGGTTTCTGTTTCGGGGGAGCGGGCTGTTTCTTTTTTGTTTTTTCAGAAAATAGGTGCACATCATACAAGGCAAATCTGAGACGTTGGATCAGGGCTGATGGACGGTTCAGATCCTCTGGATCTGACAGGCTCTTAGTGGGCTAAAAAAACTCGTCTGGTTGTGCAGCAAAAGAAAATGAACAGATCAGTGACATACTTGTTACATTTCTGAAGAAAAAACAGGCAATCATATTGACAAAAAATGTATGCATACCAATAGAAGTCTCCACGCAATTTTTTTTACAAAGAACAAATCATTGAACCGGGAGATCACTTGCCTTGAGCAAAAAAAGCACGCTCCTGTCGTATTTGAGCACATCTTAGAATAATCAGGTGATGTGTCTGAAGGCACAGACATTCACTTAGAAACAATAGCTGAAGGTTTGGTTCAGTCTGAAGTAAATCAGAAAATTGGAACAGAAGGAAAGTGACAAAGACCTGCGGGCACGGGAGTAGCGGCCTGATGTGCTTCGTGCATCTGATTGGGGAACGGCAGGGAGCTTCGCCGGTGGCGCTCCTCAGCGAGGCACGTCTGGGGACGGCAGTGCTGGGTGGAACACGGGAGGTCAGCGTTGCATCGACCTAAGTAAAGGGAGAGATGCGGCGGAGAGGGCTGCGGCGAATCCGGCGTAGAGAGCGGCGGCTGATATGGCCGCGGGATGGGACACCGGCGGTTAGGATAGGATCCACTGCAGTTGGGCGCCGGTGGTGTCGATCCACTGCAGTTGGGCGGCGGCGTCTATCCACTGCAGTTCTATGGTGGCGGCGGCGTCAATCGAAATCAATTCGGCGGCGGTGGCGTTAGCCTCCCGCCTGGGGAGGGATTGCAGGCGGAGGAGTGCAGGCGGCGGGCAGCGTCGTTGTTCGGGAAGTGCGGAGGAGGATAGGGCCCTGAATACGGCGACAGGACCGCGTTGAGCAGCAGGTGCTCCGGCGACGTTGATGGCGGCGCCGCGTAGGAGAGGGGCGTGGACGCGTTGAAGGCGGTGCGGTGGAGAGCGGCAGCGGCGACACGGGCGGAGATGGCTTTGGGGCGTAGTGGACAGATTAGTGGCAGGCTGTTTCGGGGTGGGGGGAGCGGGGCACATACGGTTTCTGTTTCGGGGGAGCGGGCTGTTTCTTTTTTGTTTTTTCAGAAAACTAGTAATTATGCATGTGCAATGCACGTGTCGACTAATGTCAAAATAATATGATAGAAATACATCATTATATTTTTTTTACCATCCCAGCGTTTTTTTGTTGTGAAGATCGACATATTGATCTATTTGGTAGTTGTGACACCGGTAGTTTTAATTTACCTTTTTCATTTAAATAAAATTAAATTAAATAATAATTACGAAACCAAACTTGGTATCAATTAATTATAAGAAAAGGACAACCATATAAATAAACATTGTTCCACACATATGACGGTTGAATGAAAATTTTCATAGAACGGAGATCGACCAGGGAAAAACCCAAGAATGACATTGTGCTCAACACGGCATTTGTTGTTAATTATCTTGGATTTGCCCGTTGGTTATATTTTGAAATGATGTGCGTTTGAAAGGTGACATATGGATTTTTGTTTCCTCTATCCGAAGAAGGTAATACGTACTAAACAATATCGTCCAATGTCAAGTCCCTACGGATAGTAGTAGCACAAATGATGTACAATTATTCAAACAATTATGGTTTGAAGCCTCATTAGATTGTACCACTCAAATTTAAACCTCATAAGATCGTACCACTAAAATTTCAACATGACTCAAAATATTATACCACTCGCATTTCAACATGACACAGTTAGGCTCATGCTTAAAATACTGGGAAAGTTCAAAGTTGAGCTAAGGAATAAAGATTCTCGTACATATCTCTACTGTAAATGCTTATTAGCGCAGCTGCGCTATTTCGACCGATCGAGCGCTCACGCTAGCGACAAGGACAACTAGGCACTGGTCGTCCCCAACAACCATCCCAACCAGCGCGTCCTCCCCAAATCAGGCACCAAACCTTCCTCCATATCCGGCCGTCTCTCCGTCGCCTCCACCTCCGGCCGCCGGCGCGCGTCCATCTTCAGCTGCCAGTGTGCTCCGCCCGTCCCCATCTCCGGTCGTCAACGATCTCTGGCCACCACCGCCGCAGCCAGTCCTCGCACCAGTGTGGATCCCTCACCATCCCTCCGGCGCCGCGCACCAAGCAGACTAGCAGAGGCGAGAGAGGACGAGAGGATGAGGTGGGGGTGAGGAATCGTTAGAGGGGAGCGAGACGGTTCTCTTCGCGTCCTTATCTGAGAGAGGAGAGCATGGGCGCGGCCGGAATCAAGATGGCGGCGCGGCAATGGTCACCTGTGGTTTGCTGCATAAGAAAACGACCTGGCTGCCTGGGGAAGACGACTAAGCTTGCTAATGGGCCTGGTTTGGGCCATACGTGAGAGTGTGTGAGAGAGAGAAAAATTGGCTGTTTTGGAATCGGCCCATCATGTATTTAGTGAGTTGCTTATTTTTGTCGGATAGTTGCAAAAATCCTATAATAGTTGCTTATCACCGTTTTGAAGTTGCCTCAACGTATAGCAAAGTTGTTTCACCTCGTATCAAAATTGTTTTTAATTATTATGAAATTGCTTATCGTTTTTGTGAAGTTCGACCGCACATCGAAGTTACTTACCGTTGTTGTGATGTTGGCTCAACACACACCAAATTTGCTTCCCTAAGTACAAAAGTTACTTCTAATTGTTGTGGAGTTGCTTCACTAGTTATATTGTTATATTGTTGCTTACCACTGTTGTGAAGTTACGTCAACACAGACGAGAGTTGCTTACCTTTGTTGTGAAGTTACGTGAACACACACCAAAGTTTCTTACCTTAGTTGTGAAGTTGCGTCAACACAGACCCAAATTGCTTACCTCTGTTGTGAAGTTGCGTCAACATAGACCAAAGTTGCTTACATCTGTTGTGAAGTTGCCTCAACACACCAAAGTTGCTTACCTTTGTTGTGAAGTTGCGTCAACACAGACCAAAGTTGCTTACCTCTGTTGTGAAGTTGCGTCAATACAGACCAAAATTGCTTACCTCTATTGTGAAGTTGCGTCAACACAGACCAAAGTTGCTTCCTCTGTTGTGAAATTGCATCAACACAGACCAAAGTTGCTTACCTTTGTTGTGAACTTGCGTCAACACACCAAAGTTGCTTACCTTAGTTGTGAAGTTGCGTCAACACAGACCAAAGTTGCTTAGCTCTGTTGTGAAGTTGTGTCAACATAGACCAAAGTTGCTTACCTCTGTTGTGAACTTCCGAATAACCAAAAGTTGCTTCGGCGCACATAAAAGTTGCTTCGGGGCCACCAAGAGTTGCTAGCCGCCCACAAAAGGTTATTCGGCGCCCACAAAAGTTGATTCGGCGCACACAAAAGTTCTTCGGCGCCACCAAAAGTTGCTTGGGCGCACATAAAAGTTGCTCCGGCGCCCACAAATAATGCTTCGTCCGCCACAAAAGTTACTTCGTCCGCCACAAAAGTTGCTTCAGCGCCTAAAAAATTGCTTTGTCACTCACAAAAGTTTCTCGGGCGCCCACAAATGTTGCTTCGTCGACCACCAAAGTTGTTTCATTGCCCACAAAAGTTGCTTTGGCGGCACCAAATGTTTTGACGGTGCACACAAAATTTAGCAACTACAACACCCTAACGGGGCGACTGGTTACAATATTGGTAACGCCAGTCTGAATATAGTTTCTTCGTCACATAAAGTTGCTTGATAGCACACCAACTTGCTTCATTGCCCGTTGCTCACCAAAGTTGCTTCGACGGCCAAAAATGTTGGTTCGTCGCCAACAAATGTTAGCAGCTGCAACACCCTAACGGGGGCGACTTCGGCTCCCACAAAAGTTGATTCGGCGCCCATAAATGTTGCTTCGTCGCCCATGAAAGTTGTTTCTGCGCTCACACGAGTTGCTTCGGCACCCATAAATGTTACCAACTGCAATCCCCTAAGGGGTCGACTTCGGCGCCCACAAATGTTTATTCAGCGTGCAAAAAGGTTAGCAACTACCACACTCTAACAAGCAACTGGTTACAGTATTTCTAACACCATTCTAAATCTAGTTTGTTCGCCGCGCATAAAGTTGCTTCATAGCACATCAAAATTGCTTCGGCAACAAAATCAACAAAATGAGCAACTAGTATGTATTGTCAGGCAACTATCTGATAAAAATAGGACGTGGTCCATGCGCTGGAGCGAGGTCGCCGCGGAGGAGGAAGAGTAGGACGCCGGGAAGGCAAGCTGCGGCGTGGGATCCCAGAGCAGAGGATCTGCAGCCGTTCTCCGATGGCGGCCGCAGAAGGGAACGGCATCGCCTGGTCGCCTGGACCACGGGGGGCGGCGGAGGCGGGCGGCCTTGGCGCTGCGCTGGTGCTAGGGGTGGCGGTTGGGCAACTCCATGTCGACGGATGGTGAGTTCCTGGGCGGCGACATCGCGCGGAGCCTTCCCGGCAGCGTGGAGCACGGAAATCGGAAGTTGGGGAAGGGCGTGGGGGATCCGTCGCGGCACAGGAAGGAAACAAGCGGTCGTCTCGAGCCGGGGCGGTGCTGCATGTAGGCTGGCGCCGGTGAGCCGCGGCGCCGTCGGTAGGAAGGATGCAGTGCAGTGAACAGGTGACCTGAACGACGCGCGGGGCGGCTCGATCTAGGGAAGACGACGACCGAGTCGTAGTGGTTCTGTTTGGGGACGAGGTGGAGGTATCTTTTTGCTGAGCGCTGGAAACACCGAACGGGCGCCTGGGCGCTGCCTAGACGCGTCCATATAATATTGCTTGAGGAGGTGTTGGTGCGTCATGTATAAAAGACGGATATACCCTCCCACCAAATCGCATATTACCACTTCTTTGCCACAAAACGGTTCGTCGGCTTGAACAGAATAAAATAGAGAGAGCTGACGAAGCGGAGCGACGTGCGTCGCGCGCGCAGCATCTTCCCGCGCAGCACGCTCATGGCCTCCGTCATGGCCTCCAACTCCTCGGCGGCCATCCCGGGCGCCAACGCGAGGTTGAGCGGCGTGGCGACGCCGCCGGGTGACACGAGGTTAACGCGCACGCCGTGCCGGCCCAGCTCCCCGGCCGCGGCGCGGACGAGGCCCAGCAGCGCGTGTTTGGACGCCGTGTATGACGCCGGGCCGTACCCGCCCTGCACGCACGCGACGCTCCCCGTGCACACGATGGCGCCGCGCGTGCCGGCCGCCACCATGGCCCGGGCCGCGTGCTTGATGCAGGCGGCGGCGCCGCGGAAGTTGACGGCCATCACGCGGTAGAGGTCCGCGAGGTCCATGTCGGTGACGGAGCCCGTGAGGAGCAGCACGCCGGCGTTGCTGAGCATGACGTCGAGGCGGCCGTGCGCCGCCACCGCCGCGCCCACCGTGGCCTCCACCTGGGCCTCGTCCGTCAAGTCGCACCGCGCGTACAGGGCCGGCCGATGGAGGCCGCCACGGCCTCGCCCAGCGCGTCCTGGATGTCCGCGACCACCACCGTGGCGCCGCTCGCCGCGAACAGCCGCGCCATCGCCTCGCCGATGCCGCTCGCGCCGCCCGTCACGATCGCCACCTTGCCGTCTATCCTGTCCAAATTAACCATCAGACCATCGCATCAATCTCACGTCGTACCCAACACAGCTCGATCGACCTAGAGGAATTAGTACAGAACGAAACGGAATACACTCTTGGCTTGGACATCATGGTGACAACTCTTCATCTAGGACGCTGAAGCACCCACGTCGCCACGTCGTTGAACGCCGCCGCCGCGCTCATGAACGCGGAAGGCAGTGATGAACAGCAGCCACGCCCATGAACAGCAGGAACTGTGCAGACGCAAATGGGCCACCGGAAACGGAGCTACATGCTCCACGGCGAGTCGGCTGCAACACGGGGTGATCTGGCGCCGGCACGGCCGCCGCGGCCACCGACCAGCTCGACACAATACGTATTCGTCTACGTGACACGTCACTGTGACGTAAGCATGAAGCTGATTACAGCATGATCTACTCCTGATTTCAGTTTTATCGCGTATACACACAAGCGTGAAACTGTGAAGTCTGAACATGTTCTTCTCTGATTTTTTTTGTTGTTTGTGTTAAAGGGGCTCTTAGAGATGAGGATTAAAATGGTTTACTTCACTAGGCAAGCGAGAGTTGTAGGTACTTGCTGTTCCCTTGCCGATGCAGTTCAGGTGATGTTTTTACTGCTCCCAAAATATTCATGTTGACTGCAGGTGAAACTTTCAAGCGAAATGCATAAAGTATCTTTATAAAAGTCAAATAAGGAATTGAGTTGTCTTTCTAAGGAATTGAGCGCTGCTTCACCCATGATTTAAACCGCAACTTCAGTAACTGCTTGCACATTATTTATCTACAATGTAAAGTACGGAGTAGTATATGTGTAAAGATTACAAATGTGATTACAAAAAACCATGTGACACTATACCTTTGTTTCGTTGTATAAAATGCTTTGTTTTGTTCGCTTAAAATTCTTTTATGACCGTAGCAACGCACGGGCATTCAGCTAGTATGATACTAAAGCACGTACATCTTCTGAAATACATAATAAAAAATAATGAAGAAACGCGAGCAATCTCCTTCAAACAATTATGGCCAATACAAACTACGGCATTCAAAAGTCTGCTCCAGCCAAAGCAAGAGCCCTGATTTCTCAAGACCCCTTGTAATGCAAAAGTACGCTCCCGTTTAACCCAATGCATACATGCATACATTACCATTTATAAGCTACCTAAGGACTAATGCAAGAAAGTGCAATGGTGGAGTTTTACAGTGGTGAAGGCAAGATTATCTTTGAGTCTGGTTGACCGGCAAACTAAAACTGTCACATTTTAAAAATTGCAGTATGGTGCTTTAGTAAAATAATATCATATAGACAAGAGCCAACTTTGCAAACTACAGATATTATATTTCATTTTTATCTCCGTTGTTATGCTTCAAAAGTGTATTCAGTTTTTTCTTAGTTCTTCGTAGACGGTTATAAACAATTACCGTTGGTCTAATGATTAGGAAAACTAAAAAACAAACAGAACAAAATAAGGCTTTCATAGAGTAAAACAAAACTGAAGCATTGAATGAAAAATAGAGATTTTAGGCAATTGGATATTTTAGTGAATTTTAGGTTTAGAATTGTGCAAGGTACCATGCGCAGGAATACACTACGCAACTTAGTTGACTTACAAATACCTATGTACATACAAATAGCATTTAATTTTTTTTGGATATTGAGACCAAGTTGGATTGGTCGTGGAGTAATTCAGACAAGCATAGCAATTTTGGGAGCACGTGCAGATCTATCTACTATTGTAGCATGCATTCCCAATCGAGTTGTCCTGAAGACCTGCCTGGCCAAAATGCGTTGCATACGGACGTTGGTTGAAGTAGGAAAAACACCAATCGAGTTGTCTAAGTGACCTGTTCGTGAAGACCATGAACTGAACGTAGGACAGTCTGAATACAGTGACATGATCCTAGGCTAGTCTGAAGACCGTGACCTGAACTTAGGCAGATGGAGTGAAACGTGAAGAATTTCGAGCTGTGTGCGGCGCTCGCGCGCCGGGCATACGAAACAACGGCGGAGAGGTCTTGAGGAGGAGGAGGCATTACCTGCTACGGCTGCCGGCGTCGAGACGACGGAACAATGGACGATGGGGCGCGGTCGGCGGACGGCGGCATTACTTGGCTGGCGGCGGCGGCGTCCTGCGTCTTCCACGCGGGATCGGGCAGCGGCGTATGTTGCGTGTGGGGTCGTCGGGCAAGGGAATTGCAGCGGCGGTGGCGTTTTCACGTCGTGCACTCGTGCAGGGGCGGGCTTGGTTGGCAGGGCGGCTGGTTCCTGGTCCTGGACTCGATGTTTGAGGGCGGCAGCGGGTGCATGGACGCGATGATTGTGCAGTTTCATTTGGCGTCCCTCGTCCGACAACGTTTTAGCGTTAAAGACGGAGTAGATTTGGTCCATTGGATTTAGTGGTTAGACGGCCAAGATCTGTTGGCTCCCCACACTCCGCGTCTTTTTATATTAGTATTGATAGGTGCACATCATACAAGGCAAATCTGAGACGTTGGATCAAAGCTGATGGACGGTTCAGATCCTTCGTCTGACAGACTCTGTCTTTTTATATTAGTGGAGATTCTAGCTACACAACCGGCCCATTAACCAGATGCAGCCGTTCTTACCTAACTGGGCCGTTAGATTCAGCCATCAAGTGGTGTAGGGTTCGTCTCTTCTGCCTAGGTTCCTTGTCGGAATAGGAGGAACCGCCTCCGGGATCCTATCGCTCTCGCATACAAGGAAATCCTCCTCCGATTTCGCCCTCTTTCAGTCCTGTTCGATTTGCTTATATCGCGGTACAGCAGTCAGATAAATCCTAACCGCAGGCTCTCTCGGGTTCCCCGCATCGTTTTCCTGCCGTCCGACGACGGATCTGTTTTGCTGAAAGAAAGGTCCGTGTTCTTTTTACTCAGATTAGAGAAACATAGGTGTTGTTTATGAGTGAACTCTTCGGTAAAGTTTTTTGAGAAGATATTGTCCCTTAGGATCAAGTGATCGAGGTTTTTCCGCGTCTGTTAGTTCGTGATCTGTGATGACTACTGAAGCACATGTTCGTGATCTGTGGATCACCATAGCATATGTGGAATCAATCCACATTAGTACCGTTTGGAGTTGCAATTGTGCACTAGGATCCAAATTAAATGCTCCGAATTTGTAGTACTAGTGATAGGCAAGCAGTTTCTTGCCCAGTTATGTTAGTTTGGTGGCAGTTGATTTCGGTTTGCAACACTTTGTTGTGAATTTTGCCAAAGATGAATTATGCGTTTTGTCTACAAAGTTAGATGCAGAATTGCGTGTGTGATGTGGTTATGCAATTTGTATTCGCTGAAACCAAATAAAGGAGTTAGTAGTCCTTCATTTTTTATTCATTCGTCTCATTCCCTGTTGAGCGCTGCTCTTCTATGCCCTCTCTAATTTGGAATCCATAAAACATCCTATCAAAGTTTGCAGTTTGTTTCAGACGCTTTGAACCTCCATAGTTCACTTGTATCCTGTGTGATATAATAGCCTGTCCGTTTGTAGAAGAAGCACAGATCTTGTTCTTTATTGATCATAATTTTGTAAGTCTTCCAAAGAGTAGGTGTTCCACATAATTGCTTCATCCAGCTGATCGGAATTCGTTGTCCATGATATATGGCCTGATACCTGTGGTACTTCTTGAATCTAAGGTGTTTGCTTGCAATTCTGACAGTTAACCTGGGAAATCCTTTTGTGTACCATTTTCTGGTTCATATGTTGCTTATTTTCCTCGCTAATTTATTCCATTCTCTTTGTAACCTACTGTTATGACTTAATGACTGGTCAAATCATGTTCCATTTGGTATCACAGGTGCAGAAGTTGGGGCCTGCTGTAATAATCTCAAATGGAAGTAGGTATAGTGAAGGATGCATTCGACCATGCAGTCAAAAGGCAGAAGCTTGCATGCTCAAAAACTGTAGATCTGGTGAACCATATTGTGAAAGAAATTGAACAGGCCATCAGAGCTTTCCAGGAAAACGGCAAAGATGGGGATACTGCATCAAACGCCATCAGAGCTTTCCAGGAAAACGGCAATGAAGGGGATACTGCATCAAACCTGAACAATGATATTCTTCTTACATTGAAGAATAAGCTTGAAGAGTTGGCCCCAATGAAGCAACTTGAAAGCTGCCAGAAAGAAATGCACACTGCACTCAACAAGTGGATTAAGATCACAGACAAATTCTTCATCAGCGATATTTCAAAAGCTTACAAGAATGTGGACATGGAACCACATGTGCTGAATGAAATTATTGCAAACCATCTATATTGTGAGGCGTTATTTGACATTGGCGACAACTTTATTGGAGAGGCCACTTCCTCAGCCTCTATAAAACTGAGACAACTGTTTCAGCAGATGTATGAGATTCGTGGTGCATTGCAGACTGGGAATTGTGAGCCAGCACTGAGTTGGACAATGAAAAATCATGATGCACTACTACAAAGCGGTTCCTGTCTTGAGCTTAAGCTTCACCAGTTGTTGTTTCTTGACATACTTAAGCAAGGAAAAAAAGATGAGGCTCTTCAGTATGCTAAAGCGTACCTGGCACCATTTTCCACCATACGCAAGGCTGAGTTCCAGAGGCTGGCAGCCTCCATATTATGGGCTGGGCGCCTTGACCAGTCGCCATATACAGAGTTCTTATTACCAACAAACTGGGAGAAGCTAGCGGAGGAGTTTGCTGAGCAGTTCTGCAATCTGGAGGGTCAATCCTCCGCGGGTCTTCTGGGTATGACAGTTGCAGCTGGAGCTGAAGTCTTGCCAATTCTTCTTAAACTGATGGATGTGCTAGCTGCGAAGAGGGAGTGGCAATCTATGAAGCAACTTCCTTTCCCTCTGGACCTCGGTCGGGAGTTTCAGTACCACTCGGTGTTCGTCTGTCCTGTGCTCCGTGAGCAAGGTAGCGATGATAACCCTCCGATGCTTCTGCCATGTGGGCATGTCTTGTCGAAGCAGTCGACCGTGAAGTTATCAAAGAATAGCTCCCGGTCATTCAAGTGCCCATATTGCCCTTCCGAAGCATTGGCATCTGAGTGTAAGCGGCTGTATATCTGAGGATTTCTTACATGTTTAGCCATTTGTGCGCACCTGTCTTTGCTATCAAATTTTGGTTTATACTTGTGAAGGCAACGGTATTCAGGGGGACTCAAAGTGCTCATGTCTTGTATATAGAGTATGAAACAGATGCAATAAGAACATATTGGGTCATGTTGCTGTGTCAGAATGACAAATGAAACTTCGCTGACATCTCTGTCCCAATTTTCGCTCGGTTTGTGGGGATAGCTGTCAACCCTTTTTTTTAGATGTAGATGCCAAGCTTTTGTACTGATGCTACAGTAAGTTTTTCATTTTGAGAATCTCCAATGAATTACTTAGTGGGGTGAATTTGGCTAGAATTGTCCACTTGAGGCCTAAAGCCCAGTATAATGAGTCTGGGCCTCGCAGAGTTCAGGTGTAATAGAGCTGAGGTGCTATATTGATGCGTGTCCGCGGATAGTCTGGTTCTGGAATTGTGATCAAATTATTTGTATTCCGTAGTAAATAAGGGTTGACGCATGACGCTTGTAAGAAAATAAGGATCGGGGTCGTCAGGTTTTAGTACAAATGATGTGCCCTTGGAACTTATTAGTAGGCGGGGTACTCTGATCTAAAAATACTGAGGAGTTCACATCGTTCCCGAACCCCTTCTACTTCTGTAGTGTACTGATGGCACATGTACTTTTCATCCAATACATCAAAACTTTATGTTGAACATAGACTACAGCTGTGAGCATCTCCACCGGCTTCCAATAGCGCCCCCAAAATGGCTATTGGGAGTGCGGGCAACAAAACGTCCCTCATCGGGCCTCCCATAGCGCCAAAGTTGCCGGACGGGTACAATATAGCGTCTGGCAACCCTGAGTCACACCCTGTTTGTAGGGAGGCAAAGGGACACCGGCGACCATGTCAATTCTCTAAAAAGCCAAGGTCTTGGGTGGCCAAGATGGCCCACTTGGAGACTTGGGATCTCAGCAGGAAATGCAAAGGTTGCTTAAAGCCGACCGACATGCGAAAGAGAATAATTTTTTTTGTTCTGATCTGAGTAGGCTCAACATAGGGAATACCCTAACCATGGAACCGGGGCATATAACTCCGCTTATGGGCATATAAATCCGCTATGGATACTGACGGGCGGGCACCACACGACAACGACCCAACCTTTTATTTTCATCTCCATCGTCCCTTCCATGCTGAACTCCTCCCCTGCCTTCACTCAATAGCAGATGTGGGAGGTGATGTTGACTTGTGTGATCATGCACAACATGATCATCGAGAGGGAACACATTGCTCCTCCACTGCGCGATGAGCACTCGTACTTCAGGCCCTCTTTCCCAGGTTGATTATGATTTGTCTAGAGAATTTGCCAGTTTCCTCACAAAGAACGCCGAAATCCGAGACGAAGAAACTCACACTCAGCTATAAAATGATCTATTTGCGCCTATGTGAGCAATCAAAGGACAAGCATCCGGCCCTCCTAATTGAGTGTGTGATTTATTTTAAATTGAATTATTGTATGAATTGTTTTATTTATTTTCATGAAGCAAATTTATGTGTTCAAAATTATGTAGTATATGATTTTAAATTTATGTGTTCAAAACTGGTTTAAATTTTCTTGCTAGCGTCTATCGAGAGCGGCCGGAGGGGGAGGCGTTCACAATAGTGCGGCAAGCTGTGTCACGCTACCAATAGCATTTGTTCGACAACCTTGCGCGACGCTATGTTTGGAGCACCCGTGGAGGTGTTCTAAATGCTTCTTTTCGAGCGAACAAAACATCATGGTAAATGGTAATATATTCAGATCTGGACTAGTGGTGACTTTAGGAGCAAATACAAGCACACTGCTCGAGTCTGAATCCGCGGCCATGGTTTGGACCTTTTGGTCTAGCCAGCAGACGCCAGCAGCAGTGCCCCACGTTTCACCGGCGCCATGGCCGTAGAGGACTGGCGCACACTGTTTCAAAACCCCTCGCGTCAAAACCTTGGTCATCAATCAAGCGGAAGGCTCCAAAGTCCAAGCCCGTTGCGCTTCTCCTTCCCACACACCAGCTAGCAAGTGCAAGTACCCAGAAGACAAACAAACACGCACGCCCATCGCGCCGCGCGGCTCCCGAGATGGCACGGCACGCCAAGACGGACTCCGACGTGACGAGCCTGGCGCCGTCGTCCCCGCCGCGGTCGCCGCGCCGCCCGGCCTACTACGTCCTCAGCCCCGCCGCCTCCCACCCGGACGTCGTCCTGGCCTCCGGCGGCGCGGCCGAGAAGATGTCGCTCGCCGGCTCCACCCCGGCCGAGTCCCCGCTCCACTACGGCTTCCACAACCACCACCGCCACTCCGGCGCCGCCGCCGCGATGCACCACTCCCGCGAGTCCTCCACCGGCCGCCTCCTCTTCTCCGACCAGCTCGGCCGCTCCGGCGGCCCCGCGGGGACCGTGCCCTGGCGCCGCCTCGGCACGGGAGCGGCGCCGGGAGCGTCGGGGACGACGAGGATGAGGACGGCGAGCGCGCCCCGTCGCCGTGGAGGTGCTACGCCCTGGCGGCGCTCGCGTTCGTCGCCGTCTTCGCCTTCTTCCTGCTGGTGCTGTGGGGCGCCAGCAAGTCCTACAAGCCCCACGTCGATGTCAAGGTCAGCCGCCACTGTTTCCTCTCCGTTCCCACCATTTCTCATATCCTTTAAGAAATAAGAATCCTTTCGTCTTCGATTTTTCTAACATTACGCACTCGATCTTCTTCAAATAATCTACCATTTTACCTGAACTTGTGTAGAAATCGATACTTGTCCAATTACTAGTAGCATTCCTCTAATCATTTGAAGACAAGAAAGAAGCCGTATGTATCTTCCACTACAATTTCGAAATTTGTAGCAATATGCCACTAGAGCATTATCCCTTGGATCGATCGCACAAACTCTGAATTTTTAACTGCATTTGGGCAAGGTGCTGAAACGGCCGCAAACATGCAAACATTGCTCCACTACTTCGAGGACATCATGCGGATGTCGCGACTAAACAAACTCACTCGTCTTCTCGAGTGCATCGAATCGATTACTTTACTGACAAGTGAAGTGCGGTGTTCTTGTTGATTTTGCAGAGCGTGGTGTTCGAGAGTTACCACATCCAGGGCGGCACGGACCGGACGGGCGTGCCGACGAGGATGATGTCGGTCAACGCGACGGTGAGGCTGCGCTTCCGCAACCGTGGCACCTTCTTCGGCCTCCACGTCACCGCCACGCCCTTCCACCTCTTCTTCGACGACCTCACCGTCGCCTCCGGAAACGTACGTGCTCTCTCTCATCCACCATTGCATGTTTCCATTTGCATCCAGCTCTCCTCCTGCTCAGCCATTACCAGCTTGCAGTCCTTAATTGCTCATTACCTGGATTAGAATCCGGAGGCGATGTGAGCGCTACGCTGCCCCCGCTTAATTAGGCTATAAATCTGACCCTAGTTATTGCCGCTTACGCAAGGAGAAACAAATGCCAACGATGGCGGTCACATGCCGTAGCCAATAGGCAAGTCGATGGCTGGCGTTCTTGAGATGTGATGAGCACTGTTTTGCTCTGGTAATCGTTTCGGCTGCTTGGAGCATGTAGCCAATCAGACTACTCGTTGCTGCGGCTATCCTGGCCATGATTAATCATCATTTCGTCAAATCCCGTGGATTTTGTTTCGCACTAGTAGCCAGCCTCTGCTTTTTAGCATTCCCAGAGCAGAGTTTCTTCTCATTTTAAACAAAACCCTTGAGCAGAGTACTGGAGTAGTCTACTACGTACTGCATCCGCTGGCCTAGGTACCGGAGAAAGCGAAACGGGAAAACGTACCTGCACTGTTCCCTTCCTATTTGTCGCTGTCCAGATTCGTTTCCGCTGGAGTACGCCCAAAGTAAAGGGATCACGTTTGGAGAAAACAAATATACGACATTTGCAAAACAAAAAAAAGGCAGGGATAAAAAAAGCTTCCATGCGTGTTCTAAAATAAAAACAAATATCGCCATGTTGAAAGTCCGAAAGTGAGGCTCGTTTGCTTGCTCGAGCGACCGGACCGTCAGATGATCTCTGACCTCTGCTAGGCCATGCAATGGACCATCCTGATGGAGAACTTTTAGAATGACCGCGGCCATGAACATGAGGCAGCTTGCGATGGACCCGGTCAGTGATTCAGTGAAGACCTTGCGATTCACTGTTTTTTTTTTTTTTGCAATTTACCTGCGGGAGCGGACTGCTGGGTCGATGTGCACGTGATTAAATTTAACAATGTACAGAGCCAGCGCCCAGTAGTAATACGCGGCCTTCTCTGGGCGGGCAAGGCATGGCGTTCACGTGACCGTGGTCAGAAGGCCCAAGCAGCAAGTTCACCATATTTTCTCCTCTCTCGTGAGCAAGAACGGCCTGTACTGGTGGTACAGAGAACGACTAGCCTGCCTGCTCCTCCACGCCACTGCAGGCTACGACTGCAGAGCACGCCCTGCTACCTTTGCAAAGGAGCCAATGCGAAATGGTGAAACGGCAGGCCACAACGCCACCAAAAGGACTCTGTGTGCCTTTACTGCTTTTCTGGGTTTCAGACATCACGCCTTTTAGCGTAGTTAATTTGGCAGTGGACTCCTCTGCCTGTGGCTTGTGCACTTTTCTGCTCCTGCTTGCCAGAGCCAGGGAATCCGGTGCTGGGCAGCAGGATGATGGCCCCCCAGTGCGCAGCAAAACCATCATGGACTTCTTGCTCACAGTTACTACTACCATTACGCATCGCAAAGTACATTCCTGCTCCTGGTTTATGCATAAGTTGCTGGTAAAAAGAGTAGAACAGTTCTACTTGTACCATACTCCGGCAGCAGAAGTTACCTGCAAATTCTTTTCGCGCGCAAGAAAGCGCGACATGCTTCAATTTCCTACGTTAACGCAATTTAGTCATTCATTTATTTTTCAGATGAAGGAGTTCTACCAGTCGCGGAGGAGCGGGCGGGTGGTGACGGTGTCCGTGGTGGGGAGGCAGGTCCCGCTCTACGGCGCGGAGCCGACCTGCACAGCAAGCCCAACAACGGCCGCCTCGGCCCCGCGGTCGTCCTCTCAGGCTCGCCTTCGTGCTCCGGGCGCGCGCCCACATCCTCGGCGTCCTCCTCCGCTCCAATTCTACCGCCGCGTCGGCTGCCGTCTCGACGTCCGCGAGGCCCGTCTCGGCAAGCCCGTGCACGGCGTCGCCGCCGACTGCGAGTACCACGACGGGAGGTGACTGTGTTGACGGAACTGTGCTGGGTAACCGTGTGGATCGCAGGGTCTGAATTTAGGCGTGCGTGTGATTTTTTTAGGCTGCGTGTGTTTTGACTGAACTGATGATTGATTAGCCGTAGTACTAGAGCAAGAGCACTCTGATTTTCTAACGTAACACAGCCACCGTGTTGTTGCGTACTTCTGGACACACCGTTACTAAAGCCTTATATTTACTGAACCGTGCATCTGAATTCAGAAACTAACCGTGGTCTTATAATTGCTGCCAACTCATGCACTTGGTGAAGAAAATTACAAGTATTTGGGTCAGGTATGTACTATCGACTTAGCAGGGGCAACTTTACAACATGCTGGACTTGCTCGCTCTGTTAGACATCATGTTGGTCTTGAATTTATCTTGTGTGTCGTCTGTGTGATGGAGAAGAGAAATGCACCTAGTTTGCACATGATTCGTTCTCCTGAAGCATGACAACCTGGAAGTTCCGGAACACTGTTTGCAGGTTTCGTGGTTGTTTTATCCTTCAGTCAGGAGTGTTCGTTGCTCAAATTCAGTTTAAAGTTCAGTCTTCATGCATCCTGTGTGTTAGTACCTGGGAACGGTTTGCATATTTTGCTTTGGTGATTCACTCATCATGCTTGCTCATGCTGCACAACGCTCACTTTCTCGTTTCCTCCACATATGCCCCCGCGGATCCTAATGCTGATGACAAAGGCAATGAGCTGCAAAAAAAACATTTAAAAATCTTAAGTTGGGGTTTGTATTTTTTTGTTGTTGCATTGAACCAAATTCAGAAAGGTGTTCCAGTGTATGCCTACCGTGCAAAAACCAGCGACCATGATGCTGAAACCTTGAAGTCGAACGGCCTTGTTTCTGAAAGAAACCATGCTGGCACAAGAAAACATGTTTTGCATTATAAACCATTTGGGAAACCAAAACATACGAAACTTAAATGCATTAGTTCCTATACCCTTACCTGTTAAGGGAGTAAAGACGAGTGGAGCTAATATGCTAGCAAAAGAACTGATTCCAGATATACATCCTTGAGCAATTCCCTATAAGCCAACACCAAACGATACATCTGATGAACACACTTACAAGTACAGACTATTGGGGATAACAGGACAAACATCGGTACCTAGCTTCAGTTGAATCAAGTTACCTGCTCATTTGATCCAACACTTTTTGATACATTCGTCCTTATCTGCAGAAGATGAAACATATAATCAAGTGAATCTCTCGGAAACAAAAGAAAAGAAAGGTCCACAAAATATGGCTTACAGATGGGTGAACAAAAGCACTCAAAATTATAAACGCCGCAGCAAAATATGGTACCTGTGAGTTATTTAAGGCAAAGTTAGAAAACATAAACTAGAAAAGTAGAAATACAATTTACCACACAACTATCTATATATGTATATTGCTACTGTGACACTTGAACAGGCAGAGCAAAGCAATAACAAACAGGGAAGCAATTGCCATGCCATAAAAAGTACCCAATATGACCATGCGATGCCATAGAGGAAAACCTGCAATATGACAATTACTCAGCATCTGAAAACACGGTGTGCGAAAATAATCAGCAAGTGAGTATCAGAAAAGATTTGTTAAAAGAGTTTACATGAGCGCATCCTCCTAACAGCCCAACAATAAGTAGCATCTCCTCACCAACGATTGGAGCAAGAATTGGCATTACTGTTAGCTGCAAAGATGGTATCTTAAGTAAAATAAGATGTAAAATGTATATATAAGTATGAAAAGTAATCTTGCTGCTTTGAAATGAAAAGAAAAAAATAAAGTATGTAGCCTTGACATGGCCAAAATTAAAGGCTGCAACCATAAAACTGTTCTGAGTTACAATGATGTTGGTACCTGTGATAGCATTCCGGCAGCACCGGCAATAAGCAGTAGATTAGCAAACTCATCCTTACTGTAACTAAACTGTGCTTTCAGGTAATACTGCAAGTAAGTCAACAATCAGTTAGGTGTCACAAATAAGGGAGAAAACAGGTACTCCGTTGCAATAACTGGAAAGAATAAATATTTGCAAAATTTTACGGGTAATATTTAGGCATGAAACAATTTACACTATGTTACTAAAAAATATCTGGTAAAAAGTATCTGAATTAAGATTAGAGAATTGAATTGATACAGTGCAATGGCCTTGCTCATGCAGCACGCCAGAAAGCAGGTAGCTGCCATATTTGGTGAACGCTAGGATTTTCTGAATTCTGGCCCATGTTATTTAAATTTCGAATAAAAGGTTAACTAGACAGAAAAATGCATACCAGTAATGCAGTCTGAAGTCCATGTTCACCAAGACTGTAAAAGAAAGTAACCATTGCGGCCGTGGACAATGTCAAACTGCATGGAACAGTAATAGCACATGAATACACACAGCTCATAGTTCATTACTGAGGCAGTACCGCAGTAGTACACTGTTAAGTGTTATGTTGGATTACTCTGAGTGTGAATTTGCAGTACAGAGCAAGTGAGCTAGTGCAATCTTTGAACAACATGGGCACAATTACTGTAGTAATTTTTTTCGAACCGGGAATCACATTACTACACGACGGTAACAAGCAGTTCAGCAGCCTAGAGGAAGAAGTACTGCGGTTATTCAGCAAGAAACCTGACCTGCCAGTGAGGAGCGCGACCATGTCGGACGGCGAGGGCAGCACGCCTTTGTAGGGTGGGAGCCTCGGCGACAGCTCTCCATCGGAGGAAGTGGAAGACGAAGTGGCAGAGGAACAGGACGAATCTTGGAGCAGGGGAGCGCACGGTTCGTCATCGAAGGAGACAACAGCGCCGAATCCGAACGAATGCCCTGAGGTAGATGGCTCCCGCCGCAGCGACGGCCGCGGCGACCTGGAAGGTGGAGGAGGTCGGGAGGAACCGCGCAGTGACGGTGCCCGAGAGGAACCCGGCCGCCGACACGCCGGAGAGTAGCCCGAACGCTGCCGCGCGCCGCCTGGTGCCCACTTGATCGGCCTGCGTCCACGAAATTTGCCTGGTCACCAACTACGGTTGAGTCGCCCACTTGTTTTGTACTGACACGTGGGCCCAGTAAGCGCCTTTTCGTTTTGCATATCTCTACAAAGCTGTGTTCGTATGCCTGATACAGTATATCTGAATCGTGAGAAATATTTACCACGTAAGCAAGCGAGAGGCAGTGCATGCTACCCTCGCAGAAGATCCCTGCGACGATCTTCGCCACGAAGTACACGTAGAAGTACACCTCCGAGCGGTTGCACGCCAATATGACTGCGAAAAAAAAAGAGTAAATCGAAAATCTCAATACGTACGCTGCACACGAGCCTTACCGAGGGAAGTCTGCACATACACAGAGGCAAAATCGCGATGGTCACCGGCAGTGTCATCAACGCCTTCCGGCCGTACTTGTCCGACAAATTCCCGACAATAGGTGTCACCACGAGAGCCCCCAGCCCCGTGATCTGCATGTGTATATGCCCAACGTCAAGAAAGAAGAAGCTCCATGTACGAAATCCAGCGAAATGCTACGGCGGTGAAATGAGATTGCCGAGGGCGACGAGGTCGTCAGGCTACTGACGGCGTTCTGGAAGCCGCTGAGGTAGATGGCGACGGAGCACTCGTCGCGGCCGGGCAGACGGCCTCCATGGTCACGTCGGTGATCGCCGGAGCACATGAAGGAGGAGAAGTGGAAGAGGAAGGCCACCGCGAACAGGTGACCCAGCCCTGCGAAGTCCTTCATGGCCTACGCTGCCGGCGTACGTACGTGTACTCCTACAGTCCTGCCTCAAGCTTCGATATGCTCCGCTGCGCTTGGGATCATGGCGTGAGGATGCGTTTTAATACCTCACATGACCCCGCTCAACGACAAAGCAAATGCATCGCTTCAAGTAAAAGCATGATCCATCGAGGCGTCGTGCCGCTGCTCTTCCTTGCTGAGGGTGGTTGGCAACCCGATCGGCCCCATCCCTAACGGTGACACTGCCATTTTCGCCAAGTTAGCGCCGTGCGTGCCCAAACGGGCCGCACATTCCGTAACCGCGCCTCGCGTGTCACAGGGCTAGTGTAGTGTGTTGCGACGACGGCGACGGGCTGATGGCGAGTGGTGGACTGAAAACTTGTCCCCGGTTGGATTGCTTGTACGCCTGGTGCAGGGTCGTCGATCGGAGGAAGTGTGCTCTGGAGTGCACTCCACCCTACTTTCCGAGCCGCCGATTGGATCTTGGGCATGACTTGCTGGGTTGAAACTCTTGATAGGATTGGGAGGGTCTAATCTTGTTCCCTTGTTAAGATTGCTGGTCTTTCATGCTTTGGGGAAATCTGTTACCTGTGATCTCTCTGCTCTCTCACCCTGGGACGCTCCTGGCTACGATGCAGAGATGAGCAGCAGTAGAAATACTGGATGCATCATGCATGTGGTACTGCATGATAAACTACATGTATACATCTATCACAGGATCTAAAGATTTGCCACAGGGCTCCTGGTATTTCTCATCTTCTTTTTGCCGATGATAGCCTTCTTTTCTTCAGAGCCAATGCTGAGCAAACTAACGTGTGAAAGCAGCTCTGGCAATTTATGAACTTGGCACGGGACAACAGATCAATCAAAGCAAGTGCTCAATTCTTTTCAGTCAAGTGTGTCCTGTTGAGACACAAGAAGAGGTAAAAACAATTTTAGAAGTGGTTAACAGTACTTTTGAGGAAAAATACCTTGGGCTTCCAACGCCACATGGCAGAATGAAAGGAGAGCGATTCCAGCCAATTAAAGAAAGATTTTCCAAAAAACTTTCTGATTGGATGGAGAAATACATGGCGATGAGCGGGAAAGAAATCCTTATTAAATCAGTAGCCCAGTCCCTTGCCACACACGCTATGAGCATGTTCAAAATGCCTGCTAATTTTCATGAAGACTATATGAAGACTATAAGGAGTTTTTGGCGGGGAGAAGACAAAACTAAGAGAAAAGTCCATTGGGCTCCTTGGGATAAACTGACTGACCCGAAACTCAAGGGAGGTATGGGTTTTTGAGACTCGGCTATTTTTAACCAGGCTCTACTGGCTAGGCAAGCTTGGAGGCTCATTCAACAACCGGACACCATTTGTGCAAAGCTACTGAAAGCTAAGTATTTCCCTAATGGAAATATCTTAGATACAGTGTTTAAAGGAGAGGCTTCTCCGGCTTGGAGGGGTATTGAGCACGGTTTGGAACTCCTTAAAAAAGGTGTGGTCTGGAGAATCAGAAATGGGAACCGAACTCGCATTTGGAGAGATAATTGGATTCCAAGTGGCTTCTATGCAGATCACCGGCAGGAAAAGAAGCACAAGGGTCAAATGGGTCAAAGATTTACTCATACCCGGTACTAAGGTGTGGAATGAACAACTGATCAGAAGAATCTTCTATGATCATGATGCTGAAGAAATTCTTAAACTTTTCTTACCACAAAGTGATGAAGATGACTTTGTCGCTTGGCACTTTGAGAAATCTGGCTTGTTTACTGTCAAAAGCGCTTACAAGATGGGCTATAACCTGGCACATGGTAATAGACTCAACGTTGGGGGTAGTGGTAACGATGGGTCCTGAAGAAACCTGTGGAAATACATTTGGAAAGATCCTGTGCCCAATAAAATTTGAATGTTCAGCTGGCGTCTTGCTGATGATAACCTACCAACAAAAGTGAACAAATGGAGAAGAACTCTTGAAGTGGACAAGACATGCAATATATGCGGTGTTGGAGAGGAGGATAGCCACCATGCCACTGTTGTATGTACCAAAGCAAAAGCTCTTAGGAATCAACTGAGACAAAAGTGGCAGCTACCTGATGAACAAAGCTTCAGAAAATCAGGTCCAGACTGGCTACTCTTACTGCTGGCGAACTCTCCAAAAAATTGCCATGCTAACATACTTCTGCTGCTATGGAGGGCATGGCATTTGAGGAATGATATTATACATGAAAACGGGAAAGCCCAAATCGGTTCCTCCATTTCTTTTCTTCAGAGCTATGAGGAAAACTTGAAGTCTATCAAGTGTTCCATTGATAGTGGAGACAAGGGCAAAAAACCGATGTTCCCGAGGGCCAGTACTATTGCAACTCTGAAGATGATCCCATAAAGGCCACTGAAAAGATTAGACCAATATGGAAACCTCCGGAAGTAGGTGAAGCAAAGCTGAATGTTGATGCTTCTGTTGTTGCTGAAACTACAACTGCCTCGGTGGGCATTGTCATTCGGGATCACCTGGGGAAAGTTATCATTGCTGGTGGAAGGCTTTTGAAAGGTTGTTCGGATGTTGAACAGGCGGAAGCTTTGGCCAGTAGAGATGGTCTCCGTGTGGTTAAGGAGTGGATACACCAACCGCTGATTCTAGAAACGGATAGTCTTCTGGTTGCCAACAATATTTGGAATAAGAAATCTAAGTATTCCAATTTTGGAGGGATCTACCAGGAGATACATGAAGAGTTGAGACATATGGACTGCAGAATATCGAAAATCAGTAGGACCAGAACTCGGCGGCTCATGAGGTTGCTAAGTTCATCAGAGTTTCATCGAAACAGGAGAACTGGATCTCTAGTTTTCATCCTTCTATTATTCATGTAATCGAACAAGAGTGTACGGTGCCTCAATCTACATGAATAAAGCTCCCTATTGAACTAAAAAAAACATTTGCAGTAGTAATTCTGCAATTAAACTTAATTTCATGCTAAAATAGGACCAATATATAATTATAATAAATGAGAATTACAACTTTACAAGTTATTTCTTTTGAAATGAGGCAAACGGTTGCCTTTTTATTGGTTAGGAGAGAAAGCTTATAACATATTGCAGAAACCAACCACCGGAAATGCGCCACGCTACAACCTAAGCTGGAATAAGAGAAACACCCCCCAAAAAAAACCCGAAGGCTACTCTCATGGGATAAAACTCGACAAGCAATTTGCTCCCGCTGTAACCCAATTCCACGTTCTTCTTTGATACCAGCAATTGTGTTGGGAGAAATTCGTCGATTTAATGTGGAAGACCCTAATGTTTCTCTCATTCCAATTTTTTCAACCAACGAGCACGGTTATGGATGTGATGGCCTTGCGAGGATGGGATGGTCAATTGCTGGCCGCGGACAAATATTATTTAACCGAGTGAAGGCCAATCCACATGGAAGGGTGGCCGTTGAGGATGCCTAACCACGTGATGACGACACTCCAATTCGAGCGGAGTAGCGACCATGGAAAGAATGTGAACGAAAGATTCTAGCTCCGGTTTGCACAACGGATAAAACCCATAGTTATGCCAACTGAGACGTGTGAGGCGGTCCGCGGTCTAGAATCTATTTTAAGGACGAGCCCAACAAAGACCTTGTATTTAGGCGGCGCCCAAGCATCCCATCAGAGGGTCTTCATGGGAGACGTCATATGGTGCTGAACTGAAGCATATAAGCAGATGAAGCAAAATAGGATCTAAAATTGGAGAACCGTCATGATATGTTATTTTTGAGGTCATTGTTCAAGAAGATGTCTTGGAGCTCTGTCCAGAGGCCAATAGACTAGCTGAAATTCTCCACGGATAGGCCATCAAAGGTGGCAATTTGGTCCATCCATTCATCATCAAGAAGAGCTTGTCCATGCTCCTGCACAGATTCATAGAGCGAGGCGATGGCCAATTGACTTCACCAAGTTCTATGACAATGGACTGCTCTTGTACAAATTCAACAAAATATGCTCCTATTTTGAAAAGGTTTCCTATTTAGTAAAGAAGACTCAGATTTTCTTCATGTTGAAAGTACTTAGAAAAAGCTCAAAACTAAAACCGAGCACAACATATATTTTATATGAACGGCTTTAATTACCTGTGTTAAAAAACCATTCCCCTATGTTTTTCTTTGTCCATGTTTTTCCTCTTTACTTGCAGAATGCAAGTCCCGAGAGCTACTAACTCTATCTTCACTAGATAGCAAATGTCGATTCATTTGTTGACATGCAGGGCATGTGAAGGTTGTTTTGACCCTACCACATCTTATAGCTCTTGCATTTATACACTATCACCTCTCTCAAAAAAGGCTTTCACCAGGGTTTTTATAAACTAACTCAAACGGCCGAACCGATACGAAGTGATGACAAAACCCTCGTATATAGCAGAGCAAAGATAAATAGAAAATAAGAGAAGCTACATCCGAGAGGAAGCACCCGAGACTGCCAACTAGAGGTGACACTAGTACACTATGCGACCTTAAAAAACCACCGGACATCGTCGCACCGTATCCACCAAGCTGCAGCCGGAAAGGACAATCTGGTCCTGCGAGCGGACAACGAGGGCCGGGCACATCACAACCAAGTCACGTGTCCTCTCTTATACACTATCGCCAACCACGTGACCTATTTAAGTTGAGAAAAGTGTAAAACAAACAAGGGTGTAATATTATAGGTCAGGTTGTTTAACCTGACGAAAGTCCATTGGCCCATTAGCCCATGGTACCACAGTCTGGTTGTAATATTACGGGTCAAGCCGCTGCCTTTGGCCGCCAAATCCTATATATCGCCTAGCAGCGGCGCTAGACGGCCGCGCCGCTGCTGGGCCGGACCGTTTCGCGTTTTTTTCTTTTTTTTCTCTGTTTTTTTTCATTTTCGTTTTCTGTTTCTGTTTCCGTTTTTCTTTTCCTTTTGTTTATTTTTAGTTTCTTATTTTTGTTTCTCTTTCGAAAAATTCAAATTCAAAAATTGTTCAAATTCAAAATTGTTCAAATTCGAAATTTGTTCATTTTCGAAAATTGTTCAAAATCTAAATTTGTTCATTTTTAGAAAATTGTTCAAATTCAAAAAAAATTATTTTCAAAAATTGTTCAAGTTCAAAATTTGTTCAAATTCGAAAATTGTTCATTTTGAAAAAATTGAAATCAAAAAAAGAAATGAAAAATCATAAGAGAAAAGGAAAAAAGCCGAATGGGCCGGCCTGTTAGCGGGCGCCCTTCAGGCGGCGCTAGCGCGGACGCCGCCTGCGGGCGATATATAGACGCTACTCCTGTGAGTGGCTCAATCGGCAGAGGCTACTCCTCATGTGGGCCGTGCTGCACCGGCCTGGTACAGCCCCATTAGACTCCTTTTTTTGTGTGTGGCCATTGGAAAGTCTCTCTTTCGCCAAAATGGGAATTTCATTATCTCAAGCTTAACGGTAGCATTTGCCTTTTTGCGTAGTTCTGTTCAAGACGTCCTAAACTGCTTGCTCGGGGCCTCGAAGAACACGGCATTGGATTGTACTTGTACATCTGGCTAATCTCCCAAATCAATGCTACTACTCCGTACCAAACAGTAGCAATTAGCCATAACACGCACGTGTACCTAACTCAACTGTACGTACATTACATATGTGACGGTGGAGACGTGCTGCCAAAAATGAACAACCTGCCGCTGGTCCTGATTCGTCTCCCGGTCGAGGTAGTGACAATTCGTCTCAACCACTCCCCGTGTACGTACGTAGACGTACGTGTGTCCGGACGTCCAAACCATTTATTGTACACTCACACGCCCCTTCTTCTGTGTCTGTCGATATTTCCTTTACATTTTCTTATATTGCCAATATTCCATAGTACGTCCGCTGTGTCGTTCATCTCAAAGTACGTCGGACAACTCCACTCCTTACGGAAATGGCTTTGGCGTCACTAACGCTTGCTCACAACTTGTGAGATATGGAATGAACGTAACACTTGTGTCTTCCGCAACAAGCACGCATGGTCTATAATAATTTTTGGGAGCATTAAGAGAGAGGCCTAGTAACTAGGGGACAATGTTCATGCTGCTAACGAGCGGAAAGGGGCTCCTGTGTCGTCCAAGCTGGGCGACCTGGGGCGACCCAACTCCCCGCCGATCTAGCCCCCCTCCGACGTCTCTCCCTGGCCGCCGCTGCCGCCAGTTTCTGGCGCCCTGGTGGCTGTCCCTCTCCTTCAAAGGTGGCGAGGTCCTCTGCTGGTGCGAGCTCGGCGGCTCTCATGGCGGATGCGGATGACGGCGCTCGCGGTGGATGCGAGGCTGACGGAGCTCCGACAGCGGCTCGGGGCGAGGGACAGTCGGATCTGGCCGGGCGCGGCTGGTTCTTGGCCTCCCGTGCTCATCTGTTGTGCGGGCGGTGGTGGTGCTGCCCGGGCCCGATCTGGGCCTTTGGGCGGCCGGGAGGACTGCGGTTGGCGTGCCATGAGGTCTCGGCTCAGGAGGACGTGTTGTTGGTCTGAGTTGGAAGCGGCGGGGAGGTGGTGTTGGAGCGGTCTCGACTGAGGTAGTTGGCTTGGTTACACCTCGTGGTCGACGGAGGAGGTCTCAGGAGAAATCTTGTTCTGGCCTTGCTCAGAACCGGCGATGGCGACACCCGCAGGTGTCGCTGACTTTCTTGGAAGCGTCGCTGAGGGATCCTCTCCTCGTCCCGTGGTCTTGGCTCCGGCGGGAAACCTCAGATCCTCGGATCGGACGATGAAGGCGCCGGTGCGTCTTGCTCTTCCTTGGGGGCATCGTCTCGGATTTTACTACAGCTTGAGAGTGGTTGTTGAGATGGCTCATTTGGGGGGGCTCCGAGGGCAGTTGAAACGATGATGCGTCTAGTTGAGTTTGGCTCACGGCTTAGCCTTCGTAGTAGGTTTTCCAGCGTGTCCGATGGGTTCTCTCGTGCTTCGTTGTGTTGCTGTGGAGTCGGAGCTGCGGTGGAGAGTGTCCTTGCGGCAACGATGACGGACATTCGGTGGTTTGCGGAGGACTCGATCGGCGCAACCCAGCATAGTTCTCCTTTCGAAGCTCTTCGTCAAAGTCGAAACTGTTTGTGGCTTGGCGTGAGGCCGACTGTTGGCATGGGCTGACATGGTTTCCGGCGTTGCTGCGGTGAGGGCCGTGTTGGTGGTCGTCGAAGATGGAGTCGAAGTCGCTTGCTCGAGGAGGAGTGATGACGATGACATTAGTTGGCAACCCTGACGGTGGCTTTCTCTTCGTTGATGCATGTGTGCTCCGTGTGGGTGGCCAGGTCGGCCGGTGGTGGTGCTCAATGTGATCGTGCTCCGTGACGACATTGGTGCATTTGTATCGGTTTTTGGTCGGTTTTTCAATAATTAACCGGACATCTCTTCTTATTAATCAATGAAAATGGCAATTTTTTTTGCCTTATTCCAAAAAAAAGGTCTATCTTTAGGTTACTGCGGGTGCGAATCGTTTGAGTGTACTACAAGAGTGTAGTTGTTCTATTTGTAACCGCATTTACTTCTTCTTAATTAATAGATTAGGTTAAAAAATTGCCCCCGTTTCAAAAAAGGCCAGGCCACACCATGTACTACGCGAACGGTATGTAAAGCCATGAAAATCCAGATCAAACCTGCAGGTAGTCTTCAGAAATTCTCCAAGCAGCATGTGATGCATGGGCCCTACTGCGTGCTGTACCCATAATATTAAAACTAACCGGAGCTAACTAATCCCATCGAAGAAGAAAATTCCACCTATATACAATGGCGCCGTCCCTTTCAAATCTTAACACGGACAGGTGCCTCTGAGCTGTCGATCTCACTCGTAAACCTTTATATAAAACCCTAGCCTCAGACACGCCGAAACGCCATATATTCATTCTCTACTGCCCATCCATCAGGACAGCGAGTACTCGACAGACCAAGTGAGCAGGATAAGCATCTGCAGGGAAGCTAGCATCAGATCCATGGAGCTGGAGGCCGCCGCGCAGGTGCCGAGGACGGATGCCAGGAAGAAGCTGGTGAGGTGCCCGAGGCTGCAGCTGGACGCCAAGACGGTCACGGCCGTCGAGCAGTCCACGGGCACGACCATCACCGCCGATCCAGCGCCCAGCCCGGGCGGCGCGATGCGCGTCAAGATCGTGCTGAGCAAGCAGCAGCTGAAGCAGGTGGCGGCGGCCGTGGCCGCCGGCGGCGCCTTCGCCCTGCCGCCTGCGCTGGAGCAGCTGGTGAGCGCTCTCAAACGGCAGCACGCCAAGAAGCAGGCGGCGGCGGCGGCCGAGGTGGCTGCCGCGAGGCGCCAGGGACGGTGGTCGCCGGCGTTGCACAGCATCCCGGAGGATATCTTCAGCTAGGGCTAGGCAACCTCCCTAGATACGTGCTGTAGTTGATTAATTCGCGTGTATAGCTAGTAGCTTCGATGGCCTGATCTTCATTTTTTTTGCCTCTCTTCATCCTTGATTAATCCTGGGATGCAAAACAACGTTGGGCTGAAATGTCGGAAATTTTAATCTGGCATTTGGATCCAACATTTTCTTAATGTGTTCATGAATCATGATCGATCAATGTACATATTCTCTGGCCGATTCAATAAACAAAATGAGCTGGCGGGGAAGGAAACACCCAACCCAAGCGTGCGAACCTGCGTGTCTCTTTCCTGCTCTGAATCTTTGTCCAGTGCCAGGTAGAGCCACTGCATCTGTGGGTGTGGTAGCGGTGAGCAGGTGGGGCGCTTTGCTCGAAATGCGAGCCAGCCCAGCCCTAAAAGATTCGTCTCCAGTAGAGTACTACGACAAGATCTACGCAAAAGAGTTTACAGTTCACGGCCCAACGGGCGCAACAGTGGCTGATGGTGGTACTGGTACCCCGTCACATGCATGCCAGCGTCTAATCGGATCGTTTCATTCAGAGTCTGAATGTGGTTATCTTATCTTCTTCCCCTGTGTACATCCAATGGAACAACATCTTGACGCTCATAGTGGCTAGCTGCCGGATCAATGGCCACAAGCAGTGGCGGAGACATGCAGAAGTTAGAACGTAGAAGGGGATGTGCTTTTCATACAGAAACGATCAAAAAAATTTCAAGGCAACGAAGCAGAGCTAGCTTTAGATGCAGGTCAAGATTCAAAGACTGGTCGTCTACTCTGGTCCGTGCCTCATCCGTGCACCTACAATATTGGCCAGCACACTCAAACCCGGAATTAAGACTTACGTTTGGGACAACACTTTCAAACCCGGAATTAAGACCCAATCATACGGTAGCGGTACCGAATTTAACGAGCAGTCTAGTCACCTTTCTGACCACCGCTACCAGGTCTACACACCAGCTATCACTATCAAAACACCGTCACGGCGTTCATTAGTTTCTTAGAAGTACTGTCGTGGTGGTATCACGGCAGATGACATAGGATGGCTAAAGTGTGGGGCCGATGGACGCTGGTGAAATCCGGGAGAGGGCTAGCGCGCTAAGAAGCACGCACGAAGAACACACAAGCACCAGAACACACCACAATCTACCCAGGTTCGGGGCCCTCGTGAGGAGGTAAAACCCCTACTCCTGCTTGTCTCTCTCTGTATATCTCGGTATCACGAATACAAGGTTGCTCTTGAGCTGTATAACACAACAATGGTGAGAAGCACAAGGAAGGAGAAGAAGCTACGGGTGGAAAGATCTCTCAGGGCACCGTCCCTCACGCAGGAGGGGGTGAGGGCATATATATAGGCTAAACCGGGTTACCGGAATACCCCTATCGAAGCACTGTAGCCATGCCAAAGGTATGTCATGATGTTACTCCTGTCAGAGACAGGACGCGACAAGCCCATCTCCTGCAGCTCTACGGGACAGCTAGAAAGTACCCTCTGGCAGGGACAAGACATGGCCTGCCCATGCCTCTGCCTCGCAGTCTGTTCCCGGATCACCCGGAGTCAGCGGTGGAATGATGGCCTGCCATCTCGGTCTCCTGCACGCCCCCACGTCAGGCGCTTCCGTGTCAGGCGCTCCGTGCCAGACGGGATATGATAGGAGCATTGACCTCTGTCCGACACAAAGATAATCCGGCATGGGTATGCCGGATTCCCCCTCCTGAATGATCTTCCCTGCACATAAGAAAACACGCAAGTTACCGACATACAAATGTCGGTCAGCATAACCCGGTTGGTATATGTCGGTTAGGATGACTCAGCTAGCATAACCCGGCTTACGCGACCTGGTTGCCATAAGCCGGTTTGCAGTTACACCATGCCTCGGTCCCTCCAGGACTTGTTGACCCGGTTTGACCTTGACCCGGTCCAGTCTTTAGAGCTCTTTATACCACAACATTACCCTACCCGGGGGTAGCCCCCCGACATTAGTCCCGAAGCTGGTGCGGTCCCACAGCCTCGGACGGAGGGCCACATCAGGTTTAACAAATAAAGCAAACCAACTGCCTTTCCGAATCAAACATGTCTCGGTCTGGCCTAGTTTCTCCGAGTCAAACTAGTAACTTTATCCGACTTTCCTCCTCCAAACTGGCCTAACCGCCACAAAAAGATTCCCACAATCTCTCAAAGATCTTTCCACAGCACGTGGCAGAGAGACGCTGTGTGCTGCCTCGGTTCCTGCGCGCGGACAAGCATGTCTCTGCACACACGCCGCTTATGTCACGAGCCGTCACGTCTCAACTGCACTCGAGTGCGGTTTGACCGCGGCGCCTCCTCGATTCCCGTGCTATTAACCGCACGCGATCACGCCGCGGACGGTTACCACCTTGTGGCCCACGATGCGGCGGATCGTGCGGCCGTAAATCACGCAACCGCGCAGATCGTGCGCATTTAATCCGCTCAGGCGTTACGAAAAACGTGCGCGGGGAAATCGCTAACCGCACACGCCCCGTGCCCATAAATAGAGGAGCGGGCACCCTCCTCGTCCTCTTCGCACCCATCCTCTTCCTTCCTTCCTTCCAGCGACACCGCCGCCGCCGCGCAGTGAGCATCGCCACCGCACGACGCCGGAACACACGAGCCATCGATCACCGGAGCACATTGCGCCGCCACCGGACACGCGCAACTCCGGCACGCCCCGCGCTTCTTCGCCTCACGTCGCCGTCGCAATCTCCGGTGAGTTCCTTGCCCGTGACTTCGCTGACGAACGTGTTCATCCCCTCCGATGAACAGGTTCCTCTTCTCCGATGGATCTGTTCATCTTCCCCGATGAACTTCTTTCTCTTCTCCGCAGATATCATCGCACCCAACTGCATAGATGCTCTCGAACCTAATTGCTTAGATCCCCTCTAGATCTGTCTCACACTGATATCCTGACATTCCTCCTGATAGTTTCAACTTTCTCTGCCTTATGCTCATGTTTTACTTTCTTTTTTACTTGCTCGGTAGATCTTGCTTGCTCATAGATTCAGGCAAAGTCAAGTTTATAACTTTTACCCGAATCAACTTTCCGAGATAAACAGGCAACCTAAACCGAGATACTTATTTCGATTTCCGAGTCACTAAACTCGGTTTCCATGCTCTACTCCCGAGTCAACATTTTCCGAGTCTTGATTCATAACTCCGGGTTACTTATCTCGGTTGTGCTTGTACTCTTTGCAGGTTTTGACCCGGAGATGTCAGGTCGCAGCACCCTGACCCGGCCGAGTCATCGGCGGCAGCCAGCAACCGAGACGGATGGGAGGGATCCGACATAGAACAAGGTGACCTCGACTGGTTGCTCAAGACCCGGCGCATCACGGCCGAGGTTATATGCCGGCGTCCTGGATCAGAACTCGAACCTGTTCTAGCATCGGGTGAACGGGTGGTCTTCCTTGCGCACTTTCAGCGCGGGTTTGGACTCCCAGCTAGCCCCTTCTTCGAGAATTTCTTGACTTCTTCGGTCTACAACCTCACCATCTCCCTGCCAATGCCATTACATCTCTCTCAGCTTTTACTTCCTTCATGGAGGGGTATCTCAGCCTTTGGCCCACTGTCGCCGCCTGGGCCAAGTACTTCCGCCTCGGAAGCAAACCATCCCGAACAAGGAGGAGGTCGTGAAGGAGATGACCGCATGCGGAGCAGCTAGCATCACTCCGAGGAAACACTCCCCCTTCCTCGGATTACCGGCTTAGAATCTTGCCGGAAGTGGCAAAGGTCCTTCTTCCACGTGAAGAGCCCAGAAGGGCGGGATGCTCTCAACTTGCCGGAGTTCAACATTGCTCCCCCCACAGCCGAGTTAAACTGGAACTATGACCCGCAGGACACCATTCCTGAGGTCCAACTGATCCACCAAACCCTTGAGGGTCTGCTGGCAAAGAAGTTCGGTGCAGACGACCTCTTGAGGACCTTCGTCACGCGCCGAGTCAACCCCCTCCAGTACCGTGTCCACAAGATTTGCCACATGAGTGGCCTGCTGGACCCTACCCGGGTCAGCACCCATGATCTTACTCGTCCCGAAGTTAGGAGACGTGTCAAGGCCATCGCTCAGACCGAGATGGAGGATGACTGGCAATGGGGCGTAGAGCCATTTGAGCGATCCCGGCTTCCGCCTCCGGTTAGTTTGTCGCCTTTGAACTGATCCGAATTCACTTTTATCTCGGTGAAGCACCATCTGACTAATCCGAATTTACTTTGCTCCTCACGCAGCTGTTTACTCGACAAGCCATCGAAGATGGGGACCTGAAGACCCGGAAATGGACAAAAGATCGCCATGCGCGACCCGAGGAGACTGAAGACCCGGACAACGAGGATTATATGCCGGTTCCTCGTGCCAAGGCTTCTACCTCGGGTAAGCCATCCGCCCGCGTCTTCATTCAAGACTTGTCAGACGACGAAGATGACGATTGTCAAATCCTAGATCCCATTGACGCTATTCCTATTTCATGGTATGCACCTCGTGCTGCAGCCAATCCGGGTGCCCAAGGCACATCCCGGAAACGCTCCGTTGCGTCCGGGTCAACGGCTCCTCCGGCTAAGAAAGCCAAGAAGGTCGTCACTAAGCGTAAGGCTAAGGCCCTACCCACCAGCAAGGGGTAAGATAAACTTCGCATACCTCACTCTTTCTTTCTTTACTTTCACCGAAGTTATTCTCACTCGAGTTAACACTTTATCTCGGTTTATGCAGCGATCCCATTGCCGCAAAACAGTCCCACAGTTCCATTTTGTCTCCTATCCCTTCATCGTCACCCCTGGCGGCCAGCATCGGATTAGCAGCCCCGGAGGGGCAATCCCTTCCCCGGTGCGCGCTACCTCAGCCGACATTCCGCCGCCGAATCTTGCTTCGGACCTGGGAGGAGACCAAGGCCTCGAGCAAACCTCGGCTCCGGGTCAAGACCAATCTCCCCTCCCGCCTCTTAAAGACTCGGAAACGGAGCGGGTGAAGACCCCGACTAAGACCTCGTCTAAGCCGGATCCCCGCTTCTCACCTCGTGCCCAGCACAAGCACAACAAGCAACAGCAACAGTTTGAAGCAACCGCAGCAACAACAGAAGCAGCAGCAGCAACTGGAGAAGCAGAAGAAGCAACAGCAGCGACAGGAGAAGGAACAGAAGCAACAGCAGCAGCCCCCAGTACCAGCCTATACTCCGGCACCACCGCGTCCCACTGTACCGAGTCGGCAAGCCTCTGGCCAACCTTCAACCGACCAGAGCAAGCAAATTACCGTGACTCCAACAGCAAACCCGGCGTACAAAAATCTCTCCGAGATGATTTCCCGCCCCCGGGTCAACAGCCATGTTCTTCCGAGTCTTCGCACCCCGAGTGGCAACAGCCTCGGCTCGGTTGGACAGTGCATGATGGACTGGAACGCCGCGGATCCCAGCGAAGTTTCCTATACTCCGGCAAATCCACACCCGGTTGGCCCTGGCCTTGTTGCGCAATCTCTACACTCCTTGCAGGTCTCGGCCCTTCAGGCTAGCAGGGTCGTCGAGGTAACTTTCTTAGAACTTTGCATTTACTTTTCAATGATCAACAGTTACAGTATCCACAGTCCCCGAGATTCGGGTTGAGTAACTGATACTCATCCGAGTAATAGGTAACTCGGCGCGAATCTTCAACAACTTGATCATTAAATTAAACTTGTTAACAACACTGGAATGCTCAGTCCCCGAGTCTCATGTCGAGTTGACCCGGCATGAGCTGACATTAAACTCGGACAACCAGTCCCCGAGTTTCATGTCCAGCTGATTCGGTACGATCTTTTATTAATCTCGGGCTCACAGTCCCCGAGATTCCTTTTTTACCCCCACTAACATCTTTTTCTTCTGCCAGGATTGCACCAATACTCGCAGCCGGATCTTCAAGAATCTAGCCCTGGAGCACCGGGCGCTCAAGCTCTCCTTCCAGAACCAGCAGGAGGAAATGAAGAAGAAGGAAACTGAGCACGAGCGTGCTCTTAAAGAAGAACAGTCCGAGGTGACTCGGCTCAAGCGAGATCTTGTCCGGGTCGAAAAAGAGAAGACTGAGCTGAAGAAGGAGAGGAACACACTGAAGGCAGCTCTGGAGAAGCGTGCTGCGGGTGACCAGAAGCTCCAAGCGCACATTTCTGCATGCGAGGCTAAAGCTACCAAGTCTGAAGGAGAGTTGGATGCCTTCAAGGCAAATGCTGCCAAGTGGCTGGCCGAGCTCACCAAACTTAATGCCGAAATGGACAGTAAGTTTCCTGAATCATATCTCTTTTCTTTATATCCTCCTGCCATGGAATTTTGTGTCGGTATCTGATGACGTGAAACACACGTTCGTTGGGAGACCCCAAGAGGAAGGTATGATGTAGTCAGCAGCAAGTTTTCCCTCAGAAAGAAACCAAGGTTATCGAACCAGTAGGAGCAGCAACTCTTCAGAAGGTTGTCAACGGCGCCAGAAAAATAGCTGTCGCAGGGAGTCTGGACTGTTGACGTGGAATCTGCACACAACACAATCAAACTACTTTGCCCCAACGAAACAGTGAGGTTGTCAATCTCACTGGCTTGCTGAAAACAAAGGATTAAACGTATGGTGTGGAAAATGAGTATTAAATTGCAGAGAATGAAAAAGGAACAGTTTGCAGTTTGTGGTTGTTTAATCAGTGTAAAAGAATGGACCGGGGTCCACAGTTCACTAGTGGTGTCTCTCCATAAAAGATAACTAACATGTTGGGTGAACAAATTACAGCTGGGCAATTGACGAATAGTGAGCGCATGACAATGCATATACATGACATGTTGACTACTATGATATTTAATTGGGCATTACGACATAATACATAGACGTTATCCAACAGCATCTATGACTAATAATCCACCGCCGGGTTGTCATCCGAGTCCCCCGTTGGTATTAAGTTGCAAGCAACGGATAATTGCATTAAGTAAAGTGCGTAATGTAAACAAACACATATGCCCGTGGACATAGCATCGTTAGGTTATCCCTAGTGGCAACAGCACATCCACAACCTTAGAACTTTCTGTCACTGTCCCAGGTTAAACGGAGACATGAACCCACTATCTAGCATAAATACTCTCTCTTGGAGTTACAAGCATCTACTTGGCCAAAGCATCTACGAGTAACGGAAAGCATGCAAGATCTTAAATAACATATAAGATAGATTGATAATCAACTTGACATAATATTCAATATTCATCGGATCCCAGCAAACACAACATGTAGCATTACAATAATATGATCTTGATCATGTAGGGCAGCTCACAAGATCTAAACATGATGGCACAAAGTGGAGAGACAACCATCTAGCTACTGCTATGGACCCGTAGTCCAAGGATGAACTACTCACGCATCACTCCGGAGGCAGGCATGGCGATGTAGAAGCCTCCGGTGACGATTCCCCTCTCCGGCAGGGTGCCGGGAAGAGGTTCTGAACCCTCCCGAGCTAGGGTTGACGACGGCGGCGTCTCTGGAACTTTTCGTGGATATTTGCTCAGGTACTTAGGGTTTTCGCGTCGGGGGGAATAAGTAGGCGAAAGGGCGGCGGCTGCGGACCCCCGAGGGGCCCACACCACCCCAGGGCGCGGCAGAGGGGGGCCCGCGCCCTGGTGCGTGTGGCCTCCTGGTGGCCCTCCTCTGCTGCTCCTTCGCTCCGTCAGGCGTGTTCTGGAAAAATAGGCACCCCCGTGTAGTTTCGTCCAATTCCGAGAATATTTCCAGACTAGCTTTTCTGGAATACAAAAACAGCAGAAAACAGGAACTGGCACTTCGGCATCTTGTTAATAGGTTAGTCCCAAAAAATGTATAAAAGTGATATAAAGTAGATGCAAAACATGTAGCAATTGGTATAAAACAAGCATGGAACATCAAAAATTATAGATACGTTTGAGACGTATCAGCATCCCCAAGCTTAGTTCCTACTCGTCCTCGAGTAGGTAAACGATAAAAACAAAATAATTTTTGAGGTGACATGCTACTATCATAATCTTGATCATATAATATTGCAAGGCACATGTAAATGAATGAAGTGATCCAAGTCAATGGTCTATAATTTGCTACCAAATAGATAATGAGTAAACAATGAATCACACAAGCTAAACGTTTTCATGAATAGTACTTTCGAGACAAGCATCAAACAGTTTTGCATAAGTGTTAACTCATAAAGCAATAGTTTCTAAAAAAGGTATTTAATCAACACAAAGGAAGAATTTAGTTTCAGCATTTGCTTCAACTTTCAACATATTTATCTCATGGATATTGTCAACACAAAGTAGTATAACAAGTCCAATACATTGCATATAACGCATGTTGTAACAAAGTTGACACTAGTGTTTGCTTGTGGAAGACAGAAAGAATAGGAAAACTGACTCAACATAAAAGTAAAAGAAAGGCCCTTCGCAGAGGGAAGCAGGGATTAAATCATGTGCTAGAGCTTTTAGGTTTTTGAAAGCATATAGAGATTGCATAAAATATTTGATACTCCTCCCAACCTTGCTAACACAAGCCATGGCTAACCGAATCCTCGGGTGCCTTCCATCAATCACATACCATGGAGGAGTATCTATTTTTGAGAGGTGTTTGTTAATTGTCAACGAATGGTAGCGGGTGAGAACAGTATTCTACCTGTCGAACGGACTTTTAAGAGCGGCTCCCATGAAGGACGTTATTTCTACCAGCAAGGCAGATCATCCCTCTTTCTCTTTGGTTTACACACATTCAGGTATTTCACTGTTTGTCATTGCTTACTGATGAATCAGGGCAAAAGTGTGAAGAGAATTAATTGGTTAAAGTTGTAATTAATTGGGACTGGGCACCCCGTTGCCAGCTCTTTTTGCAAGTTATTGGATAAGCGGATGTATATGCCACTAGTCCAGGTGTAAAAGTCCACTCGACAAATAGAATAAAGAATAACCACACTAATTCCTCATGAGCTAGTAAACATTGACACAAAAAGGGAATAATAACATTTTGAATAATTTAAAGGTAGCACATGAAAAATTTACTTGGAGTGGCAAGGAAATACCACATATAGGTAGTTATGGTGGACACAAATGGCATGGATTTTGGCTCAAGGATTTGGATGCACGAGAAGCATTCCCTCTCAGTACAGAGTTTAGGCTAGCAAGGTTATGTAAGCAAACAAGAATATCAACCCGTACACCAAGTTTTATATGACAAACATATTGCAAACGTTATAAGACTTCATACCGTCTTCCTTGTTAACCAAACCCTGTTATTAGAAAATATCTAGACCTTAGAGGTACCACCGATGCAAACCAAATTTTCAACAAGCTTTACGGTAGTTCTTCACTAATAGGCTTAACTCATGTGATGCACAATTTAATCATGATCTACTTGTTAACTCAAAACAATTGACAAGCATCAAGTTATCCATTTTAGTGATCTACAAGATTAAGCAAGTTTTTCCTTATACCAATTACCACATGCAACATTTTCTGAACCAACCAAACACCAATCAATTTATTTCATCAACTCTCCAAACAAATATAAGTGAAGCAAGAGAGTACTTTCTACAAAAGAAAGCTAATAGCTCTGACAAGAGATACATGAAAACAAGAGCTAAAAGCTGAACAGCGCTAGATATGAATACTCAACAAATATAAGTGAAGAATAGGAGTATTCTCATGAAAAAGCGGAGCGTGTCTCTCTCCCAATCAAGAATGCTAGGGTCCAGTCAAGCTTTATTGAAAATAAAAGTGCAATACTGAAAATAAAAAGCACACAGACGCTCCAAGAAAAGCACATATGATGTGAAAGAATTAAAATATAGTTTCACTAGAGATGACCTGATAATTTTGACGATGAAGAAGGGGATGCCTTGGGCATCCCCAAGCTTAGACGCTTGAGTCTTCTTGAAATATGCTGGGGAGATCCATGGGAGCCTCCCCAAGCTTAAGCTCTTCACTCTTCTTGATCCTATTATATCATCCTTCTCTCTTGACCCTTGAAAACTTCCGTCACACCAAACTCAAAGTAGATCTCATTAGAGGGTTAGTGCATAATCAAAAATTCACATGTTCTATAAGACGCAATATGATTTGTTACTTTAAACATTAGCTACAGCCACTGATGTTATGTGAAGCTCTTCCACCCAAAAAAGAATTTCACTCAACACTAGTAAAAGAGAGAATGCGAAAAATAAAAAGGCATAATCTGTCTAAAACAGAACAGTCCGCAAAGACGAATTTTTTCGAGGCACTTACGACGCTCAGATCGAGAAACTCTGAACTAATGAAAGTTTCAGACATTCATAAAGATTACGCACAAAAATTTCAGATTTTTAACAATCTGGTGATTTTAGGAATTTCGTACAGTGAACAGCAAAAATCTGTTTCTGCGCAGCAATCAAAATTAAGCATCATCTTATCATTAGAGGCTACTCTTGGCACAACAATGCGAGAAAATAAAGATACAAAGGAGTTGCTACAGAAGTAAACAAACTCCTTGACTCAATAAAAGAAAAATTGCAGAAAAATAAAATGGGTTGCCTCCCATAAGCGCTTTTCTTTAACGCCTTTTAGCTAGGCACAAAGCATGCATCAAGTATTACCAAGTGAAGAAAGGTCTAATTCATCAAAAGCTTCATCAAGAACAGGGTTTGTCACACTAGGACTTTTCAGTTTACGTAATTCTTGGGAAGAAAATTTAAATAGACCATTATGTGACTTACCCTCAAGCTCATTGAACACGTTATCCGTTTTAAACGCACCCGTGGGTTTTGGTTTAGAAATTTTTGGAACATACATAAATTTTTGCTTTCTCCCCACAAAAGCCTTTTGCCTTTTAGTTTTAATAGAGGTAAAAGTAGAACTTATTACATCCATAGCCTCCTCTAATTCACCAATCCTAAGATTTTGATTATCTTGAATAGTACTAGTTTCTAAAACAGCAATTCTTTCATTAATGGTTCCCAGTGATTCATCAACTTTGCTAGTACTATCAAGGAGATTTGGCAAATTTTTCTCTATAGACTCCAATTTCTTTATAACATCTTCCAAGGTGATCTCATTTTTAATGTTACTAACAGGTGGTGTTCCTACTAGGCTCTCAATAATATAACTAGCTTCCAACGCAGGGGTACCAAGAAAGTTACCTCCCGTCAAAGTGTCCAAGACATATCTATACCAGCTAGTTATGCCAACATAAAAATTTCTAAGCAGGATCATAGTGGAATATTTTTTAGCACACCTACGATGAGCATCGCTGATTCTATACCAAGCATCTTTCAAACTTTCTCCACTTTGTTGCTTAAAAGATCGAACCTCAACTTCAGGAACCAAAACATGATGAGCCGAACCAGACATGATAACTAACAGAAAACAAAACTGAAAATAAACTGAATGCAAGTAACTAATTTTTTTGTGTTTTTGATAATTGAAAGCAAACAAGATAAAATAAAATAAACTAAGCAAGACAAAAACAAAGTAAAGAGATTGGAAGCGTGAAACTCCCCTTGCAGAAGACTGCTGTCTCCCCGGCAACGGCGCCAGAAAAATAGCTTGATGACGTGAAACACACGTTCGTTGGGAGACCCCAAGAGGAAGGTATGATGTAGTCAGCAGCAAGTTTTCCCTCAGAAAGAAACCAAGGTTATCGAACCAGTAGGAGCAGCAACTCTTCAGAAGGTTGTCAACGGCGCCAGAAAAATAGCTGTCGCGGGAGTCTGGACTGTTGACGTGGAATCTGCACACAACACAATCAAACTACTTTGCCCCAACGAAACAGTGAGGTTGTCAATCTCACTGGCTTGCTGAAAACAAAGGATTAAACGTATGGTGTGGAAAATGAGTATTAAATTGCAGAGAATGAAAAAGGAACAGTTTGCAGTTTGTGGTTGTTTAATCAGTGTAAAAGAATGGACCGGGGTCCACAGTTCACTAGTGGTGTCTCTCCATAAAAGATAACTAACATGTTGGGTGAACAAATTACAGCTGGGCAATTGACGAATAGTGAGCGCATGACAATGCATATACATGACATGTTGACTACTATGATATTTAATTGGGCATTACGACATAATACATAGACCGTTATCCAACAGCATCTATGACTAATAATCCACCGCCGGGTTGTCATCCGAGTCCCCGTTGGTATTAAGTTGCAAGCAACGGATAATTGCATTAAGTAAAGTGCGTAATGTAAACAAACACATATGCCCGTGGACATAGCATCGTTAGGTTATCCCTAGTGGCAACAGCACATCCACAACCTTAGAACTTTCTGTCACTGTCCCAGGTTAAACGGAGACATGAACCCACTATCTAGCATAAATACTCTCTCTTGGAGTTACAAGCATCTACTTGGCCAAAGCATCTACGAGTAACGGAAAGCATGCAAGATCTTAAATAACATATAAGATAGATTGATAATCAACTTGACATAATATTCAATATTCATCGGATCCCAGCAAACACAACATGTAGCATTACAATAATATGATCTTGATCATGTAGGGCAGCTCACAAGATCTAAACATGATGGCACAAAGTGGAGAGACAACCATCTAGCTACTGCTATGGACCCGTAGTCCAAGGATGAACTACTCACGCATCACTCCGGAGGCAGGCATGGCGATGTAGAAGCCTCCGGTGACGATTCCCCTCTCCGGCAGGGTGCCGGGAAGAGGTTCTGAACCCTCCCGAGCTAGGGTTGACGACGGCGGCGTCTCTGGATCTTTTCGTGGATATTTGCTCAGGTACTTAGGGTTTTCGCGTCGGGGGGAATAAGTAGGCGAAAGGGCGGCGGCTGCGGACCCCCGAGGGGCCCACACCACCCCAGGGCGCGGCAGAAGGGGGGCCCGCGCCCTGGGTGCGTGTGGCCTCCTGGTGGCCCTCCTCTGCTGCTCCTTCGCTCCGTCAGGCGTGTTCTGGAAAAATAGGCACCCCCGTGTAGTTTCGTCCAATTCCGAGAATATTTCCAGACTAGCTTTTCTGGAATACAAAAACAGCAGAAAACAGGAACTGGCACTTCGGCATCTTGTTAATAGGTTAGTCCCAAAAAATGTATAAAAGTGATATAAAGTAGATGCAAAACATGTAGCAATTGGTATAAAACAAGCATGGAACATCAAAAATTATAGATACGTTTGAGACGTATCAGTATCTCATTTGATTCGGTGTCAACCTACCTTCTCTCAGAACACTTTGAGCACTGCCAAGTTGCTGCAGCCAACACTGTGAAGAAGGCCCGAGCTGCGAAAGCCAAGGCATCCGGGTCTCCGCTATCCGAAGTTTGGGATATCGACGACCACTTGATTGCACTCCAAGCTCGCATTTCTCCCTTGAGGAGCATCGGCGTCGAGTTTCTTAATGCTGGTATCGAGCCTACAACGTCTTGTGGCCCGACTCTCCCAGTGTCAAGACTGTTGCCGAGTTATCCACCTGCTTGCAGCAAACCGAGACTCGGCTAAGGGAATGGAGGTCTTCTTCTGCACGCGCCGGGGCCGACGCAGCCTGCTCTTTCTGATGTCCTGGTATGAGGATATCAACCTTGATGGCCTGAGTATTCTACGCGACGGCTCCCCATGGGCTACTGACCCGGCATTGATTGCGAGGCGCGGGGAAGCTGCTGCCTTCATGGCCAGGTTTGCCAACACTCGGTCTGTTGAACCTGGTGTGGTTTACTCTGATGATGAAGACGAAGAAGTAGAGGAGGAGGTCAATGTTGAAGATGGCTCCGAGCAAGAGTATGCTGCGTCTGACTCCGAGTCTACCAATTCCGAGTCAATTCCTGATGCCCCGGCCAAGACTGCGAAGCAGTCTGCCGCCGAGATCTCCACTGAACCAGCGCTTGACTCGGCTAAGGAAAGTGCCACTGACACTTCAGCAAGCATCAAGATCACTCCGACCGCCCCCGAGTCTGCTACTTCGCCGACCAAAGCCACTCCTGCAACCGAGGCTCCTCCTTCAACCGAGGTTCCTCCGTCATTCGGGTCTGTCCCTGCAACCGGAGCTGCTCCTTCCTCCGAAGCTGCTGCTTAACTTTGATGAATTTAAACCGTTAAATCCCCAGAATGCCGGGTGTAGATGTAATATACATTTTAAGTTCCTCCGAGACTACTTTATTTTGCTTAATTCGAACAAGACAAGGCTTATGTCGGATTAATTTAAAACGAGTCCCTGAGTTTATTTTCTTGTTCACTATACTTGTCGATCTTTGCTCTTGTCTACCATACAGGCGTTCGACAGTCGAGTCACAAGATAGAAAATATAGCATACAATACTTATAAATTTTGAGGTAAGGTTTAGAGTCATCTGACACAAGAAAAAGAAAAAACCGGGTTAGTAAATGACATATGTCGGATCTTTCTAGGACCGAGTCCCCGAGTTCACTTTCATGTTTACCATATACCATAATCTCTGCTCTTGACTGCCATTTCGGCGTTCGTCAGTCGAGTCACAAGATCACAACAAAATAGCATACATTACTTGAACTTTGAAGCGAGGTCTCAAAATCATCCGACATATGAACAACATAGATAAAAACGAGACAAAAACACATGCATATAGACAAGGGCAGTCCCCGAGTTTCTTTTCGGAGTGCCAGCATTTTATTCAAAGGAAAACCGAGATACATACACTGCGCCCTTATGAGTAAAAGGGACGGAGTAGAGCTACATTCCAGGGTCTTTTGTCTCCTCTCCGGATTTGTCCATCACATTTTTCCTCGGTGCCTGTGCATCTATAAGATAGTATGAATCATTGTGCAGAGCCTTGCTCACAATGAACGGTCCCTCCCATGGAGGTGACAACTTGTGTCGGCCTGCTTTACGTTGCACTAGCCTCAACACCAAATCACCCTCTCGGAAAACCCGAGGGCTGATCTTCCAGCTATGATAGCGTCGAAGATTTTGTTGATATATGGCTGACCGAGATGAGGTCAGTTCTCGTGCTTCTTTGAGCAATCAACATCATTTTCCCGAGCTTCCTTTGCCTCGGTTTCAGTGTACAACGCCACTCTTGGCGAGTCATATTCCATGTCGGTTGGTAGTACCGCTTCTGCTCCATAGACCAGAAAAAATGGCGTATAGCGGTTGATCGATTTGGTGTGGTCCTTAGACCCCACAGCACTGCTGGTATCTCCTCTATCCAACATCCGGAGTTCGCAACAGTGGTTCGATCAACCGAGCTTTGATACCGGCTAACACCAATGCATTTGCTCTTTCCACTTGCCCATTGGCCTCAGGGTGTGCCACCGAGGCTATATCCAACCGAATCCTCTTATCCGCACAGAATTGAGCAAACTCTCCCACAGCAAAGTTTGTGCCATTATCCGAGATAATGCTATGGGGGTAACCATATCTCAAAATGATGTCCTTTAAAAAGGTCACCGCTGTGTGACCATCACATTTCCGGATAGGCTTTACCTCGATCCACTTGGTGAACTTGTCCACCATCACCAGCATATGAGTCATGTTACCTCGGGCTGGCCTGAATTCTCCCACCATATCCAAGCACCAAACTGCAAAGGGCCAAGTGATTGGAATTGTCTTGAGTGCCGAGTCTGGCAGGTGTATCTTTTTAGCAAACCTCTGACATCCCTCACACTTTCTGACGATATCTTCTGCCTGGTTCAAAGCACTGGGCCAATAAAACCCATGCCGGAATACCTTAGCCACCAAGGCTCTTGATGAAGCATGATGCCCACACTCTCCCTGATGAATTTCCAGGAGCATCTCCTGCCCTTCCTGCGGCTCGACACATCGCTGCAGTACCTCGGTCACACTTCTCTTGTATAACTCCTGGTTGATGATGGTGTAGGCCTTGGATCTTCTTTGCACTTGCCTAGCTTCAACTTCATTACTTGGCAAACTCCCATCCATCATAAATGCCATTATCGGTTGTGCCCACTCCGGCACAGGACGTACAGGAAATACCGGATCATCCACCTCCATGAGATCAACCGACATTACTTCTTCCGAGATTGAGCAGCCAGTCCCCGGGTTCTGCCAAGCAGTCCCCGGGTTCTCCCAAATGCATCCGATATCGACGTCCATGGGAACAACCCCAGACTCCGGTTCGCCGGGATAAAAATTGACTCGGACTCTGGCGATGGTTTGATTGATGGCTTCCTCAGATGCTCCAAGGCTATGCGGGTGGAATTGGATCCCGGGATGAACCTAGCTTGGATAGTACATCGGCGGCATCATTTTCAGCCCGAGGTATATGCGTGAGCTCGCAACCTTCAAAGAACCCCGAGATCTTCTGGACATGAAACCGATACAACACCATGTTGGCGTCTAAAGCATCCCAATTTCCCGAGACTTGCTGCACCACCAAATCCGAGTCTCCGAAACATTCTATCCGGCGAATACCAATTTCTTTGGCCACATTTAGCCCATGAACAAGTGCCTCATATTCGGCCACATTGTTAGATGCCGCAAAATGAATCTGCAACACATATCTCAACTGATCATGCTTTGGCGAGGTAAGGACTACCCCGGCACCTAAACCAATTTTTGTTCTTGATCCATCAAGTGCATTCTCTAGTAATTGGGGTCAGGCCGTGGTGGCTCATATTGCATTTCAGCCCAATCCACCAAAAAATCCGGCAGGGCCTGAGATTTAATGGCATCTCTTCTTTCATAGTGAGGAGTGTAAGGGGACACCTCGATAGCCCACTTGGCTACCCGGCCAGTTGCATCTTTGCATCCAATGATCTCCGAGATAGGAGCCTCACACACCACAGTGATTGAATGCTCTTGGAAGTAATGTTTCAACTTCTTAGCAGCCAGATAGACACCATATGTCATTTTCTGGTAGTGCGGATAGTTCTGCTTGGACAACGAGATCACCTCGCTTAGGTAATACACTGGCCTCTGCACAGTTTTGCCATCTTCTTCCCTCTCCACTACCAATACGACACTCACAAACCCGGTTTGTGGCTGCAATGTAGAGCAACATCGGCTCTTTGGGTAATGGCGATGCCAGTATCGGCGCAGTTGCCAACATCTTTTTTAACTCGGTGAACGCCGCATCTGCTTGCGGGGGCCACACGAAGTGAGTTGTCTTCTTCATGATTTGATACAAAGGCAATGCCTTTTCTCCCAACCTGCTAACAAACCGACTTAAAGATGCCAAACATCCAGTGAATTTCTGCACGTCTTTGAGACATGTCGGTAACCTCATACTTTCAATAGCACGGATTTTTGTCGGGTTCACCTCAATACCTCGGCTTGACACGAGGAAACGAGTAATTTGCCTGCCGGCACACCGAAGGTACATTTGTCCGGGTTAAGTTTTATCCAGAATTTCCTCAGATTCTCAAAGGTTTCTCGGAGATCATCAATCAGAGTAGCTTTTTCCTTAGACTTGATGACAATGTCATCAACATACATGTCGTGGTGGGATCACGGCAGATGCCATAGGTATGGCTAAGATGGGGCCGAATGGTCGTTGGGGGAATCCGGGGAGGGTTTATGCACTCAAGAAGTGCACACGCAAGAACACGCAAGAACACGAACGAAGAACCAAGAAAGCAAGAACACAAACACACCACGATGTACCCTGCTTCGGGGCCCTCTTGTGGAGGTAACACCCCTACTGCAGCACTATCCTAGCCAGTGTATAGCTCAGAGTGACAAGTACAAGCTGCTCCTCGAGCTGTATGATGATACAATGGTGAGAACTTGAGGTAAAAGATGGAGCTAACGGGAGGAGAAGGCACTCCGAGCTAGATCCGAGGTGTTTCCGGGGTTTCCGAGGTTCCTTCCTCTTTCTCTCTATCTCTTTCTCTTCCTCTGTTGATCGATCCGTCCGTCTCTTTTCGTCCCTCAGCAGGAGGGGGTGAAGCCCACTATATAGGCCAGCCGGGTTACCATTGTGCCCCTCGCAGAACACTGTTGCCATGCCTCTGCAACGGTCACCACCGTACCACCGTACCTCGGTCGGGGACAAGACGTGGCTTGCCCATCTCCTGTAGCCTAACGGCAGAACTAGCATGTCCCCTCTGACCGAGACAGGACGTGGCCTGGCAGAGCTACCTCGTAGCCTTTTCCCAGACCTCGCGTAGCAGCGATCAGAGACGTGCAGGCCCGCCGAACCCGGAGCACGCCTCTGCCATGCTCCTTGACAGACGCTCCCGTGTCAGGCGCTCTAGTACCCGGCTGGAAGTGACAGGAGCATTGACTCCTGCCCGACCTACAGCCCACCACCTCGGTTAGCTCGCACGGATGTGACGGGCTCCGTACCTCGGGTCTTGCGCTTAATATCTTTTACTAGGTCGGATCTTACTTCCTTCCCACAGCTTCTCCTGCACCCACAACACAAACCACCGCACTGAGGTAGTTAGGTCGGCAGAACATAGCTCGGACAGTGAACCTCGGCCCTGGCCAACAGTATACCTCGGACCCCTCTGGGCCAAAATAGGTCGGCCTGTACTCTCCAGGTCAAGATGAAGCTCGGACTTCCCAGGCCCAAACAGGTCGGCCCTTTCCGTACCTCGGCACAACTTCGAACACCACCTTATGCCAAGCCTTGACCCTACCCGGGGATACTCCCCCGACATTAGTCCCCGAAGCTGGTGCGGTCCTACGACCTCGGAAGGAGGGCCGTAGCAGGTTCAAAACAAGCATTACACCACCTCCTAAACCGACCTCCAACATAGTCACGCCGAGGTACCTCCCACACACCACCATCCAATCCGAGGTAGATATGCGAACTGAACTCTCCGAGCTATCTGACTCAGCACCATCTTGCCTCAAGATTTTCCGAGGTACGTGGCGAAGAATCTCTGCCCGGGCTTCGGAATCCGGACCTCTGCCAAGCAGATTCTGACCACACGCCGCCCTCGTCAGCCGGACCCACCGAACAGCGCACCTGCGCACTCAAGTACTTGACCGCCCACGACCCCTCGATTCTTGTGCTGACCAGCGCAGGAAATCCGGGGTGGGCGGTTGCCACTCTGCGGCCCACGATGTGGCCGATCGTGCGGCCGCAAACCGCGTAACCGTGCGCCCACTCGCACACGATCCCGCGCCTCCCGATAACCGCGCGGTAGTGGCGCAGTTAATGCGGGCAGTTACCGCACGCGGCTATAAGTAGGGCCCCACGGGCAACTTCGCCATCTTCTTCCTCCTTCACTCGCCTCTCGCCTCCATCGCAACCAGTGCCGCCGCTTCCGGTTGAGAAGAAACGCGTTCCCGCCGCCGCCGACGAGCAGCTCCTTCGTCGCCGCTGCGACCGCGTCACCGGCGCCGCCCTTCAGCACCTCGTTTTCACGGTATGTACTCCCTTTCTTGATACCCTAGGCATTGCCCTAGGTTTCTTCCTCTTTGCGCTTTGGTTCTTCATATGTTCTTGAATAAAACTCTATTTACCTCCTCCGGTAGATCTTACTTGCATACTTTTTTGGGTAGTAATGAGTTTCATACCTCGGATGATGCTCGCCTAGCATAGATATGCCTCTATATACAAGATAGCCGTCCAACTCCTCCTGAGTTAGCCAGATATAGCCTTAGATTCCAGATTTACTTTTTCCTTTGCTAAACTTCTGTGCATTCTTCTGCAGATTGATTCTGCCGAGATGTCTCCTCCTGAGACTTCGGAACAAACCGAGGTTCCAGACCTCGAACTGGAGGTCGGAGAACGAGCCGGCTGGGAAGGTTCGGATGTAACTCCGGACGAAATCCAGTGGCTCAGGGCGACTCGGCGGATTCCCGCCGGGGTAGAGTGTCGCCTGCCAGAGGGCGAACTCGAGCCTCAAGTCAAGGAAGGGGAACGGGTGGTCTTCGTCGCGCACTTCCAGCGCGGCTTCGGACTGCCCGTTAGTGATTTCTTCCGGAGCTTCCTCGACAAGTTCGACTCCAGGTTCATCACCTCCCCGCCAACGCCATCACCACTCTCTCCTGCATCGTTTCCTTCTCTGAGGGATACCTCGGCCTCAAAGCCACGGTAGACCTCTTTTCTCGCTACTTCCAACTTAAGCGGCAAGTGATCCCGGATCCGAAAAACAAGGATCTGCCCAAGCTACTAACCGCCTGCGGAGCAGCCATCGTAGCTCCTCGCCGAAACTCCATCTTCCCACGTATCGCTACTCCGGACACCGTTCGCAAGTGGCTCCGGACGTGGTTTTACGTGAAGAACTCCGGCGAAGAGGACTTCCTCAATCTGCCGGCGTTTAACCTCAGCCCTCCTACAGAACCGCTCAACTGGGACTACACTCCCCCTCTCACCAGCGAAATCAAGTCCATCCATGGGTATGTTGCGAAATGGCAGGACCCGGAGGACCCTGCGAACGACGGGAAAGTCCTGACGGCTGACGATCTGGCCTGCACATTCGTGAAGCGCAGGGTCTCCCCTCTCCAGGCGAGGACTCACAAGATCTGCCACATGAGCGGTCTTTATGATCCAACCCGCCATACGCACGTTGCACTGGACAACGCCGCGGTAGCTCGGCGAGTCCGAGCTATCACCAAGTCCAAGATCTCTGACGCTTGGACATGGGGAAGGGAACCCCACTACAGGACCAAGCCACCAAAACAGGTACGCTGTTCCGACGTTTTCTTCGGTACTCCTTTACCACCGAGGTCTTGCTACCGACGTTCATCTTGACCATTTTCTTCCTAACTCCTTTTCATATGTCTGCCATATAGCTGTTCTCCCGCCAGACCGCCGAGGATGGAGTCCATCCTGCGGACCACTTCGGCAAGGATCTCCTGTCGAGGACCCACCATCCAACGTGGATCCTGACAACGAGGATTACATGCCCATTGCCTCGGCCCGCGTCACCACCGCGGGTAAGCCTCAAGCACAAGCTTCAGTTCAAGAGATTTCGGATGACGAGGAGGGATTTCTCGTCATGGAACCAATAAACGCGGTACCTATCTCCTGCCTTCCTCACCTTCCGAACTTTACTCCAGCAACCAGCCGGAAACGCGCTGGTGCCGCAACTTCGGCCGCCGAACCATCCGCCACTGGAGCCTCCGGACCCACTGCGGCTCCGGTCAAGAGACGTCGGCTGAAGAAGTCCGGAAATCCTCCTCATGCCCGAGGGGGCAAGAGGTTTCCTACTCGGATGGGTAATGCTTTGCTTCTATAGCCAACATGTTTGTTGCTTAAACATATTACCTCGGTATTAACACTTAACCATCTTCCCTTCGTTGCAGTGACCCCATAGACGTGGATCAGGAGGTATCCTCCATGACTGCACCCGTTGGTGCCTCTGAAGCCACGACCACCCCGACGAACTCTCGCCCCGTATCTCCTCCACCGAGGTCTGGCCCGGCCTTGGAGAAATCTGCCCCACCCGAGGTCAGACTTCTCCGCGTCCTCAAACGGATGCGGGGACCAATCGCGCCAGAACTCCGGCTACCGCCTTGCCGGAGCCTCGACTCTCCCCCCGCAGCCAGACTGCCCGCAACCAACAACAGCAACAGCAGAAGCTTCAGCAGAAGCAACAGCCCAAGCAGCAGCCCAAGCAGCAGCCCCAAAAACCAGTTCGCCAGACTACCTTGCCGTTGGAGAAAGGCAAGGAGAAAGAGAAAGAGACGGTGAAGTCTAAGGTCACCCCCAAACCAACATCTGGGTCTGGCACCCTGACTATCTCTTCTCCTTCAAGGATGCACCGAGGTCTCCTCCCCGGTGACACGCCGAATTCCTCCATTCGCCGCACCCGTTGATGAGACTGCTCCTCCGGCCGACGAATATGCTCGGAGGACATCTCTTATATTGGATAACCGGCCTGCTTCAAGCTCCGAGGCTGCTTTGGCCTTGGAGGCCTCGGTTAGGGGCATCGAGCAGGGCGGACCGTGGGGATATCCTCCTCTGCGCACTGACAGTGACCAGAGCCTCGGCTCCTTGGAACACTACAATGCAGACTGGAATTCTGCAGACGAGGTCTCCTCGGCCTCCCTAGCTGCTCCGGTGGCTGAGCATCCTGCGGGAAACAGCGCCTGCGGCCGAAGCGTACACGACCTACAAGTCGCTGCCCTGCGTGCTGCTCAAAACATCGACGTAAGTCCTATTCTCTTTACTTTCATGCAGTATCTCATCTAATATCCACCATTCCCAGTCCCCGAGATTCGAGGTAAACTATTGACGCTCCGCCGGAGTTAAAATTGTTTGGCTTGAATCTCAACTTTCAATTTTCATCCGACGTATCCAAACCATTTTACCTTACTTTAGCATGCACCTCGGGTACGAGTCCCCGAGACTCCTGTCGAGGCATACCCCGGCAACATTTTCCCAATGATTTGACTCCGAGTCCCCGAGACTCTTGTCGAGGTATAGCCTTTCTAACCGAGCTATGTTTTTCTTCCTTGCAGAATACTATGAACGTCCGCACGGACATCTTTCACACCCTCTTGTTTGACCACAAGAAACTCCACGACGAGCACAAGGCCGTCCTTGCAGAAAAGAACTCTTTGGACGAAAGCTCCAACAAGAGAAAGCCGAAGTAGCTCGTCTGGTAAAGGAACTGAAGCGCATCACTGAGCTGCGGACGTCGGAAAAAGAGCAGCTGCAGGCGGAAAAGGCCAGTGTTGTTGAAACAGAGAAGAAACTTCGGGAGGATGCCGCCAAGGAACATGAGAATGCGCTCCAGTTAGCCGAGGCCCGCGCCACCTCGGCCACCGAGGCTTATGAAGCCCTTCAAGCTTCGGTTAACCAGCTCCTCCCGACGCTGGAACGCATCAACAAGAAATGGACGGTAAGCTTCTTGCCCCCCTTATCCTTGCTTTGTCCTCAACAGTACTGGCTCTTTGCCGAACTGTTTCTTTCATTATTAACAGGCTATCCTTCTGCAGAGCACTTCACCTACACCCAAATCTCGGCTCGCAATATCACTGATCAGCACAGGAAGAGGCGTAACGAGACGAACCCCGCCTGGACCATTGAGGACCACATCGTGGCCATCAAAGCTCGGATCCATCCCTTGAAAACCATTGGGTCCGAACTCCTCGATGCAGGTGTGTCTGCTTTCCGAGCCTTGTGGCCTCTTGCCGATGCTCCCAATACTACGCCTGAGCTCGCCGCCAAGCTTCGTGAAGCCGAACAAAGACTTCGAGAGTGGCGCTCATCTTCGGCTCGCGCTGGAGCTGATGCCGCTCTCAAATTCATCATGACTTGGTGCGAGAAGCTCGACCTCGAAAAGATGGACACTCTTCGCCGAGGCTCGCCCTGGTCCACGGACCCAATTCTCATCCAGCGGCGCGAAAAGATGGCTGCCTTCTTCGCTGGATATGCCAACACCAAGAACTTGAGCGAGGGAGACACCTACTCCGACGCCGAAGATGACGAGCCAGAAGAGGATGAATACGAAACAGAATCCGACGTCGAAGCCGAGCAAGGTGACGATGGTGACACCCGCGAAGCAGAAACCGAGGCTTCTCCACAACCTGGTGCCGAGGTTACTGCCGACGTTGCCAGCACCTCCCAGGCTACCTCGGCTCCGGACGAAATCCCTGCTGCATCGGCTGCTGCCGACGTAATTCCTGATGCCTCGACCTGAACTTATGCTTGGCCAAAAAACTTCATTAAATCCCCGGTATGCCGGGACGCAGATGTAATCAAACTTAAGTAGTTCCTTTTGCTACCTCTGTTACTATCATGCTTATCGAACCATGCTTTTCTAAGCTTTACGTCGAATCCTTTTGAATGATTGCTCGAGTTTACTTTCGTGTTTACTATGTTTGGCATTCTTTGCTCTTGACTACCATTTGGCGTTGACAGTCGAGTCACAAGATTGTTGTTCATAGCATACAGTACTTGGTAAATTCCGAGGTATGTTTCAAAGTCATCCGACATAAACGAAAGGTAAAGACAGGGGTTAGTAAACGACACATGCCGAACTATATTTTGGACCGAGTCCCCGAGTTCATTTTCATGTCTCCCACGTTTTTTCCTCTTTGCTCTTGACTACCTTTTAGGCAGATGCCAGTCGAGTCACAAGATTAGTTTCATAGCACACATTACTTGAAGTTTGAGACGAGGTTCAAAATAGTTCGGCATATGAACGAAACTGACAAACAGAGATAAAACATAAGCACAAGAGCGAGGCAGTCCCCGAGCTTTAACCTCGGAGTGCCGACATTTTTATTAAGGATTAACCGAGGTACATACATTGCGCCTTTCATGAGTAGAAAGGTCGGAGTAGAGCTACGTTCCATGGTCGCCTGACCTCTGACCGGGGTTGTCCAGCCCATCTTCCCTTGGTTCCTGCGCATCTATAAGATAGTAGGAATCATTGAGCAGAGCTCGGCTCACAACGAACGGTCCCTCCCATGGAGGTGACAACTTGTGCCGGCCTTTCTTGCGCTGCACCAACCTCAGCACCAAATCTCCCTCGTGAAACACACGAGGGTTGATACTCCGGCTATGATAACGTCGGAGACCTTGCTGGTAAATTGCTGACCGAGATGAGGCCAATTCTCTCGCTTCCTCAAGCAGATCTACTGCATCCTCCCGAGCCTCTTTTGCCTCGGCTTCAGTGTACATTGCCACTCTGGGCGCATCATATTCGATGTCAGTGGGTAGCATAGCTTCTGCCCCATAGACCATAAAAAATGGCGTATAGCCAGTTGATCGATTTGGCGTGGTCCTTAGACCCCACAGTACTGCTGGTATCTCATCTATCCAACACCCCGGCGTTTTCAGCAGTGGTTCAATGAGCCGAGCCTTGATGCCGGCCAACACTAGAGCATTTGATCTTTCCACTTGTCCATTAGACTCCGGGTGTGCCACCGAGGCTATGTCCAGCCGGATTCCCTTGTTCATGCAAAACCGAGCGAACTCTCCAACAGCAAAGTTAGTGCCGTTGTCCGAGATAATGCTATGGGGGTAGCCATATCGCAGAATAATCTCCTTCAAGAAAGTCACTGCTGAATGACCATCCAACTTCCGGATTGGTTTCACCTCGATCCACTTGGTGAACTTGTCCACCATCACCAATATGTGTGTCATGTTACCTCGGGCTGGTTTGAACTCTCCCACCATATCCAAACACCATACCGCAAACGGCCAAGTGATAGGAATTGTTTTGAGCGCCGAGCTGGCATATGCGTTTGCTTGGCAAACCTTTGGCATCCTTCACATCTCCGGACTATGGCCTCTGCATCAGCAAGAGCAGTGGGCCAATAGAACCCATGCCTAAACACCTTGGCCACCAGAGCTCTTGTGCTGCAATGATGACCACACTCTCCTTGGTGGATCTCCAAAAGCATCTCCTTGCCTTCAGCTGGCTCAACACACCGTTGCAACACCTCGGTTACGCTTCTTTTATAGAGCTCCTTGTTGATGATGGTGTACGCCTTGGCCCTCCTTTGAATCCTCCTAGCCTCGGTTGTGTCACTTGGCGTGCTTCCCTCCGTTATGAACTTCATAATTTGCTCCGCCCACTCCGGCACCGGGTGCAAAGGAAAAAGTTCCTCATCCACCTCCATTGGCTCGGCCACCATAATCTCCTCCATTATTTCCTCCACCATCCTGCGACCAGTCCCCGAGTCTGGATGAGCAGTCCCCGAGGTTTGGTGTGCAGTCCCCGAGCTCTGCCACGCAGTCCCCGGGTCCGACCAAACGCATCCGACGTCTACCTCCATTGGAACAGGTCCGGGCTCTTGCTCCGCCGGGATGAAAATAGATTCGGATTCAGGAGAAGGTTTGATTGAAGGAGTTCTCAAGTGATTCAGGGCTACCCCTGGTGGTACTGCCTCTTTTGATGAACCGAGCTTTGACAACACGTCGGCAGCATCATTTTCTGCCCGAGGTATATGCCTGTACTCACACCCTTCAAAGAACCCGGATATCTTTTGCACATGGAACCGATATAACGCCATGTTGGCATCCAGAGCATCCCAAGTTCCAGAAGATTGTTGCACCACCAGGTCGGAATCGCCGAAGCACTCTACACGCCGGATACCGATCTCCTTTGCCACCTTGAGGCCATGGATTAAGGCCTCATACTCCGCCACATTGTTTGATGCTGAGAAATGAATCTGCAGCACGTACTTCAGCTGATCTTGCTTTGGCGAGGTGAGGACTATTCCAGCCCCCAGCCCGATCTTTGTTTTGGACCCATCAAAATGCATTTTCCAATAATTATAGTCCGGCCTGGGTGGCTCATACTGCATCTCGGCCCAATCACAAAAGAAGTCCGGCAACGCCTGGGATTTAATTGCGTCTCTTCTCTCATAATGTGGTGCATATGGAGACACCTCAATCGCCCATTTGGCAACTCGGCCAGTTGCATCTTTGCACCCGATGATCTCCGAGATTGGAGCTTCGCACACCACCGTCATGGGATGCTCCTGGAAATAATGCTTCAACTTCTTGACCGCCAGGTAAACACCATACGTCATCTTCTGGTAGTGAGGATAGTTCTGCTTCGAGGTAGAGATCACCTCGCTCAAGTAATACACCGGTCTCTGCACCGACCTGCCACCTTCTTCGCGCTCCACCACCACTGCCACACTTACAACTCGGTTTGTGGCCGCAATGTAAAGTAACATCGGCTCATTGTGCAATGGTGACGCTAACACCGGGGCAGTGGACAACATCTTTTTCAGCTCACCAAACGCCACGTCGGCCTGCGGGGTCCATGTAAACCCGGTACTTTTCTTCATGAGCTGGTACAAAGGCAAGGCTTTTTCTCCTAGCCGAGCTACAAATCGGCTCAACGAGGCTAGGCACCCTGTGAACTTCTGCACATCTTTCAAACACTTCGGTAACTTCATGCTCTCAATAGCTCGGATTTTGGCCGGGTTAACCTCGATACCTCGGCTAGACACCAGGAATCCGAGCAACTTTCCAGCCGGGACACCAAAGGTGCACTTGTCCGGGTTAAGCTTCAACCGATACTTTCTCAAATTCACAAATGTCTCCTCGAGATCCTCGAGGAGAGTATGTTTCTCCTTAGTTTTGATGACAATATCGTCGACATACACTTGCACATTTTTGCCCATCTGAGAGTGCAGGCATTTCTGCATACACCTCTGATAAGTTGCCCCGGCATTTCTCAGACCAAAACACATGACACGATAGCAATACGCCCCATACGGGGTAATAAAAGCGTCTTTATTTGATCCTTTGGGTTCAGTGGTATCTGGTGAAAACCAGAGTACGCATCGATAAAAGATAACAGTTCACAACCAGCAGTGGAATCGATCACTTGATCAATCCGAGGTAATGGAAATGGATCTTTTGGGCACGCCTTGTTGAGGTTAGTGAAGTCAATGCACATGCGCCACACCTTGACCACGGCTGGCTCGTCTTTCTTCTTTTCCACCAGACCGGATTGGATATCCAGTCCGGATGCAGTACCTCCATTATGAACCCGGCTGCAAGCAACTTAGCCAGCTCGTCCAGCACCACTTGTCTCCGGTCGTCTGAGAGACGACGGGTCGGTTGCCTCACCGGTTTCACCTCTGGCCTAACAAATAAAGAGTGCTCTGCCAACTCCCTCGGAACACCTGGCAGGTCCTTAGCCGACCATGCAAAGATATCCCGATTCTCACGGAGGAAGTGACAGAGCTCGCCTTCCTATTTCTCGCCTAGCCCGGTCCCAATGATGGCCACATGCTCTGGGTGCTCCGGGTCAATGGGGATTTCTTGGTCTCCTTGGGTACCTCGAACGCCGCAGTTGAGTCCGGGCTCATCAGTCCGGACAGGCCGAGCTGTGTTGACTGCGCCATTGCCACCACTTGATGCAGCTTCTTCTTCTCGGCTGCGATCACCAAAGACTCGGCTAGGTTAGATCCCGCCGAGGCACACTGAATTGCTCGCTTGTAGTCACCCGAGATGGATATGATCCATTAGGCCCTGGCATTTTCATCTTCAGGTATGCAACATGGGTGGAAATCATGAACTTGGCCAAAGCCGGCCTTCCAAGCAGTGCATGGTATGCACTCTCCAAGTCCACCACCTCGAACTCGATACTCTCAACTCGGCAATTTTCCTTGGTTCCAAATGCTACATCCACCCATATCTTGCCCATGGGTGCACAGGAAACGCCGGGCACAATCCCATGAAAAGTACAACTGCTTGGCATCAACTGATTAGGCGAGATGCCCAATTTCACCATTGTGTCTCGGTACATGATGTTGATGGCACTGCCATTGTCCACCAGAACTCGGGTGAACCTCACATTGTTGGTAGGCCCACACAACGTTGGATCTACCACCAGGGCATACTTTCCAGGGCTCGGCATGATCCGAGGTGTGTCCTTTCTGCTCCAAGTGATCTCCTGCTCAGACCAGTTCATATAGGTCGGCACCACCGGCATTACTGCATTCACCTCCATGGCACGCCTCTGCACGCTCTTCTTGTCAGTGGCTCGGTCACAAAGACCACATAGCTCGCATGAACCTCTCTATAGTCATTTCCGGGGTATTCATACTGCTGACTTGGTCCGGCACCATTGTTGTTGTTATTACCTCGGACATTCACAACATTCACGGGTCTTGCTGCTGCAGGCCTCGGAAGAGGTGCAGTGGTTATCGGGGTAACATTTGCTCCGGACAGATTAGGGTGGGACCTCGGCTGAAATCTCTGAGGTGGTGGTCCTGTTCTGATTCCTCCGGCCCTTGCCCCCTCTTCTCTGATTCTGCGGTTCCAGCTGCACTGCCGGGTTGAATGGTTGGCTGGCTTGCGCGGGTCAGTCGTATGGTAACAGCACGGACCATCTATCATTGATTCATAGGTCATGGGTGGCTCCGGGTTCGGACTAAATGCCGGACCATTGATTTTTGGCCTCTGGACACCTCCAGCTCCGGGCTGATCCGGGTTCACCGCTGCAACTTGGTTGGAGGTATGGATAGTCCGGCTCCCTCCTCTTCTGTCCGAACTCCTGACGGTCATTACACCTTGGTCCGAGCCGGTTGTTTATTGGCTCCCTCCTTCTGTTACGTGCTCCTGCCTCTGCTGCTGGCTGCATCGGATCACCCAGGGCATAAGAATCTGCAACCCGGATTGTTTCTGCTAGGGATCTCGGCATATCTCTCTGGAGCCTCTGCCACAGCATGCTGCCATGTCGACAACCATCTGCAAACCAGGAAATGGCCTGTGCCTCTACCACTCCTTCACAGGAATTCCGAACATTGCTCCACCGAGTTAAGAATTCTCGGTCAGTTTCATGATCATCTTGCTTACATGCCGCCAGGAGCTGAGGTCGGTTTGGCCTCTTGTATGTACTAGCAAAGTTGCTGTTAAACGCCAGCTCCAAGTCTATCCAGGAGTTGATACTATACTCCGGCAAATTATTCAGCCAGATCCGAGCTGGACCTTCCAACATGTGCGGGAGATACCGGACCGCCCATCGGCGATTGCCCCCCGCAATGTGCACCGAGGATACATAATCTGTCAGCCAATCTTGTGGCTTGGTGCTCCCATTGTATGGCTTGGTGTTCCGACCTAACTGGAACTGAGATACTGGTGGTGGTGGCTCCTTCATGATCCGAGGTCCAAAACACGCCGGACCAGGAGGGCCTTCCTCCTCCAGTTGCTCAGACAAGTAGATTCTATCCAGCTTGTTACGGACATCGCCTGGAGCTAACATCCGACCTCCTATCCGAGGTCCCAACGCCCCATCCACTCTGTGGTATCCAGCTCGTGCCATGGCCGAGTCTCCATCATCATATCGGTCATCGCCTTGACCGACGTTCTGAGGTTGCTGAACATACTCCGGCTCTCGCTGATATTGCCCCTGCTGCCGAGGTTGTTGCTGATACCTCGGGGGCGGAGGTGGTTTACCTCGGCCAGCCGATGCTGCTTGACCGCCGTTCTGATTTCCCTGACCGGAGTTACCCTTAGCTCGGCTCGCATTGCCTGGGCCGGGGTTTCCCTTAGCTCGGCTAGCATTGCCCTGGCCCACCTTCTGCTTTGCTGCTAGGACTGGATCATACATCTGCAGCTGCTGGTTCTGACCCGAGGTGACACTCCGGGCTCGATCGGCTCCTCCGACGAGTGGAGACGAGGCTTGCCCCTTGGACACCTGACTGACTGGCCTAGCTGAATAAACCATCTCTGAATCACCAGCCCCGGCATTGCTCTGCGGAGAGCCTCATTCTGCTGGTTAGCCACATATACTAACTCATTGACTCGCTTCTGCTGCGCACGCCATGCATCTCCAGATAATCCGGATAGCTCGGCCCTGCCTGCCTCGGCAGCTCTGAGGTTCTTAGCAGGGGAACTATACACCGGCCTTCCAGTTGACACGCGACTCCCACTCCTAGCCGAGGTGGTAGGTCGAGCCTCCCTGTTTATCTCATCGTTGAGCCCCTTGCCTCTCTGCCGCACCTCGGCTCCCCTATGTGTATCAACCGCTACCGGGGTGAAGCCATTCGCTGCATTGTACTCGCGCAGATCTCTATTGAACTCATCTCTAGCTGTTATCATTGCTACAGCCTCCTTCTGCAACAGGACACGCTTTGCCTCTAGGTCGGCCACAGTCACTACTATGTCCACTCCTGGATTTACTGGGTCTGCCAGTGTATCCACTATCTCTACCAGGGTCGCACCTCGGCCCGCAGCTCTGGGGTGCCAGGCAAGTCCTTCTCTAGCCTGGGCTTTGCAGATCTCACCTTAGCAACCTCGGCTGCCTTGGACTGGCTGGCATCTACTTTGCCAGCGGCGTCAACCGGACCTGTCATCATCACCTCTACGCAGCTCTCGGGGCGAGTGATACGCCGACCTAAAGCCGCGAGGAGAGGAGTTTCGTCGTCCACGAGCACCTGCTCCGGGTACCCGCGAACAACCTCGACAGCAACGTACGTGACGAAGCTGCCGAGCATCATGGTGAAGCCGTCCTCGGGGAAGGCTTGCCGGCGAAACACCCCGCGTTGTCGCTGATGAAGGTGAACTCTCCGATCTTGGCGACAAGCCCGGAAAGAACACGCTCGCCTGAGCCCGTCCGGATGAAAACTCCCTCCAACGCCTCAATCTGCCCCACGGTGGGCGCCAACTGTCGTGGTGGGATCACGGCAGATGCCATAGGTATGGCTAAGATGGGGCCGAATGGTCGTTGGGGGAATCCGGGGAGGGTTTATGCACTCAAGAAGTGCACACGCAAGAACACGAACGAAGAACCAAGAAAGCAAGAACACAAAACACACCACGATGTACCCTGCTTCGGGGCCCTCTTGTGGAGGTAACACCCCTACTGCAGCACTATCCTAGCCAGTGTATAGCTCAGAGTGACAAGTACAAGCTGCTCCTCGAGCTGTATGATGATACAATGGTGAGAACTTGAGGTAAAAGATGGAGCTAACGGGAGGAGAAGGCACTCCGAGCTGATCCGAGGTGTTTCCGGGGTTTCCGAGGTTCCTTCCTCTCTCTCTCTCTTTCTCTTCTCTGATCGATCCGTCCGTCTCTCTCCCTCAGCAGGAGGGGGTGAAGCCCACTATATAGGCCAGCCGGGTTACCATTGTGCCCCTCGCAGAACACTGTTGCCATGCCTCTGCAACGGTCACCACCGTACCACCGTACCTCGGTCGGGGACAAGACGTGGCTTGCCCATCTCCTGTAGCCTAACGGCAGAACTAGCATGTCCCCTCTGACCGAGACAGGACGTGGCCTGGCAGAGCTACCTCGTAGCCTTTTCCCAGACCTCGCGTAGTCAGCGATCAGAGACGTGCAGGCCCGCCGAACCCGGAGCACGCCTCTGCCATGCTCCTTGACAGACGCTCCCGTGTCAGGCGCTCTGTACCCGGCTGGAAGTGACAGGAGCATTGACTCCTGCCCGACCTACAGCCCACCACCTCGGTTAGCTCGGCACGGATGTGACGGGCTCCGTACCTCGGGTCTTGCGCTTAATATCTTTTACTAGGTCGGATCTTACTTCCTCCCACAGCTTCTCCTGCACCACAACACAAACCACGCACTGAGGTAGTTAGGTCGGCAGAACATAGCTCGGACAGTGAACCTCGGCCCTGGCCAACAGTATACCTCGGACCCCTCTGGGCCAAAATAGGTCGGCCTGTACTCTCCAGGTCAAGATGAAGCTCGGACCTTCCCAGGCCCAAACAGGTCGGCCCTTTCCGTACCTCGGCACAACTTCGAACACCACCTTATGCCAAGCCTTGACCCTACCCGGGGATACTCCCCCGACAATACACCTGCACATTTTTTCCTATTTGATCATGCAAGGATTTTTGCATACATCTCTGATAAGTGGCACCAGCATTTCTCAAACCAAAGGTCATGACACGATAGCAATAAGCCCCATACGGGGTGATAAAAGCAGTTTTCATTTGATCAGCAGGGTTCAGTGGTATCTGGTGAAAGCCAGAATACGCATCTACAAAGGATAACAGCTCACACCCGGCTGTGGAATCGATCACTTGATCTATCCGAGGCAGTGGGAATGGATCCTTAGGACATGCCTTGTTCAAGTTTGTGTAATCAATACACATACGCCACACAATGGCCACGTTCGGGTCATCTTTTTTCTTTTCCACCAGGACCGGGTTAGACAACCAGTCTGGGTGCAGCACTTCCATGATGAACCCAGATGCAAGTAATCTGGCCAGTTCATCACCTATCACTTTTCTTCTTTCATCCGAGAGACGTCACATAGGTTGCTTCACCGGCTTCATATCTGGTCAGACGAACAAAGAGTGCTCAGCCAACTCCCTCGGAACACTGGTAGGTCTTTATTTGACCATGCAAAGATATCCCGGTTCTCACGGAGGAAGTGACTGAGCTCGCCTTCCTATTTCTCAGTTAACCCGGTACCAATGATGACGTTGTGGTCCGGGCATGCCGGGTCAACATTGATCTTCTTGGTCTCCTTTGGCACCTCGAAAGTTGCATTTTGCTCCGGGTTAGCCATACCCGGCATTCCGAGTTGTGCTGACTGAGCCAATGCCACCACTTCATGGATCTTCTTCTTCTCCGCAGCGATGATCAGTGACTCGGCTAAGCACGATCCAGCCGAGGCACACTCCAGTGCACGCTTGTAATCACCCGAGATAGTGATGATGCCATTAGGACCCGACATTTTCATCTTGAGGTAGCCACATGGGTGGATATCATGAACTTGGACAATGCGGTCCTACCGAGTAAGGCATGGTATGGACTTTCGAGGTCCACTACCTCAAACTGGATACTCTCAGTTCGGCAGTTGTCCTTGGTGCCAAACAACACATCAACCCAAATTTTGCCCATAGGTGCGCATGAAACACCTGGCACTGTGCCATGAAAGGTGGTAGAACTCGGCTGCAGCATATTTGCCGAGATACCCATCTTCACCATGGTGTCTCGGTACATGATATTGATAGCACTCCCATTATCAATGAGAACTCGGGTGAACCGAATATTGAGTGTCGGTCCGAAGAATGTCGGATCCACCACCAATGCATAACCTCCCGGAGTTGGCATAACTCGGGGATGATCCCTTCTGCTCCAAGTGACCTCTTGCTCGGACCAGTGCAAATACTTCGGTATTGCCGGCATAACTGCGTTCACCTCTAGTGCACGCCGATGCAAGCTCTTCTTGTCAGTTGGCTCGATCACAAATATCACATAGCTCTGATGAGCTTCTCTGTAATCTCCCTGGGGATACTCTCCCTGCCTGCTGGGACCAGTGTTGTTGTTCCCTCCGACAATCACCTGATTCACAGGCTTTGGATCTGCTTGCCTCGGAACTGGCGGAATCACCGGGATAGCATTTGCTCCGGTAAGCGGCAAGTTTTGCCTCGGCGGGATTCTCTGTGGTGCCCCCACTTGATTTCCTCCGGCTCTGGCTCCTTCTCCCCTTGTGCGCTGATACCAGCTGCACTGCCGAGTTGTATGATTTGCAGGCCTGCGGATGTCTTGGGTGTGGAAACTGCAGGGCCCATCCAACATAGCCTCATAAGTTAAGGATGGCTTTGGTCACCCCATGGCCTCTTCCCTCTTGATTCTGGCCCCATGCTGGGCCATTGAACTTCGGACGCTGGCTATTACCGGCATCTGGCTGGTCTTGGTTTACAGCTGCAACTTGGTTCGAGCCATACCGGTAATCCGGTTCTCTCCTCTTGTTACCAAAGTCCTGGCGATCGTTCTGCCTGACTGGCCCGGGTCTGTTGTTTACCGGGTATCTTCTACTCGGCTCTCCCGAGTTCAGCAAAGGTTGCATCAGATCACCCAGTGCATAGCTATCCGCAATCCGGATTGTCTCGGCCAAAGTGGCCGGCATTTCCCTCTGCAACTTCTGCCAGAGCATGGAGCCATGTCGGCACCCTTGGGCAAACCAAGATATGGCCTGTGCCTCTACAACTCCTTCACAGGAATTGCGAATAGTACTCCACCGGGTTAAGTAATCCCGGTCAGTTTCATTATCCCTCTGCGTGCACATCGCAAGCTGCTGAGGACGGTTTGGTCTCTTGTATGTGCTGGAGAAGTTGCTAACGAATGCTTCTTCAAAGTCCAGCCAGCAATCAACACTGCCCTCTCGCAGGTTGTTCAGCCAAATCCGGGCTGGCCCCTCCAACATCTGCGGGATATACCTCACCGCCCATCTGCGGTTACCTCCCGCAATATGCACAGCCGACACATAATCTGTCAGCCAGTCCTCCGGCTTAGTGCTGCCGTCATATGTTTTTGCACCTCGGTTTAGCTGAAAGTGCCGCATCGGTGGTTCCCTCATGATCCGAGGTCCAAAACATGCCGGACCAGGTGGACCTTGCTCTTCCAGCATCTCGGACATATAAATTCTGTCCAGCTTGTAGCGTGCGTCATTTGGTGACAACTGGCGAGGTCCTAACCGAGATCCAAGAGCACCTTCATATCTCGGATACCCGGCTTTCTCCATAGCCGAGTAACCATCATCATAGCGGTTAGCCACCTGCTCAACAACTTGCGGCTGCTGAACATGCCCGACATTTTGCTGCTGTTGCTGGGCGAGATTTTGTGTCGGATACCGAGGTGGATAACCTCGGCCAGCCGAGTTAACAACCCCGGCACCTGGACCACCCGGACCGGGATTGCTTCTACCCCGACCGGCACTACCTCGCCCAACTATCTGTTTTCCGGCACACGCCGGGTCATACACCTGCATCTGTTTGCTCTTACCGGAGTTTACACTCCGGTCACGATCTACACCGACATGCGCTGAAGAAGCTTGCCCCTTAGATCCACTAGCTCCCCTAGCCGAGTGAACTACATCAGATCCACCTGCAACTGTGTTGGCCTGGCGATAGGCCTCATTCTGCCGGGTTGCCACAGCTACCAGCTCATTAACTCGGTCTTGCTGCCTGCGGAGAGCTTCTCCGGATAAGCCAGACAACTCGGCTCTTGCTGCCTCGGCAGCTCTAAGAGTCTTAGCAGGGGAACTATACTTCGGTTTTTCGACCGATAAGGCACTAGGAGTTTTGCTGGAGCTAGATCTACCATCTCTAGCCAACTCGGCATTGAGGTTTTTACCTCTCTTGCGCACATCCTCTACTCGACTAGGGCGAGCAGCTACCGGGGTAAAACCATGTGCCAGATTATACTCACGGACAGTTATCCCAAACTCTCTTCGTACCTCGGCCATCTCCAGAGCCTCCTGAAGCAAGCTCTGACGCCTTGCTTCCAACTCTGCCTCTGACTGGGCAGCATCTGTACCGGCAACTACCGGCACATTTACTTTCTCTATGATCTCCTCGAGGTGAGGCGGCTTAACCGGCACATGGGATGTACCGGCCTGGCCGGGGAGGTTTTCCCTCCTCTCCAGCGGCACTTTCGCCGATCTAACCTTTGGTGCGGGATTACCGGCATCTCTTTTGCCGGGGTCTCCTTTACCGGCATCGGCCGCAGTGCCGGTCATCATGACCTCTGCAGCTCCCGGGGCGAGCGCTACGCCGGCCGCGAGCCGCACAGATAGCAGGAGGATCCTCCGCCACAAGCACCTGCTCGGGGTACTTGCAGACAACCTCGGTGGCGACGTAGGTCACGAAGGTGCCAAAGCTGATAAGGCAGCCATTCGTCGGGAACGGCCTGCTGCCGAAGCATCCCGCGTTGTCGCTGATGAAGTTCAGCGCGCCGAGCTTGCAGACGAGCCCGCAAATGACGCGCTCGCCGGAGTCGATGATGGAGCTCGTCCGGAATGTCACACCAGCCAGCGCCGCTGCTAGCCCCACGGTGGACGCCAACTGTCGTGGTGGTATCACGGCAGATGCCATAGGATGGCTAAAGTGTGGGGCCGATGGACGCTGGTGGAATCCGGGAGAGGGCTAGCGCGCTAAGAAGCACGCACAAAGAACACACAAGCACCAGAACACACCACGATCTACCCAGGTTCGGGGCCCTCGTGAGGAGGTAAAACCCCTACTCCTGCTTGTCTCTCTCTGTATATCTCGGTATCACGAATACAAGCTTGCTCCTTGAGCTGTATAACACAACAATGGTGAGAAGCACAAGGAAGGAGAAGAAGCTACGGGTGGAAAGATCTCTCAGGGCACCGTCCCTCACGCAGGAGGGGGTGAGGGCATATATATAGGCTAAACCGGGTTACCGGAATACCCTATCGAAGCACTGTAGCCATGCCAAAGGTATGTCATGATGTTACTCCTGTCAGAGACAGGACGCGACAAGCCCATCTCCTGCAGCTCTACGGGACAGCTAGAAAGTACCCTCTGGCAGGGACAAGACATGGCCTGCCCATGCCTCTGCCTCGCAGTCTGTTCCCGGATCACCCGGAGTCAGCGGTGGAATGATGGCCTGCCATCTCGGTCTCCTGCACGCCCCCACGTCAGGCGCTTCCGTGTCAGGCGCTCCCGTGCCAGACGGGATATGATAGGAGCATTGACCTCTGTCCGACACAAAGATATCTGGCATGGGTATGCGGATTCCCCCTCTGAATGATATTCCCTGCACATAAGAAAACACGCAAGTTACCGACATACAAATATCGGTCAGCATAACCCGGTTGGTATATGTCGGTTAGGATGACTCAGCTAGCATAACCCGGTTGGTATATGTCGGTTAGGATGACTCAGCTAGCATACCCGGCTTACGCGACCTGGTTGCCATAAGCCGGTTTGCAGTTACACCATGCCTCGGTCCTCCAGGACTTGGTTGACCCGGTTTGACCTTGACCCGGTCCAGTCTTTAGAGCTCTTTATACCACAACTTTACCCTACTCGGGGGTAGCCCCCGACAAGTACTCCCTTCTAAAAAGATGACTTTCATTTGTGTACATGCAGTGAACGTATCTATACATGTAACATGTCTAAATACGTCAGCATATAGACAAATAGAAGTTATCCTTTTTGGAACAGAGTGATTCTCACATACCACCATTGTACATCACGCCCCGTCCTAAAACACACAACTCCATGAAACGGACCGCAAAATCTGGAGCATCTCCACTCACGGCGTCAATGGGCCTCCCAATAGATTTATTGGACACACCCAGAACGATAAATCACGCCAACTCGTGACGTCTATACCCGATTTAATCTTGTGCGCCCAGCCCGCTTCCCCCCACGTTGGGAGCCGCTTTTGCACGCGGGATGAAACCGTGTGCGCCGCCACATCGGATATCGACATGCGGGGCAGCGCAGTCGTTGAGACAGCCACAACCTCAAAACCCTACTTACTCTCCGTGTCCTCACCAATTTAATTTCTCCCGCCCCGCCGCTCTCGTTCACGTCTCGACCTCGTGGCCATAGCGCCGCCGCACGCACCCAAAGGTCCCTAAGCCCTCAAAGGGAAGGCGAAGACGAAGGCATCAGGGACCACGCTTGGAGTTCACAGGCCTCGCAAGCCTCACCCACCGAAGGAGTGGTCAAAGAGGATGACGGGTACGGACTGGCAGTATGACGTCCTACGGCGCCAGATAGGCACGGAGGAACGCAACGGGAGACGCAAGAAGGAGGCGGTGAATAAGCAGACGTCTATGACGGCGGCGAACATTGCCGCCTTGAACCAAGCGTTCGCCATGGGAGTAAGTTAGGAGAGCCTCACGACGACGTCCGTTCGAGAAGTGGCGGATCATCGTCGTATTCTTCGTACTTCCTAGAGAGCGCCAGTGCCACGTCTCGGTTCAGGTTATCTCCCGAGTTCGGCGAGAGCAAGCATGGAAGTTTTGACCCGAACGTCGTCTTTTCCCTGACCAGGATCGTCCACAGCGGCCTCTCCGGCCTCGCCGTTGATCTCAACGAGTCGTATGAGGGCTCGCCGTCCCTGCGTAGGGGCCAAGTTGTCTGGCGCCCCTGGCGTCGACAACCAAATCCAGGCTGGTCGTAGCTTGTCGATCGGTGTGGGCGCATCTAACGTGGCCGACGAAACGCCGTCTGGTGTATTCGACACCAACCAGGTATGGGACTATCGCATGATCGCCAACATTGTGTTTTATGTGCACATAGACGAATCATGGTGGGCGAATTCGTGTTTTGTGTGCACAGAACAACGTCGACATCATCCATGACATAACCAATGATGGCGCCCCCTCAGTACACAATACGAAAAAGAAGAGGAGGGCGAGTATGATGAAGAAGAAGAGGATGAGGAGGGGTTGGGCGAGGAGCCCACAACTGACGATGGAACTAGAAAGAAGAAAAGGAATGGGATTAGTGCTTGGAAGGCCGTGAGTGCGAACTCAACCACTGGCGCCAATCAAAGAAGCTTTGCCTATTGGAAAAGAATCAAGACCGAGTTCGATAAGCACAAGTTCACCAAAAACTACTACAAAGCGCACATGGATCGCAACCAAGGTGCCATATCGAGCATAGGTGGCGTACCATACAAAAAAAATCAACAAGTCACGGATTTCATGAGAACATCCATGATAGGTCTGAGTGGGAAGAATATGACAGATCAAGTAAGTTCATGTCAATCTTGTTCGAGTTGGCACGCACGTACATCTTTTTGCTACCTCATATGCGCTAGCCTTTTTTCAGGACGAGAACAACAACAATGAGTTCGACTTGATGTATTGCTTCAAATTACTCCAAAGTTGCGAAAAATGGAAGGCGTTCCGAAACTCACTCAAAAGGGTGGTTGTGGCAACGTCAACGTAGATGCTTCCAACACGGAGGGACTGTCAATCAGGAACAGGAAGGCAAAGGCGGCTGTTGCGGCGACGGCAATATCGGAGTGGGTGCAGTCATCCATCGACAAGGTTCTCGCCGATGTCTCATAGAACTAGAGCTTTAGGCGCGCCGAGAATGATTCAAGGTGGGCGGCGTTGATGGAGAAAACCGACATCAAGCTCGAGCTCGAGAAGGCGAAAGTCGCCGTAAAGAAAAGGAAGAAGGATTTCATGATATTTAAACATGGACCCACAGGTGAAGACGGCGCACGACATGTTCTGTGCCGCCATCTTGCAGAAACCGGGCTTCCCACGGCGGTAACCACGCCGACGGCGACACCGCTTGATTTGTTCTCCGTACGTATGGCCGGACGGACTTCGCGGGTTTCTGGATTTTGAATTTGTGGTATAGACTTTGAATTTATGGCCGAGAGTATGTTTTCATTTGATTTGCATGAGTTTCAAATTGCAAAAACCGCGAGTAAGAGATGCTCTCTCACCGGTGGAAGCAAGCACCGGCGGCACTCAGCGATGACGGGGACGCACGTACGAACACGCGGCGGCGACCTGTGCCGATCGCTGGCCGGAGCGCACGGACAGCTAAGCCGGCAGCATGCGACCTACTCCGAAAATGACCCATCATGCCCGGAAGCGCTCTCGGGGGGACACACTCAGAGCGCGACACGCAACGACCCGGGCACAGCTCAGCTCACACGGAGCAGGGGCGTTGGCCTGATCCGGACCGTCCACGCACGATCCGGCGGCCAGGACGCGTCCAAGGAACCATCCGCCGGCCCGTGCGTGCGTGGTGGACGGGAGTCGCTGAACCGGTGGTCCCGGCCGCTGTTCTTGTTTACTAAACCCAAGTTGTGTGTACTGGATGATGGTACACGCGTCGTAATAATTCGGTGGTGATCGGGACTGGTTTTTTCCATTTGAAAAATCGGTGGCGTTGTTACGTCACGCTAACGTCATGGTTGCGTCACCAGCTAAGCCTTTTTTTTCCGCTCAAGTTTAGTTTCCCGATCTTTAATCATGTGCACTGTGTCCAACCGATCTAGTACTACGAGTACATGGTCCTGTATTAAAGAATCACCATCATTGTTACAGACACCGATGGATTTCGTACTATACTCTGCATTGTACGTACGTCTCTTCATAGTTTAACAACAAATCAGTAGCAGGTCTCAAAAACTGTTCTAAAACAGTTTATGATCACGTTATTTCCATCGCAAAGTAAACACAACGCCTTTGCATTGTTCCACGCTCCACGGTACGCCTTTGCTTCTTCTTTGTACTCTGGTCATTGTTGCTAGTGGCCGTCCGATCTGCGACGCGTCACGTACGTTGCGTTAGATTGATGCATCACGGGATACTAAAACAGTGTTCCCGACGCAAACTCCGCCTACAACATAAACTTGACCTGAAAAGCAGTGCTGGATCACGTGCACTTCGTCCGTAGCGTCGACACCTCACGCATTTGGCTGCACCTCTTCCGGAGCCGCAGCTAGCAGAGAACTAGCTGCTTGATTTTAACAACGCTTGCCACAGTGGGAACCTTCCCTGAAGCAAACTTAGTCATCTTCGCCTTGCTAAACATCGCCCATACCTGACCTGAGATGGCTGGCACGTGGGGCCGACCCTCCGGTCACGCAGCACGCGAAGTACAGCGCAAAGATCGATCTACTAGCTAGCTTTTGTGCATGTGAAGAAAGCTATTATCCTCGTCAGCTCCAGGGGATTGTTTATCTATCTGATCGTGGATTTGTTTATGCAGGACGTGGTTTGGTTTGCACACAAAGAAATAAATGGCTGCTGCTTACTAGTACGACCTGTAGCTGCCAATGCATCGGCCCCATGTTACTTCCTCCTCAAAACATGGCATGCAAATGCGTTGCATTATGCACTTCGCATGGCTTTAGCTAGCGAGATAATCTGTACGTTCGTACCCCCTGGAGAAGCCAGAAGGCTGCGCGCTTTGACAAGTTAGTTTAGTTATTATAGTTAATCATGGGCAGAGGAAAACACCATTACAAGTAAGAATTCGTTTCACAAGTTAGTTTAGTTTAGTTAATCATTGGCAGAACAATTATGGATGCGTGTCACCGGGCTAGTCACCCAACCGTATATACGGTGTATCTTAGTCTGGTGAAGCAATCTCGTCGTTTTGTATTGTACAGACACTTGGCGTGCTACGGAACAACGGAGTAGCTAAGAAACTCTCGATCGCCTCGCGTCATGCATGCGTACGCACGTAATCTGGTTCTTCGACCGACCGGTGCCTTGCGCTGCATTGGTTATGATCATTGCGGGGGATTAATTCCGCGTTACTGTTGCAATTTGCTGTCAATCATAGGGGTTGGCTCACCGTCCACCCGCGTCGATTTAGTACGTTGGTGATGATTGCGCCTGATCATGGCACGTCGGGTTAATCAAATTTAATTAGCGACCAATGTCAAGATAAATAAATAAAAACGCGGATTAACGACCAGCAGCTGGCAGGAGTTCGACGATCTGGCGCTCCTTGTTAATTAACTATTATCTGACGGTTATGAGTAGTTAGCTTGAAATGCCTAGTTGAGTTCAGAGACTTCAAGGAATATATCGAATACATTCCTCTCCAATGAAAAAAAAGTCAAATATATCAACGTCTTTAGGACCGTCCGCTAGACTGTAATGTCAATACAGCCAGCCAGCTCACCGTGGGATCGAGCAATGGACCGATGGTTCCATCGTCGAGTCTATCGCAAGAATTCAGTTCCCAGCTTCCTGAGAGTGACAGCAATGCCAACATCTCAAATTAAGACTGCATATACAAGCTTGCATAATGGTTTTTCAGTTAAACACTCTGCATTTCAGAACCGTGTACTGTTGGTTTGCAACAAAAGGATCGTATGAGCTCATACATGATCATACATATGAGCCCATGGTATAACTGGATCTCTAGGATGCAGGAATGCAAGAAGAACATGGGGGAGGGCGTTGTTGTAGCCAAGGATCGATCGATACTACGTTACTTTCATCCCGATCGATCCTCTCTCTGCGAGAGGGACGGCCATGTGAGGCATCCATTTCTCTATTCAACTGCCATCGCAATTAGTCCCTGTCTCATGATGGTTGTTTAAAAGTCTTATAAAAGCCACTTTTAGTTACTGTCATGTAACAAACCTATTAACCGTATTGATCCATGTTACTACCACTTGCCCTGCCCATCTAATTGATTTTCAGACAAGGAAAGAAAGCTTGGGACACTCATCACAGGTGGTGAGGAAGTGAGGTTCCTCCGAGTGCAGGGCCCACGGCGCAGTGACCCGAAGTGGTACGTATCTGGCGACAACTGGGGCTGGCTGCGCTCACCAAAAGGCAAGGCATCGGCAGCTAACCAGTATATAAGCATGGCAGTACTCTCTTGTCACATTACTCGACAGCCCGCACATTCACTTTGTCTTTGCTTCCGCCTTTGTGCTGTGGCTTGCAAGGAACGTCGGAGGGAGCAGGGACTGAGAGTACTGCTGCTACTTGCCCGTCGCGAGGGGCGTCGGCGGCCACTGATCGCATCGCGGCCGGTCACGTACGGAGATGGCGACCAGGTGCTTTTTCCCCAGGGACGCGCCGGCCGGACATGGACACGGCCACCGGCCGCAACACCAGTCCAAGGCGGCCGCGGAGGCGCTCGAGCAGCTGAGCCACGGCGGCCGCGTGCTGTCCCGGGAGGAGGTGGGCGGCGCGGTGCGCGTCAAGATCGTGGTCAGCAAGCGCGAGCTGAAGAAGATGGTGGCGGCCCTCGGCTCCGGCACGGCCGGCGAGGTGGCCGCGGCATCGGGGGATCGCCGCGGCGGCAGGCAGCGCGCGTCGGCCGGCGGCGCGGACGCGGAGCAGAGGCTGCAGTCGCTCCGGCGGCGCAGCTTGCGGAGGGCGGCGGAGGAGACGCGCCGGATGCAGGCGAGCGGGGAGTGGGAGCCGGGCTGCAGAGCATCCCGGAGGAGGTCTACTGATGGATGAGTGCTACAACCAGTTAATGGCAGTAGACGTTGGTTAATCGTTTTTACTAATCAAGGTTGGGTTTTGATCACCTCCTGCTAAATGCTAGTAGATCGATGTATGTGTATAGTGCTCTTGATCTGTTCTGTTTTGGATCCTTAATTATGATGAGGTTGGACGCTTGGTTAATCCTCCTCTAGCCACTCCATGAGTCTGTTCATGCATTTTTTTTCCCCTGTGAACTTTTGGAGATGGAGAAGAAGAGGTGATGCCTCTAACTTCAGTCAAGTGCTGCATTCATCTGAAAGTTCTGATGGAGTATGTCACTCGTCGGTGAATGATTATGTGTGGGAAAAGCTCGGCTACAGCCGCTGTTCAAATGGTAAACCCTGAGTTGACCGCGTGAATGTAGCTACTGTTGCTGCCTTTTTAGCTGTTGTGTGTGTGTTCTTTTGCCTTTCTGTTGAGCATGGAACATAATCAAAAGTATTAACGAGTAGTTAGCAACTTTGCAAAGGAGAGCCGGTGCCAAGATTCCATCGCACATGGCCAGATGGCTGTCACATTAAAGAAACGATCTTCCCTTGTTGTTTCTGTTATCCGCTAGCTAGTTGCAACTTTTGCCATGTTGGTGTGGCTGCTGTTGCCGCTGTGGAGGACTGGAGGGTCGTTTTCTCCTAGTAGTTGTTTATATTTTTCTCGAAACAAAATAGGTTCAGCACAACGTATTAACTTCTGAACTTTTGTGCCGGAAGCGTAAGCTCAATCGCAAAGCAGCTGAGTTTCTTGATCCAACATAAATATGCATATGAACAAACTGAAATGTGGTATCTTCAGTTAGAACTTTGCCGGTGTAGAACAGTTGGGATTTGGAAGCATGCATGCTAGCGATCAGGATTAAAGCCCAGAGCTATTATCATTAGTACGAGTGTTGCTGTTCTGATCTTCTTGCATGAATATAGCTTGGCACAGCGTCTTATCTCCGCAAAACAACACGTCATATACTTGCTGCCAGTGCCTAATACGCCCAAACTCATTGATCACGGCTAATCTAGAATCCAGACGTACACACGGAGCAGAGCAAAGCAGCCCCGTGAGTTTTCACCAGCACGGGGGCTTGTCCGATCCTGAACCCACGACAAACACTGAACTGTCGATTTTTTGCCCAAAATAAGAGGTCGACAGTAGTCAAGTCTATCTCCAATTCGCTAGCTGATTAACCTGCCTGATTGATACTTACAAGGTACTGCTATAGACCACATCAGGATTCAGGCTACATGAGCACGAACCACCGGCCGGTCTGCTCATCAGGCGAAGAACAATAATTCAGCAATTATGCTCTGCTTTCCTTCATCCCTGTACGGGGCATTGACATATAGCTCTGCGTGATAATTCGTCGCTCCCACTCCTCCTCCTCCTCCTACTCCTCCTAACCAATAACCATTGCTTCGGCTTCACGCACGCAGGCGATGCGTGGACTTAACCTGACAGGCGACAACGCGACGCGGCATCGACCGGCAGCAGCAGATCTCCTCCCCTCGACGTCGTAGGAGGAACGAAGATGAACGCATCGGTTTTTGTAGGATATGGAAAGATCTCTGCTTTCTCGAGACAGAGTTGATGGCCGGGGACTCGCACGATCGATGGAACATCTGGGAGTTGCAAACGGAGTAAGGGTTACTCGAGTTGACATTGACGAATCTTCCTGACTGACTCTTCACGGTTACTTCAACGAACCTACGCTCCTAGGCTAGAAGTTTACTCCTGCTAGGTCAACAGCATTATTTGCTCCTGATCTAATCTGAGCAATAAGTATATGCACAGTTCGCCGATCAATACAGATGCACGGAGCACCCCTTTGCCGTAAGTGGCGGATCGAGAACAGAAACGACAGAAATGCACCATATGTGTGATACAGAGTTACAGACCATACAGTGTTGGTATGATTTCTTAGCAAATCGAAGTCGTTAAAACGATCCTACTTGGGCCGGCAATGTGTTGCGATTTCAGTGAATTCTCATTTTTCTAATCACTTTGTGCACATTTTCGCTGTTTGGCTAATAACTTGTTTCTTTGGTGCCATTTTTTGCACAACAGATGTACTACTAAAAATAAGTTGAAAACAAAACATTTCAACAAAGGGTGTGTTTGGTTATGTTTTCCAACCTATTTACCGAGAAATTAGTTTAAAAACTCACGAGAGAGGCATTTTTTTCTTCAAAGAATGCACTATTAACCATTCAACTTGTCAGAATAATTCTCTTTCATCATTGCACTTCTGGAACGTCAATTCAATCCTAAAAAATGCTTTGGAGATCTATCTACGATCACTGATTACATATATGCATTTCCATACGTGGCACGGTGTTGGTCAACAACCGTGCATCTATTTTTTCAAAAATCCCCTAAGATTATTACATCTCTCGCGACGAACAGTTAGTTCCTCTTGACCAAGTTGACATGTCAGTGGGTATGGAGCGTGGTGACACCAAACTTTCCATAGGGTCTTTCTGCAAATTATCAACACTATCGTAGACATACGGCGACCACCATCTCCTCCACCCCAAGGTCCTCTCACTCCCACCGGAGGCTAGCACCACAGGTGGCAGCACCACATTCGGCCTGACACAGGATGGGGAAGCGGTCGGCTTTTGTGTGGTGGCGCTGTCCACGAGGAAGCTGTCCTAGCCACTGTTCAAGATATCGACTGATATTTCGATAAACCGGCCAATTTATCGCTTGCCAGTGTCTGAACGATAAGATAAATCGGCCGATTGTTTGACCGATAAGATAAATCGGCCAATATGTCGATAAACTGGCCGATTTACCGCTTATTTTGAGTCGACCAATAAGCTCCTTATAAGCGATATCCCCAACATTGGTCCTAGCATTGGGGCAGGCTGGCATGCGCCAGCACATGATCAGAACGGGCTCCCCCTTGCGGAGCCAAGCAGTGTGAGGTCATGTTGACCTCCTGTGGTGGTGGGAGCAAGCTTCTACCCCAGACGACAGCGGAAGGGGGAAGGGCTACTGCGAGGCACACATGTGAATACTATGAAATGATCAAAGAGGTCGACTAGACGAGTGTGAATAGACGACTATACACATATTAACTATTTCTTACCAATTTAGCGGATGACACAAATATATGTCTCGATATTATGCAAGTAGGTGAGCATACACCGCCAGGTAAACATGCATAGAAAGCTAGATACAATACAATTAAACAAAGAGTTGAGAAATAACCACACATGGAGGCGATGATTTATCCCAAAATTCATTTCCCAAGAGAAGTTAGTCTTCGTTGGAGATGTATGAAGTCACAATGATTCTCAATAGCCACAATGGTTCACCTTATTATTCCCGTGCCGCTACCGACACACAGTGTCACGATCCACTATGCGGTGCCCTTGAAGGTGACAACCGAACCTTTACGAACAAAGTTGGGCTATTTTCACAATTTAATTGGAGGCTCCAAATATCACAGAACTTCTCACCACCAAGGCTAAGCTCCAAGACACATCTCCGTACAGGGTTTCAAAAACTAAAGGGTAACAAAATCCACAAAAATTGTAGGGAGAAAAAAATTGTTTTGGTGAAACCCTTGATCCGTACCTCCTCCATCATTCCTTACAGAATCAGCATGGTGCATCGGGATGCGGCATCGACCAGCAGCAGATCTCCCTCCCTTGATTCGAGACGAGCCTCGACGTCTTAGGAGGAACGAAGCTGAACGCAACGGTTTGTTTAAGATCTCTTCTTTCTCGAGAGAGAGTTGATGACCGGGGACTCGCAGGATCGATGGAACATCTGGGAGTTGCAAACGGAGTAAGGGTTACTCGCGTTGACATTGACGAATGAATCTTCCTGACTGACTGCTCCTTCAAGGTTACTTCAACGAACCTACGCTCCTAGGCTGGAAGTTTACTCCTAGTAGGTCAACAACATTTTTATACGGTCGATTCCTTGCTCCTGATCTAATCTGAGCAATCTGTATATGCACAGTTCGCCGATCAATACAGGTGTACGGAGTACCCCGCCTTTGCCGTAAGTGTCGGATCGAGAACAGAAACGACAGAAATGCACCATGTGAGATTGTAGCATGATTTTGTAAAAAAGGATGTGTGATAGACTGATAGTATGATGCCAAACGATCCTACTTATACTTAGGCCGGCCATGTGTTGTGATTTCAGCGAATTATTACGACAGTCTCACTTGGCACACATTTTTGCTGTTTGGCTAGTAGCTTGTTGTTTGGAAGAGTAAATTCGGATTGTTTAAATGGATAGCATAATTGCACCAAATCCGCTGTCGGATCCGTTGTGAAACGAATCCAATATCCGATTCATATAGTATATATATGTGAAATAGTATCCGAGTATAGATAATAATAAAATTAAGTTAGATTATCTGATGTTTTTAACCAAAAAATCCTTTTTTACCAAAAAATAATTAGTAATACGACAAAGTTAGTAGTTAGTGAGTTTCTGAGTTCATCCGTTAATTATCAACTCACTTACATAGTCATTTTATCGACTATGGATTACACCTTTGTTAGGCGACTAGACTCTAAAGCATGTGTGGATGGTATCTTAGGTCTTATGTTTACAATATTGTATCCATATGGAACTACCTTGTTCATGTTATATTTTTTCACTATATCATGTTACAATTGTTTATTATATGAGTGTTTTGTTGAACTTGTTTTAGCAATTAATTATTGTTGTATGGTTTCTCGATCTACTTATGCGTATATATCTGAATAATTTTGTTTTCACCCTGAATCCACTCCATTGACATATGGAATATGTGGTCCGATATAACCGTATTCAAATATGCAATCGGTCATTATCTGTGCGTTCTGATTTCGATGAAAAATATGGTAAAGGATATAATAAAGCTTTGTTTAGTGTAAATTTTTGTTGCAATTGTTTGTAATATATTTATTTGAGGTAGAAGAAGAAATTAGCGTCTATGAAATGTGGGTCTAATTTGTGATTGTATGGACAACAAAACGTGTTTGTGTCCATTTAGGGGGCATCATTCGGAGATGTCCGCGAATAATGTCCAATGCCTCCAAATGGACAAATTCAGACACACAAAAAAACATAATTTGAGAGATGTCATTGGAGTTTCCCTTAGCAAAATGCAAAAATACCCATACAACTAAAGTTCTAGAACCTTATGCATCTAAGTTTGTGCTTACAGGTTTGTAGTCGTAGTTTATAATCGGACGGGACCACCGATCGGACCGAATAACCCGTACCGACAATCCATAGTTTGTTAAGCCTCATGACCCGAACCTGAAAACACCCTCGGACTGGGCAGTTTCTGTGTGCGAACATGACGGTTAATGATCGAGTGGTTCACTGCCCATGACGCCTCAACCCCGCGAATTTAGGAAAAGTCTCAAAGTTAATCCCTACATGAAGTTCTTCATTGCCCCCCATTTTGTGTTGTTTTTATTCCTAAACGCTCGGTCGTTGCTCCCTTCATCCTGGACGTCATCCATCCTTGGTGTCCTCTCCTCTGCATCCTGCCATTCATCTGAGCCAGCGCCGGCCGGCAAACCGTCATAGCAGTTGCTCTTGACATAGAACACAAAATCGAAGATATCCATCGGTAGAGCCCAAGGGATGATGGGGGGAGGGGGGGGGGGGGGGCATGGAGGATAAGCTCAGACTCACTAGATTCGACTCATGCGAGCTGGATTCATCGCGTGTGAGCCGCGAGGTTGGTGATCCAAATCGAGATTCGTAACTAATTTGCGATTTTTTCGATGCTCTATATGTTCTTTCAAGATGCTGCAAACTTTTATGTGTTTTGTTACGAACACAAGAGCGAGATGGTGAAAAAATTCTAAGTGTTTGCTGCAATTATTTTTGTGAGCATGTGCAAACGTTGTCATCCCATGCTGCATATGTGTGTCGACGTTTTTCCGAAGATTTGTTGTGACATATGGGGATTTGTTACGACCAATCAATTTTTTTTATGCATACTCTTTTTTTTTTTGCGAAACACAGTACAACGCAGACGCTCACATACACGTGCACATAATCACCCCTATGAACACATACACGCACACCCTACCCCTATGAGCACCTCCGAAAGACTGAGCCGACGGTCGGGTCTTGAGATTGACGAGGTCACCACAGGCGCCTCGCTGTCGACGGGAACGTCGCCTCCCACTGAAGAATATTCGCCTAAATGAGAAACACCAATGTCAAACCTGGGGTTTGAACTCTGGTGGGCTGGGGGTACAACCACCCTCATAACCATCTTGCCACAGGCAAGTTCTTACTCATTTTTATTGCATTGGTGTTTTTGGGATGTTGCGATGCTTTTTGTACTGTTTTAATTCACCGCGGGACCAAAAATGCTACAACGATGCTGCAATTGTAAGAAATTTTGTTGTGCTGCAAAAGTTGGACAGCTGGGATTTCGCATTTTATGACGATCGAACGGTGGGGGAGGCACTGTCCCTGAATTTATTTGTTTTCGTGTGAAAAATTACAGGGGGTCCACTCTCCTACCTCATTTCTCTTTTTCCTCCGCCTCCCACCCGACGCTGGCTGTTGCATTTCTGCGACGCCGCCGCTCGACGGCACGAGGACCGCTGCACGTACCGACTCCAGCCTCCAGGGGCCGCCTCCCTGCAAGCTCTACTTCTAGATCCACCGCCGCAGCTCGATTTCACGTGGCCACGCCTCCACTCGTCCACTGGCTGCCGCCGCCTCCGGTCGAGTTCACGGGACGCCGCCGTCTCTCGACCCTACCTGAACGGACGCCGCTGATTCTCCTTATCCCGGTGGCCGACTCCGCTCCTCTACTTCTCCCCTTCCCGGTGGCCGGCAGTCCGGCACCCTGCCTGTGAGGTATATCCGTCGATTTCATCCTACTCATGTCCTCAATTTCTGATGTGATACAGGTTCAGATTACAGATTAAGTGATGATTGTTTACTCCGTCTTTGCTTGTCAATCGGCAGTGATCAATGGATTCTTCCAGACACCTTGATTTTGGACCTGGGAAGTTGGAAATTGGCTAGTTGTTGCCATGCCATTGCCATTTGAGACCATTTACAATTTTTTATGTGAATTATTATTTATTAAGCTGTTAACTTTAGATACTTTAGCATATTTTTTATATATTTATCTATTTATTTCATTATTTATTAGTAAATACATATTATATTATAGCTTAAAAACCGGACAGTAACAAACGAGCGGTGTGAGTGTGACCGGTAAAGACCTAGACCAACAGCCTGACCGGTTCGGTTACCACTTACAAGTCCGATCCTGTATTTTTACTAGCGCAACTAAGATTGTGATATTACAATAGAAATGTGTGCTTTTGACTACTGAGTATTGAGCACTGTAGTAATGTGTAAATAACATAATGCTCTTCCACGAGCACAGCTCACGTATCCTTTGCTCATCGTTGCAATGGGAACTATGAGAAGATGATTTCTTGCTAGATCCTGTCAAATTGGACATGGTGCACGTGTTTTAGTGATATAAATCATTAGCAGATCGTCGTTCCTGAAGAACATAGACACATCAGGTGTTTCTCTTAGTGTAGTATTGATGTGGAATTGTCAATATAGAATGGGAAAACATGATAATGCGATTTATAGTTTTTGTGATGCATAAGTAATAGCATGCTTGTGTATACAGTATACTTGTTAATTTTCATTGGAGAATATTTTCTGACAGAATTAACCATTCGTGCATGGTGCTTATATATTTTTAACCATTTAGTCTTGTTGAATTTTCTGTGTAACAGGAGGATCTGAATTTTGTGACCATTCCGTGTTCTTCGATGGCTCAGTTCATGGATTTACGGGCTTTCATCTTGCGTGCACGTGTCTTGAAATTTTATAGGCAGGCACTTCGCATGACTCTCCGAGCCCTGAGAATGCTCGTGGTCGGCTATTTGTGAACCTTGCTCTTTTATTTGGTTCTGTGCTGCTATCATTGAAGTATGCTAACTAATTTGTCGTTCTTTGTCCAGATGAGTTGAGGCAGACAGTAAGGGCAGAGATTGAAAAGAATCGCCATTGTGATGATAAGCAAAAGATAAGGTTTTTACTCAGTGAAGGACTACAGAGATTAAAAGGTCTTGATGAGATGCTTGACATGACAGGAAACGGTTAATTTGAGTTTTATCATGGGCATGCTCCAGTATTCAGTTATCTCCCTGAATTTATGGAATTAATTGTTCAACGCAGTTCAGTTCTCAGAGATAGAAAAACTGCACATGCTGGTGACCAACAGTAGTACTAGGTCCAGATCACTTCTTTTGTAAAACACTGGGATGGAATCGGCACATTGTTGTGGGAACCTTTTCCTATTTTGTAATTTATTACAGTCTAACGAGTGCTATTTTCTTGTGGTTTATTTGTGTTCATTGGATTGAAGTCAGATGGCAGAGAGGGTATATGCTGGCGTGGCCCTCTCTTGCCCATTAGTTATGTCATTGCGAGTTATTTGTAGGAGGTTCTAGGTCTGAATCATCATTTTTATAAGCCTGCTTTTTACGGGAAGTACTCCATATTAAAAAATTATAGTCTGCCTATGAAATCTTCTTATCGTGGGATTTGATGCTTGGAAGCATTAATCTTCTCCAATTATAACAGTTTGACTCTGTTGTTCTTTATACCATTATCTAGTGAGATGAAGACTGGAATCCTAGCTTCCATACATACATGTGAATGAGGAATTCAAATGTTTGACAATTGTCTAAATTTTGTAGTAGTTTGGTGTTGGACGATATAACAAAATCCCGAAATTTCTTATTTAGTTGGTTCCTACATAGTGCTAAATGGCTAGCTGCATAAGTGAGATTTCTTTACAGATGTTAGTTTCCATATTTTGGATAAATCTTGAGTTATACCTTAGAAGTTCATACCTTTTTTATGTTTGCGTTATACAAGTATTAGGCTTGATTTGAAACATGCTTTTATCTAGTTTGATGCTACTTCATGCAGCATGAAGGTTAATCCTACCACCCACGCTGATTGTTAGCTCACTTGGTTAGGTAAGGGGATATACAACCTAGCCACCAGGTCAAAGTCCTCGTGGACGTGAATTTTGGATGCATATCATTTCAGAAACCAAAATCGCTGCAGAGGCCTCCCCTACGGATCTCCTACCACATTCCTGTAAAAAAAAGGGTTCATTCTGGATGTGTGACCAAGTAAGATTTCCTAGTAGCTATCATCACATAAGCAATTCTCTGGTTGGTAACAAGTCCACGATGCCTTCATACTATTCTTCTTATTCTTTTAGGCAGTATTTCCTGTTTTAGTATTCTAATATTCTCTCACTTTGGAGTATAGCCAAAAACTTAAAAGAATATGTTAAATTACAATGATCGGGTATTGTCGTTTTGCTTCCGTTCATGGTTACTTGATTTCACATACTAAAACAACCTTGATCAATTTAGACATATGTTTGGGTATTTAATGATCCGTGGCTCTGAACTTCAAGCACGCGTATGTTAACATATATCCTGCATATAAGATATTTTGTTGAAGCACACTCATCAATAAATCATGACTTATTTATGAGAGCATGCACTGTACAGTCAAATTAAATTTGGCAATGGATCTTATGAGTGCCCACTATCACGGGTAGATTATATGTATGTCCAGCAAATGAGGTTTTGATATTGTTTTGAGGATCAATAAGAAGTTCATGTAGTCTATGCAACATAAATGAGTTACATAAAAATTCACTGCATCCCCAAATATGCGGAATGATAAGATGTTCTATGCTTGATATAAAAGTACCTTATACCTTCTCATCAAACTTATTACTACCTGTCAAATAGTCAAACACAACAGATGACTCAAATCTATGTTCAAACGCATAAGCAAAATGCGTTTCTATGGTTCATATTATTCTTGGTATCAGCACTTAAAAGATCCCTAGAGCAGTTGCATTTATCTGGTAAAGTGCTCGTGAGCAGCACCTAAAATGTATCTTCTGTGGAATATATTTGGTGGTATCCTTCGAAATGCTGTTACCATCCATGGATGTTACCGTGGGTTCATTGAGATATGCACAACTGCTTTTCCTCCACCTGCAAACAATCAGGAAGGATAATGTATTACCAGGCATTGTAGCAATATAAATGAAGCAGCTACCCTACGAATGGCAATAAATTTGCGGGAGTTAGTATGCACTTCCAAAGTTTCATTTAGTTACGGTTTATGAATATCTGTATGATAGTTTTGGTTTTAGTTTTGTCTGCCGGAAATGACACATTGAACCTTGTTGAAGGGCGCAAACTTGGGTTCCGGCGAAGAAAATTGGAGCAAACCTTGTAGAATATAGTCTATCCTTAATCTGTACATATTTGGTGCAGAGCATTCAACCGGTGGATTCTATTGAGTGGATACATATTGCGTTGCACTGTGCACTGTTGGAAATAGGCTTGTGTGTCCAGTCGACGATCTCTTCGAGTGTGGAGGGAGAGTCGATACCTTAGAGGGTCCCGACTTCGGGGTATGTCCCAAGTTGAGGATGTGTTCGACTCCGGGGTCTGTCCCGGGTCGAGGCAGTCGCCAGATTCTTCGGGTGCGAGGGCTTTTGTCCTGTAGCATGTGTCCTGAAGTGGTGTGTCAGCACCAGTACAGAGTAGGTAGATAGGACGTGCTAGACGTCACCTACAGTGGTTCCTAGTCTGTGACATCGCCAACAGTGGCATGTCAGATAGAGGTATGACCGGTCACGTCGCAGCGATGTGACTGGATAGTTGACTTAGGCAGCCAGCCTGCACAACCCCTATTTAAAGGGAGGAATACTAAGTAGAAAATTGAGGCAAACCATTTCTCACTGTGGAACACACTCCCCTCTCTCTCTCTCGATTTAGCATCAGGGGCAAAATTGGTATCAGAGCCCGAGTTATTTGAGAGATCTCACCGGAGATGGGCGAGCACAGAGCTCTTCTGCCGGCGGAGTTGAAGGAGGCCGCAAGCACGCTGGCAGTCCAGCGGGTTGTGCGGGAGCTAAAGGAGGCTGCAAACTACGCGGACTGGGCGTTGCTCATGCAGGTGAAGCTTGAGGCACGCCGTGTTTGGTCCGCCGTGCACGATGGCACGGAGGAGCGCGAGACGGACCGAGCAGCACTGGAGTACCTGCTGCTCGCCGTCCCGCCGGAGATGATCTCCACATGGCATCGAAGAAGACGGCCAAGGAGGCGTGGGAGGCGATCATGACGATGCGGGTCGGAGACACCCGTGTCCGGGAGGCGAAGGCGACGGCGCTCAAGAAGCAGTACGAGGCCATCAAGTTCGGCGACGACGAGAACATCGACGACTTCGCCATGCGGCTGTCGTCGCTCGTGTCGCAGCTTGGGGTGCTCGGCGTCACCGTCACCGAGCCGGACACTATCCGTAAGTTTCTCTCGGTCGTTCCCACGAGGTTCTTGCAGATGGCATGCACCATCGAGACCCTGCTTGACCTCGACAAGCTCCCCATGGAGGAGCTCATCGGCCACCTCAAAATGGCCGAGGAGCGACATGAGGCGGAGAAGCCGGAGGCCAAGCAGGCCGGCAAACTACTCCTCACGGAGGAGGAGTGGTTCTCCCGGATGCGCCTGCAGGATGGAGGTGGATCCTCCAGCCATGCCGGACACGGCGGCGGCAAGCCGCGCGGACGCGGCAGAGGCAGCCCGGCTCGTGGAGCCGGGAACCGCGACACGAAGGACAAGTGTCGCTACTGCGGAGTCGTCGGCCACTGGGCGCGAGATTGCCGCAAGAAGAAGCGCGAGGAAAGCACACCTCGTCCGTGGCGGAGACGACGAAGATGACAGCGCGCTCCTTATGGTTGAGGTCTGTACCATTGCGTCTGCCGCACAGCTCCCTGTCCCGACTCGCCAGGCGGAGGCGGCACCCTTGTCTCGACCGGTGGCAGAGTCAAACCCGACTTGGCGGCCAGCCACCTTACCACCGGGTCACCGTGCGATCAGCCTGAAGTGGGTCTACAAGGTGAAGAAGGATGCGCACGGCGCAGTCCTTAAGCACAAGGCTCGCCTAGTGGCGAAGGGCTATGTGCAGCGGCACAGGGTCGACTACGACGAGGTCTTCGCACCCGTGGCCTGACTCGAGTCTGTACGGCTACTGCTAGCCGTGGCTGCGAGTGCGGGGTGGGACGTCCACCACATGGATGTCAAGTCAGTCTTCCTCAACGGCGAGTTGGAGGAAGAGTTGTACGTGCAGCAGCCAACTGGCTTCGCTGCGATGGGGAAGGAGCACCTGGTGCTCCGACTCGACAAGGCGCTCTACGGCCTCAAGCAGGCGCCAAGGGCATGGAACACCAAGCTCGACGCATGCCTCGTCAAGCTCGGCTTCGCAAGGTGCGAGTCGGAGCATGGCATGTACGCGCGAGGAGCGACTCCAAGCCGGCTTCTAGTCGGCGTCTACGTCGACGACTTGGTGATCATGGGCTCGGACTCCAGCGACATCGACAAATTCAAGCTGGAGATGCGGAGCCTGTTCCAGATGTCCGACCTCGGGTTGCTGAGCTACTACCTAGGCATCGAGGTTCGACAAGGACCCAGCGGGATCGACATCTCGCAGGGTGCCTATGCCCTGAAGCTGCTGGAGAAGGCGGGGATGGCCGGTTGCAATCCGTCCACGCACCGTGGAGCCGCGCTTCAAGCTGTCCAAGTGCAGCACGACACCCGCGACGGATGCTACCGAGTACCGGAGCATAGTCGGGAGCCTCCGGTACTTGGTGCATACGAGGCCGGACCTGACCTTCGCAGTCGGGTTCGTATCACGGTTCATGGAGGCTCCGACTCTGGAGCACCTCGCGGCCGTGAAGCACATCCTACGCTACATCGCCGGGTCGCCGCGACTCGGATGTAGGTATGGAAGGAATGCAGGTACACCGCGCCTGGTCGGCTACAGCGACACCAACCTGGCGGGCGACGTTGACTCACGCAACCTGGCAGTCCCTAAAGCAGAAGCTCGTAGCTCTGTCGAGATGTGAGTCGGAGTACGTGGCTTTTGCCATGGTTGCTTGCCAGGGGATCTGGCTGGCTCGGTTGCTGGCCGAGTTCAGCAACGGCGAAGCCGAGCACGTGGTGCTCAGGGTCCACAACAAGTCGGCAATCGCGCTCGCCAAGAATCCCGTCTTCCATGAGCGCTTGATGCACATCGACCTGAAGTACCACTTCATTCGAGACTGCGTGGAGGCGAAGAAAGTCGAGCTGGAGTTCATGCCCACCGAACACCAACTCGCGGACATGCTGACCAAGCCACTTGGACGAGTCCGCCTGGCGGAGCTGCGCACAAGGATCGTCATGGTGCAGGTGTCTCCGGAACTCAAGCCTAGGGAGTGATTGTTGGAAATAGGCTTGTGTGTCCAGTCGACGATCCCTTCGAGTGTGGAGGGGGAGTCGATAACTTAGAGGGTCCCGACTTCGGGGTCTGTCCCAAGTCGAGGATGTGTTCGACTCCGGGGTCTGTCCGGGTCAAGGCAGTCGACAGGTTCTTCGGGTGCGAGGGCTTTTGTCCTGTAGCCTGTGTCCGAAGTGGTGCATCAGCACCAGTACAGAGTAGGTAGTTAGGACGTGCTAGACGTCACCTACATTAGTTCCTAGTCTGTGACATCGCCAACAGTGGCATATCAGATAGAGGTATGACCGGTCACGTCGCAGCGATGTGACTGGATAGTTGACTTAGACAGCCAGCCTGCACAGCCCCTATTTAAAGGAAGGAATACTAAGTACAAAATTGAGGCAAACCATTTCTTACAGTGGAACACACTCCCCTCTTTTTTTTTGACGAAAAAGGCAGCGCCATTTTCTATTAATTAAGGAGGAGGAGAATGAATAGTGTTACAAATGTGTTAGCTATGAATGAGGTCAAAACTATCAATCAGGAGGCATCCATTGGGCTCCTTTGAGTCCTGCTCGTTTCCATTCCCGGAGATCTTCAGTGATCAGATCACAAACAGTGGGAGCGTTGCAAGCTTTGGCGTTGAATATGCGGCTGTTCCTTTCCTTCCAGATTCGCCACCAAGTGCACATCACAACCGAACTGAGCTTGGTTGCATTGGCCGTGGTCTCTGCACTGAAATTTTTCCACCACCAATCTTCTAGGCTTGATTCGGAGCTCGATGGTACAGGGCAGTTGACTGCGTGGCGGCTGAAAATTTGTCGCCAGACGGAGCCGGCGAAGGAGCACTGCGCAAGCATATGCAGGGCAGTTTCAGGGTGGATGTGGCAGAGCGAGCAGATGGGGTTACACTGAATGTTCTTCTTTTGCAGCATATCAGCGGTGGAGCACCTTCCCTTCACAGCCAGCCAAGCAAAGAATTGGATTTGGGGGGGGGGGGGGGGGGGGGGGGGGGGATCTTGATCTGCCAGATCAACTTGGGGAAATTGGATAGAGTGCGGGTGAGGAACTGGAAGTGATAAGCTGAGCTTGCACTGTAGGTACCATTGGCAGTCCATTTCCAACGAATACTATCAGCAGTGTTTGCATCCAACGTGAGCGACGAAATCTGGACGGCAAGGGCAAGGTAGTCCGTGAGCACCTGCACACTCGGGTTGGCCTTAATGCATTGGATCCATTTACCATCGGCAACAGCATCACGCACCGTCAATCTCGAGCCACGGCTGTGCTTGAAGAGGGCAGGGTAAGCAATCTTGGGTGTAACTCCATTGAGCCAGTGAGCATGCCAGAACAGGGTTGAGGCTCCATCGCCAATGATGATTGAGGTGCATGCAATGAACAAGCTCTTTGTTATTGGGTCAGAAGGGAAAGGCAGTCCGCGCCACGGCTTGTCCAAACTGCGTGTGATTTTGCCATAGCCACCTCATGCGTAGAGCATGCCCGTGCAGCGTGAGGTTTGGAATCCCGAGTCCTCCATTAGTAGTTGGCTGGCAAACGGTCGCCCAGCTGACGAGGCATTTGCTTCCAGTGGCAGTGCACTCCCAGTCCACAGGAAGGAGCGCCGTATCCTGTTCACGATCTTGTCGAGCCATTTGGGGTGTGCAATAGCAAGCATTTGGAAGGTGGGGATTGCTGAAAGCACCACCTTGACAAGGACCAATCTACCAGCGACTGCAATCCAACCGATCTTCCAGCCCGAGAATTTGCTAATCAGGCTATCAACAATTGGTTGGTAGTCGTCCTTCTTGAGTCTGCTATCAGACAGCGGCATCCCCAAGTACTTTTACGGGAAGGTGGCAAGCGGGCAACCAAGAATTGGCAGCAGTGCATGAATGTTCAGGTGGTCGCATTGGATGGGGATCAGGCTGCTCTTGTTGAAGTTGGGGTGCAAATCAGTGGCATCACCAAATAATGACAAAATGCCGTTAGCGCTGTCAGGTCAGGAGCAGAGGGTTTCAGGAAGATCATGACATCGTCGGCGTAGAGCGACGTGCGGAATCTGACTTGCTGGTTGCCCAGGGGTGCGAGGATGCCAGCTTGATCAGCGCAGGAGAGCAATCGAGCCAGGCAGTTCATAACCAACACAAATAGCAAGGGGGAGAGCGGATAACCTTGTCGAAGTCCACGGCGGTGGTGCAGCGTTTCAGATAGCTCACTATTGACAAGAATTTGGGTGGAACTTGTGTGCTGCAGGATGGAGAGTAGGTTACAGCAGTCAGGAGGGAAACCTCTGTGTCTGAGCAGCTGGAGGAGGAACTCCAAGATACGGTGTCGAATGCCTTTGATATATCCAGTTTCAGAAGCAAGGATGCAATCTTCTTTTGCTTTAGGGCCTTAGCCAGACTTTGCACATAGACAAAATTATCGTGGATGTTGCGGCCTTTGATGAAGGCGTTCTGACAAGGCAGCACAAGGGTTGGCATCAGTGGTTGTAATCTTGTGGCCAGGATCTTTGAAATGATCTTAGCAAAGCTGTGGATCAAGCTTATCGGTCTGAAGTCTTTTGGCTTGTTGGCTCCGTTGAACTTGGGGATTAGGATCATGGTTGCAGAGTTAAGCTTGTCGAGGTTCTGGCTGTTTGTAGTTTGAAGCTTTTGAATCGCAAGCAGGAGGTCCACCTTGATTGTATCCCAGCTGTTTCTGAAGAATAAACCAGTGAAGCCATCGGGGCCGGGGGCCTTCTCAGGGTGAGTGCCGAAAGAGCTTCTTTTACCTCATCTTCAGTAATTGGCGCCGAGAGAATAGACAGGCCAGGCACCACATCGAACTGTAGCGCATCCAGGTTCAGAGTTCGCTGCCTAGGCATTGCAGTACCCAGCAAGTTCTGAAAGTGAGTCCACACTCCCCTCTTTCTCTCTCGATTTAGCATCAGGGGCAACATGCACCCGCATCCAGGTTACGGGAATATGGCGAGACGTTGTAAAGTTGTGTGCTCCACATCAAGATCAACGGCAACGCAGAAAGAGAAGTAATGGGAAGCATCAGGAGATAATAGCATACCAATCCTTGATGCCAATTCGTATCTGAATGTTCACGGCATCCTCTCTGCTGTTAATGGTGATCTCTTCCTCCATCGTCTTCTCAGTTTCTTCATTTGTAATCCCTTTTATCCTTTGTTCCCAAAGCATATATTCTTCTCGCTGCATTTAACATAGTTTAACCATTCCAACTTATACAACACAAAGGGCAAGGGTATCAAAATGATACTGTATACAACGTTCTTTCAATGTACTTGTACAATAGTTCTATACTGAAATCTAGATATTACACTGTTTAGTAGAAACTATGTAGTACTCCTGTATAGAACTTTTTTTTTGAATTTTCTATTGTATATTAACCAATCACAATGTTAGGATTACAATCATCCAAGGCCGCTTTCGACACGCAGGTCGGCACCGCGCCTTGTAAAACACCACTACACAGCTGAGTCCGGCTATACTGGCTTAGTCCACGTGCAACTTTGCTCCTGTATAGAACTATTGTACAAGTACATTGAAAGACCGTTCTTGATCGATTAGGGAAAAAAAGTACTTGCCTTGAGAGTCTTGACTTTGTTCCTTGCATCCTTTTTCTCGTGGGCGAGCCGGTGTTCCTCTTCTTCCAGCTTCTTCCTCCTCCAGAAATGGTCGATCTCTGCCTGGGTGATGCTCCTTGTCTGACGAACACATGGACCACAAGACTGATACAGTGATGCCGAAGGCCTCGACATAGGAGCAGTCGACGCCGTCTTCATCCTGTACTCTTTGATCGTCTCCCCCCTCTCTCCGGACTTTACCTGAACAAGTTTATGAGGAGAATGTTACCGTGTCAGGTCTACCCACTCTTCTCAACCATCGGTCTTGAGCATCTTTTTGTTGCTCTGGGACATGGGAGTCACCGGTGGAGAGGTACTTAAGTATAGAATATTACGTCAGAAAAGGCGCGCATGTTCAGGAAGAAACGCACTGGAGTTGTTTCGTGCTTGACATGGACCCCCTCCTGCAAGCACCAACCGCTGTATATCCAGCTTTCATCTTCTCGTTTAAACAAGTTGCTAGTGTGATGGATGTACTCATGTACGTATCGTTTGGTGCACTCTGAACTCTTCCACGCAATGATTTCGTCTTGGTTTGGATCATGGATATATAATTGCTTGTCCTAATGGCCTTTGAGATAAGGTTGTGATGACTGCACTTGACTGCTGATGTTGGATTATTGCTATGCTGCGAATGGCGTCATGGACTTTGGTGGAATCACCGGAAACATTTTGTACAAGCCAATAGGCACCTCCGCTGGAAGGGTACGCACAGTTACTAAGAAAATGTATCATCTGAAAAGGAAAAAAAAACAGCGATGAATGTACAAGCGCCAGATAGATCATCACACGACGAGCTTTGTGACCGTGGAAGTTCAACGACCGTTAATATTTTCTCCGTCCCAAAATAAGTGTCTTTGATTTGTCCAAATATGGATGTATCTAGACGTGTTTCATGTAAAGATACATTCATATTTGGGCAAATCTAAGGCACTTAAATAGGTGGCAAATGTTTGTACCACGTTTAGCCCAAATCACCACATTCAATTTGTATGAATTCAAAAGTGACCGTCCTGACTTGTGAATGATATAAGCACAGCTGCTCAGGAATCCTACTTTTCCACTTTAAAAACAAGTCCTTCAAGCTGAACAGCGAGGACATCACTGGTTTGTCTGAATTCTTCTTATTTTTTTAGATTGTGGTTTGTCTGGATTCTGAAGTAACAGAACAGAAGCAGAATCATGAACTGCATCACTTCCACTTTAAAAACAAGTCCTTCAAGCTGAACAGCGAGGACGTCACTGGTTTGTCTGAATTCTTCTTATTTTTTTAGATTGTGGTTTGTCTGGATTCTGAAGTAACAGAACAGAAGCAGAATCATGAACTGCATCACTGGTCACCAGCTACCTGATCAGTGAGCATTTGAATTCATATTTCCCAGTAGCCAGTGCTATGCTACTATACTGCAATATCACTAGTACTAGGACTGAACCAGTGGTCATTTAACTGAGCAAAAGCAGTCTATGCAGTTCGTATAACAAAGTTAGCCGCAGATTGGCTGATTAAACTGAAAGAATAGCATGGTAGCACATGTTAATGAAGCAACAAGAGTACAAAAGATTCAGAATCATGGAACATGGTAAAAGCATGCCTTCTTAGAGTGCCATGCATGACTCGTTCACACAACTAAATAAAAATCTCAAGCATCAGGATACCTAACAAATCACATAAGTTGGTGTTCGGCAAAAGACCAACACGTTTTTCTTTCTGGAAATAGAAGGCCAGCAGATGGGCAAAACATATCAACCACGAGAAGATATTTTAAGCTTTAAGCTCTGCTAGTGCTCGCAGATCTCAAGATGACCATTCTGAAACAGAACACGGGACAAGATTCAGACATTGGAGCGTTTGATCAGAAATTCAGCATTAAAAGTAGCTCCATTTTTTGTGGTAGAACATTAAAGTAACTCAAGAAGCAATGTAACTCGCTTAGTAATAAAGATTTTAAAGAACCATGAATGCATCAAAGTAGTACTGTCAATTGCAACATCAGGAGGCAAAATTCTGATAACCGCTACTGATTCTCAACCTGCAGACCTTACAAAGGCTTCAATTTTTCCATCGACAGCTCAAAGAAAGAATCAAAATTGACAAAATCTTAATTGGGGGATGTCTGATTAATAGGATTGATATGCAAATCCCACAGCATAATGTGTTATCTTCACAGCATTTACTGTTCGCTAGTTCATCAGATAGACCAAATCCGGCCAAATGTGATGACCTGCTACAAGAAAAAGGACCGAAATCTGCAAAAGCCTACTGATTTGTAGCAAGAATTTCAGAACCGAGGTAATTACATGCAGTCAAGAATCCTTTACATAACCGTGTAGGCCACAAGGATCCATCAAGAACCGATCTCCCGAGACAAGAAAACTAACTAGAGTTGGTCAAGAATCATTCTTGACCAGGAGTTAGAGAGCCAAACCAAGATTCGCCAAGAACCAAGAACGCGCGCGCGGCGCCCCCATGTCAACAGCCCGGAGCAGTCTTGGCCGCCGTCGGCGAGGCCAGTGGCGACTGCGGCGTGGCCCAGATGTTGCACACTGGGCAGCGCGGCGAGATGGCCAGCCACCGGTCGACGCAGTCCTGGTGGAAGGCGCGGTTGCAGCGGGGGAGGACGCGCACGGCGCGGCCGGGCTCCATGGCGTCGAGGCAGATCGGGCAGAGCGCCGCCTCCTCCTCCTCCTCCTCGCCGTCCGCGGCCTCCGCCAGGACGACCCCACCAAGCTGCCTCAGCTCCGCCTCCGATAGCCCGTTCTTGTCGTCGCCGTCGTCCGTCTCCGGCGTCTCGGGCGGCGGGGCGGGCGGTGGCCCCCGCGCCACGGCCTGGAACAGGTAGCAGAGCCAGACGCCGAGCACCCCAAGCATGCCGATGGCGAGCGATCCCACGGCCAGGAACACCGCCCAGAGCTGCGCCATCCTGCCTGCTCTCTCTCTCGCCGCGCGCGGGCTTTGGTGGCAGTTACTGGCTCACGGCGCGTGGCGAACTTTGCAGAATAGAAGGGGATGCAGAGGACAGAGGTACGGCATTTAAATACTGTAGTACTGGGCCATCTAAATAAATGGGCCGAAAAGCCATTTAGAACGGACAGGGAGTCAGCCCAGTTCCCTAGTTCTTCTTGTTCCTATTGAAGACTGACTCGGTGTAAAAATTCCAGAGAAACCCGAGGGAGTAGGAGGGAGAGAGGAGGAAGGATCTCGTGCAGCGCGGCCATGGCGAACCAGGGAGCGAAGAAGATCGTGGAGAAGAACAAGAAGCGCATGGACCTCCTCTGGCGCATAATCCTCGGGTCCAACGTGAGTGGACCCTCTTGTCCCCCGCCCCTCAGATCCGTGAATTACCTGGGACGTTCGTAGATTGTTGCTGCCCGATACTTTATGTTTGACGGAGCTTGAGTGAATTTGAGCTTTCTGTGTAGTGGTTTCGGTGCAGCCTAGATCAGACTAGCTCATCTGGTCTGGAGCCAGCGGCAGGGCGGAGTGCCCTGCTATATGGCTTAATTTTGTGTGTGGAATCACTTGCGCTACCGTGTTTAGTTTAGTTTAATCACTTGTCGAGAATTTTTTAGCCTTCTTCTGTGAATGACATTTGTTTCTTGAAATATGCCATCATCTAATTATATGTTTTTTTCTGATCATCTGTGTGATTTAGCTATTTTGAGTCCGAAGACTAATTCATCTGTTCATGTGTAACATTTTTCTTTCTTTGCAGCTTATTTACATAGTAGTGAGGATGGCTATAATGCATTCGTCTTTCACCTGGAAGCATTGGTTTGGCCTTGTGGTGACATCTGCTACATATTTTCTTTCATACAAGCAACTCGCTAGTATGACAAAGCCAGAATATTCTGAATCGGATGATCATGAACTGCTGAGTGCTGGTTATGATATGCGCACCGGTGGGATTTCCGAGTAAGTAACTGCATGACACAGTGTAATTGTTAGCTCTTGGTCATTCTGTTTGATGATGTATCATTGAATAGAGGGCTACTTAGTTTACGGCTCTCAACGTCCTTACAAACAATTTACAGTATTAGTGCTGAGTGTCCATTGATAACTAAAACATAGGGGGGAACGAACAAGTCAAAACTATAATTTTAAAAAAATTGTTAAGTCGAATCGTTATTTTTTCACTGGAGGATTATGTGAGCTTATATATTGGCGCTTCCTTTCCTTTCTTCTAATCCAAATACAAACCTTTTCTTGCAGATATATAGAAGATGTGATATATATCACAGTGTTTGTGCAGCTGATGTCCATTATTTCTGGAAAATTTTGGTGGACATATTTAGTGGTAAGATACACACATGACTTGTGACTTCATATTGTATTCTTGTTTACCAGCAATTACTTCACATGACTGTCCTGCTGAAATCACCTTAAGGTGCCTTCTGTAACAAACAACATATTAAATGTTAGGTACGGAAACCTGCTTATTATGTACGGAGTAGTATTTTCCAAGATGGAACCTTGATAAAAAATAAGTAATAAAATGCTTGATCCTTTTTTTCCGAGGCAGACTGCAGCTATGTACTGTTATTTTGCATCATTGCATTGAAATTAGAATGTTTATTATCATTTGTTCTAGCATAATCACTAAATTAGGAACATTGTCAGCGTGTACCTTGATCATCTGATCGCTGCGTATGACTTTTGCTTCAAGATGAACTACTCTTTAACTCATCGTCATGTATTATCGTTTGTCCTAACAAAGCATTCAACTACTGGTTCATTCTTAGGATTGTTTTCTCAACTTTGCAATGAGTGCTGCAACACATGGCAACTGGACTGACATATTGTGATAACCAGTCCAGTTAGAATTATGCCCAACTGCAGCCCATTGCTTAGGGAGATAGAGGACTACCAACATACAACATCATGGGTTCCAAGGCAACTAAGGGCAACTCCCAACTGCGTCCTCCAAACTGTCCGCCTGGAGGCTCCAACGGCAGCCCCAAATGGACACTGTCCACTGTCCCCTGTCTCCGCTCCCGCTCCCGTGTCTGGCCTGGCCCACTTGCCAACAACCCAGCACATAATCCCTCCGTCTCTTGTCTCTCCCGAACTAATCAGCCCACCCCGATTCCAACCACACTGCCGCCGCTGAATCGAGGCCATCAGGGAGTGAATCGAGTTACCGGCCTCGGGACTGGACCATAGCCATCAGATTCGTCCTTGTCGCCGCTTGAAATCGAGCCAGAGCTCAGCGCCGCGCCAGCCCTCTTCTACCCGTGCGCCCTTGCCGCTGCTGCTCGGCCCTGCTCGCCCATACTGCTGCTGCTTCAAGGCTGCCGCCGCCCTCCTGTGGTATGCCCGTGTACTTGGTTTTTTATGCCTCTCGATCGGTGGTACAGCTGTAGTATCTGAACTCAAGTACCAACTCACACCACACTCACGCGACACGCACGCACACCCCTAGTACACAAGCTAGACCTACAACTACACACACAAAGCACACGTTTTGAGCTTTGACGGTTGTGGCACGAACGCGCGTGGGAGGCGCCGGAAATTTTATTCATGAGACACCCGGAATTCGCTCCGCCTGGGAGTCGAACTCGCCAGCGGGCTGCCCGCACACTGCGTAGCAAGCCACTGCGCCACAGGCGCGTCTCCCGCGTGTGCTTGGTTGTGACTGCAGCAACGCTGCTGATGCCTGTGTGTGCTAGCTTGCGGTGAAGCAGGAAACAGCCACAATCGGGTTCCAGTGCGCCGGCGAGGGATCCAGCTGTGGCGCCGCGCTTCTTCTTCCATGCAGCAGGAGGCCAGCATGAAGCGCATGATTAGATTAAATCTACTCTCCTTTTTTCTGTTAATTTGCACCTAGCATCGGCCAAAGCTGACGAACCATGCATTTGACGTAGCTCAAGACTTGGATTAAATCTAAGCATGGTTACTAGGGAGTACTTATTACTATGTTTCCTTCTTGCCTGCAGTGTCTGTCTTTTAATGTGAGCGATGAAATTCGCGGTGTCAAATTCGTGTTAAAAAGGCATTTTAAATTAAATTATATCCATAAAAAAATTAAATCGATTGTTGAATTTATTTCTGTGCAAATATTTATTTCCTACATAGTATACAAAATGATAAAGAAATAGAGAATAGAAGAAAAAAAGAATCCTATAATCCTATAGGATTAGCAAACCGGAGGAATTTGAACTAGAAAGTGTTTGATGGCACAGTATGGAGTGGCATGCCCACTTGAATCCTATAGGATTAGCAAATCAGATGAATTTGAACTAGAAGTTTTTTTTTTGAAATGAACTAGAAAGTGTTTGATAGCACAGGAAAACAAAGGAATTGTAAAAATAGGTTGGAGTTAATGCTAGATTTTCTATGGAATGTAGTACAAGGAACCAATCCTATAAATCAAATGACCAACGTAGGACAATATCCTATAGGATCAAATCCTCCAAAAATCCTATGAAGTTCCTTTGAATCAAAGGAGCCCGGAAAGTTTGGTGCGGAAATATGACCATATCCCTCTGCATAAAAGACAGTAGTGCAGTTTGAATAGTCAATCTATCATAGTAGTGTGTTACACTGTTACTTGACTTTTACCACTTTATTTTGCATGGGATATTATTTTTGCACCAAATTTTCAAGTGCTTTTTATAGCAAAAAAAGGAAGCTTTTGGAGTGAAAACAAATTTAGAATCTATCCTATACTCATGAGTTGTAGACACTAACAAGAGGGTTCCCCAATATTTGTCAACTTTTGATTATGTTGTTAATTATTTATGCATACCTATTGATACGCAGATACCGGCTTTTGGTGGATACAAGATATTTGGTCTGTTGAGAGGAACATTTTTCAGTGGTGGTTCAGAGGTAAAATAGAATGCATATCAACACAAGCAATTATTATCGCTCTCTGGAGATGACGCTTAAGTATTGTACCTTCCTGTTTTCAGGGTGAAGTTGAAGATGAGAAATCCCGAAAGAAAAGAGAGAAAATGGAGAAGAAGGCATCCAGAGGGAAGATGGTCAAAACCAGGACTCGTTGATATGACCCGTACACTACATACCGTCTTTCTTGGAAGGGTAGGTTGGTTTCTCATATCATTGCTGTCCAACTGGAGCACAAGCTGTTGGCGAGTTCCCTATCATGAATGATATGATTCGTGCATCATTTGATCCGACAGCTATCACAGATGTCAACTAATCTTTAAGTTATGAACACGAGCGTGCTATTTGTAAATTTCCTGACCCTTCTGCCCCAAGTTATGTAAACCGACAATGAGGCTTGGTAACTGAGAAAATCGTAGTGACACAATTGAGGCTGAACTTTTTCTTGGCTAGCGCTTCTTGTCATCTTTCCCCAGGCTTGTTTCGAGGCTTCGAGCTAGCCTTTGTTGCGCGCTGGATATGTTGCCTTTGTGGTAGCTAAAAATTTCATTAGAAAGCGTTCGGCTTCCAATGCACATAAGGACTGGGAAGTCAACATCTAAAGCTAAATATCTCAAAAAAAAAACATCTAAAGCTAAATCGAGTGTCCTGTAGAACGGATAAATAGTGATGCTTCTGATTTGAAGTTTCCTAGTATAATTTACTTTACAAGTTGTATGGAAGCTCCACTCGATTTCACTTTGCGCAGGAACTGCCAATATGTTTAATATCACAAGTATTATTTCCAGTTCAAGTTGACTGAAATTAACTGGGTTTTGCAAGTCCACTTTGTATCAGCTGTTTTGGTATTTCACATCACTGCTTCTCCGGCGGCAGAGGATACAGTAGACGGTGCCGGCGACCAAAAAGCTGACAAACCAGGCATTGTTGTAGGCCGTGAGCAGTGCATTGGAGACACTGGGCAGAATTCCAACCTTGTGTAGAAATCCTGGCACGATCGGCGCAACTCCGGCCGCCATTGCCAGCATGGCGGCAACGTTGAAGCCACCCTGGAAATAGTATGGGCTCTCCTTGTCCTCCGAGTAGAGCGCGTCGACGTCCAAGGCGGTGCGCCTCACAATGTAGTGGTCGGCGAGGATGACCCCTCCGATGGGGCCCATGAGCGCCGAGTAGCCGAGCAGCCAGGTGTAGACGAAGCTCTCGCTGGAGCTCAGAAGCCGCCACGGCTGGCAGGCGATGCCGAGCAACGCCGTGATGAGCGCCCCCTGCGCAAACGTGAACCTCCGCGGGCTCATGCTAACGAACGTGTTGGCCGGCGCGACGACGTTCGCCGCGATGTTGGTTGTGATGGTGGCCAGGCTGATGCCGAAGATTGCGAGGACGGTGGTCGCCGGCCCACCTATTCGGCCGAGGAGCTCGATTGGGTCGGAGATGACGTGGCCGAAGATGGTCTCGGTGGCGGAGGTCACCGCGAGACCCGCGAAGGTGAACATGCCCATGAACACCGGCAGCCCGGCCTGACCGAGCACCTGGTCCGCTTGGCTCCGCGCATACCGCGCGAAGTCCGGTATGTTGACGGCGACCGTCGCCCAGAAGCCAATGTTTGCGGTGAGCGCCGGGAAGAAAACCTTCCAGAACTCGGCACCCGTCAGGCGCGGCGGCAGCGAGAGGATGCGCCCGAAGCCGCCGGCGGACACGTAGGCCCAGGTGAGCAGCGCGGAGGTGAGCACGATGAGCACCGGGGCCGAGTACCTCTCGAGTTTGCGGATGCCCTCCATGCCGTTCATGATGATGCCGAGCTGCGCGGCCCAGAAGGCCAGGAAGCAGGCGAACTCGAGCGGCGCCGCGCCGAGGCCGGGCACCGGCGTGAGCAGCGGCTGGTACGTCTTGAGAGCGGACGGCAGCAGGAGGAACACGGCGCGGCCTCCGATCCAGGACTCGATGCCGAACCACCCGCAGCCGACGAGGGCGCGGATGACGGCCGGGACGTGCGCGCCGCGCAAGCCGAACGTCGCGCGTGCCAGCACCGGGAACGGCAGACCGTGCGTGACCGCCGGCGCGGCCGTGAGCACGAGGCAGGCGAGGACGACGAGGTTGGCGAAGAAGACAGTGGCCACGCCCTGGAGCGCGGACATGCCGAGGTCGACGAGGCTGCCGGCGAGGTAGTAGGACGGCACGCCGACAACTAGACCGATCCAGAGGCTGGCCAGGTCCCAGGCCGTCATAGTGCGCTCCGAGGGCGGCGTCGGGGACAGGTCTGATTCGTTCGACGAGAGCCTGGGTCTCGCCGGTAGCGTCCGCGGCGCGCGGCGAGCGTGAGGCTTGGTCTTGGGAGAAGAGGCAGCCGCGGCTGTGGCGCCATCTGGGAGCTCGTCGCCATATGGCGGTGGCGAAAATGGTTCGGATGGCGCACGGTGAGAGCTTTGGACATCGCCATGGACACGGCCATAGTCGTCGGAGTAGGGAGGAGATGAGGGGAGACACAGAGACGGCTCAGTGACGGAGACGTTCTTTGTAGGAGGGATGAGACTTGAGAGGACATGTGATCTTGTTGCTTTGGTTGGTTGCACCGCGTGCCGCTGTGCAGGTGGGCCACTACCTTCGACAGCGAGATCAGATTCCGTTGGTGCTCGGTTGCCACTGGATCTTCGGTATCAAGAGTGATCTGAGCCGTTCAATGAGGAATGGACGGCCAAAGATTGGCATATGGAAAATATTAGAGACTTTTTTTAAGATGGAGTAGACTCAGTAGAGTATGTGTTTGGGACGGTGTTAACACCGATGATAGGGAGAGAGAGAGAGACATTGAGTGTTGAAGATACTTTGGCATGATGTTGATTTGTGTAGTTGATGATGCTACACGATAGCTATTAATAACCTGCACTTTATTTACGATATACGTATCTCGTCCAAGCTGCCATCGACACTTAATTGGACTGATAATTGCTCAAGTTGAGCTTTGTTTATGATAGAGTGTAGTACAGGTTTATGTCAGGACTCACGAGTGACACATAACCACGTTTCTTTGAATGATACTACCACGAGTGTATCGCGACTTCGCAAGTGTAGAGCATCTCCACCGGCGTTTCCAACGATACTCCGACAGAGACATAAAACACACACGCAGTCGGCCTCCTAATAGCGGTAAAGTTGGTGGACCTTCCCGTCCGACACTCCCTCGTTGGGTTCGATTCATATGGAGCGACGTCGGAGTGCGAGAGACACAAGCGGCAAACAATGTCACGTTGGATACCGATAGGCGGGCAGGCCCTGTTAGCAACAAAAGAACGGTCAAACAAATTCAATGTGACTGACAATAATTTAATACCAGCAGCGCATGCGCTCATCAATTCGCATTCCGACAAATTTCATTGGTGTTAATGCATGGCGCCTACATTCACAAGCCGGCTTTATATGTGCGGCGCACACCGACCCCTCTCCCACACACCACCACCGTCCCTCTCTGTTCCCACAACTTCACCACCCCCCTCCACTGAGTAGATCGCCAAGATGCATAACCCTTGATGCAACCTCGGCCAATGCACATAATGAACAACGGCGAGGCGAGCTCGTCCCTAGCGCCTCCGCCTTCGTCTCCACCGCTCCTGACGCACGCCGTCTGTTGACACTGGCAGAGGCGCGCGAGCACGTGCGCAACAACTTGCTGTTGTTGTCCGATTGCCCCTACCGACCGGTTGGCGAACGGAATTTCTTGGAGTTCAGGTGGCTCCGCCGCTCAATGGTGAGGCGCGTGATGCCTTTATACGCATGACGCGTGTGGCCATGTCGTGGGATGAACGGCTTCATCCCTCCACCGCACTGTCAACCCCCCTTTGAGACCAGCACGTGCAGGTGGAGTAAGATTTCCGACTCCAAAGCTTATTCCCCACCTCCGACAATTGCGACCAGCCCGCCGAGTGTCTTTCGTTGGTCCCTCTCCTCCGCCGACATTGACGTTGTGCAGAACTCCGACGAGATGTACGTGCGATAGATGGACGAGGTGGGCGTACTGCCACTGGAGGAGGGTGAAGAGTTCGAGTCGGGCGAGGCAGTGTCCCGACATGCAAGTGGCAATCGAGCCGTCCCTGGCATCGCCACCGTCGGCTCCCACCATGCTGAGTGCTTTGGTCATCGTCACTGACTCCGACCAATACTAGGGATATAGAAACCCTACTTATTACTAGTTTTATTTATGTAATGTTTGAATATGTGCCGCTGAACTTTCTGCTAAGTTTAAATTTAAATTATCTTAAGTTTGAATGTAATTTGACCGGTTTCGTTCTGTTTTGTAAGTTATCTTTTTTTTTTTTTTGGATTGGGAGCGCCGCTAGGGGCAAACTCAACCCCAATAGGGGGCAATGTGTGTCGTCGCTCCCAATAACGGTTATTCGGCACAGTTGCCAGACCTTGCTCTGATACTAATAAAAGGATCGTGATATTAAAACTAAGGGGAGTGAATAGAAGTTTATAAACTTTGTAAGAGAATCACACGTAAAGAAAGCAATCTTCGAGAAGATATACAGTATACAATATAGAGTAACCTGAAGAGCCGCTTGGAATTATGCGCTTAGATTGATGGCTGTTATATTGAAACAGACATGATGGGTATAAATCTGCAGGAGATAAGAAAATGTTCAATGTATTGATGAGTACTTGAGATGATGAGAGCATGCTTGAAGTGAAAGAAGATATATCGAGAATAACATGCTTGAAGCGGAGCATCCACATATCAGAATATATACTCACGAAGAGTTAGTTGAAGCATGCAAAGATGATCTTAGACCACGTGGAGGAATACAAGCTTCAACCAGACGTGTCCATTGCTGCTGTAATTGTTGAAAAACTGAAGTCTCTGAGGCCTGAACTAAAAGTTTGGAAAAAGAGTCTGTCCAAAATCATAATTTTAATTTCAAAGTGCAATATGGTGATCTTATTTATGGACAACCTTGAAGAGGAGAGGCCGTTGTAAGTTCCTGAATCCAACTTCAGAAAGGTTGTCAAATTGCACTATGAAAATTATTAAAGGCCCAATATTTATACTGGAAAAAGAGGTGTTCCATCAGATGGATAAAGATGGGTGAAGAAAATACGAAGTTTATTAAAGGCCCAATATTTATACTGGAAAAAGAGGTGTTCCATCAGATGGATAAAGATGGGTGAAGAAAATACGAAGTTTTTTCACGTCATGGCGACTGAAAGGTATAGGAGGAGTTCAATCTCAAGTCTGCAGCTGCCAGATGGGCATATTATTTCTGACCATGATCAAATGGCTGGTGTACCATGGTCATGTTACAAGGAAAGGATGGGTACTTCTCGAGGGATTGACATGCAGTTTAATTTGGATGATCTAGTTCAGCCAGTAGATAATCTAGCTGATTTGGTCAGGCCTTTTACCATAGAGGAAATGGACTTGGTGGTGAAGAAAATGCCTGTGGACAAGGCACCAGGACCTGTTGGCTTTAATGGCTTGTTTATGAAGAAGTGATGGGATATTATCAAAAAAGACTTATATTCTCTTAACAATGATTTTCATAGCCAGTCTGTGTCTTTGGAAAATATGAACTCATCTTTTATAACCCTAGTACCCAAGAAGCCAACTCCTGAGCAGATTAATGACTATAGGCCAATCTCTATGAGGAATGTTGGGCTTAAATATCTCACAAAACTTGTAGCTGACAGATTGCAACTGAGAATATTGGAATGCATCCTCGAGGGCGACTTCAGCTCGGCCAGCGTTCGCCGGCGTATCCGTGGATTTCTCACCCTCCGTTGGCCGCTCCAGCGGCGGGAGGATGGGGAATCCCCGGATCTGCGCTCCGGCGGTGTAGATAGGGTGTGGTTTGGGCGGATCGTGGGCGACGTGGCCGAGGCGGGGAGGCCACCGTCGTCGTTTTGTTGGGCCGCAGCTTCCCCTCATTCCCGACATCATCTTCGACGGCGGCGGATGGCTGTTGCCTTGCCCTGCCGGCGTTCTCTCCGGTGTCGGTGGATGGATCACGGTTGGTGTACAGGAGGCCTGCGGAGGGGTTTGGAGGCTGCTGCTGTGGGGGTTTGTGGTTTGCAGGTTGAAGATCTGGCCACCTCCGGTGAGGTGGTGTGGCGCTGGCCCCAGGTCTGGGGTGGCGGGAGCATGGGGGACCCCCCCGGCCGATGGACTATCTTCGGTTTCAGATCCAGCTCGTCGGAGCTGGTGGTTGTTGTGGCTCGTCAACGCCTTCGGCAAGGAGTTCTTCCGTTCCCTTCGTGTGTGGTGCCGGCGGCTGGTTCCTGCGTCGTCATCGATGGTGGAGGTCTTGCGCGCTCGGTGTCCTCGGGGTTGAAGATGGAGTGTTGCAGCAGTGCTGCTTTCTGAATCCTCTCTATTTTTTTTTGCTTGTATTTGGCTGTGTAATGTTTTCCTTTCCGTTTGAATACAAGTTTTAGCTTTAAAAAAAAAATCAGTATGGTTTATGTCGCGTGTCGGTACGCGGACACCGGGGATGTTGGACACCCCCTATTTGTTCGGTAGGAGGGCGCGAGGTGCTCCGGATTCGGTCCCCGAGCTCAAACACAAGCACGCGAAGATTTACCCAGGTTCAGGCCGCGTTGCCGCGTAACACCCTACGTCCTGCTTGTCTGGATGTATTGTGATGATGATGGTTTACAGTGGAGAGACAACAAGAGCTGCACCGCTCTCGTGAGCTGGGGAAGAACACGTCCAGGGGTTCCCGGAGTGCAGCTCGACCAGCCCCCGAGTCTAAGTGGAGAGCTCCGTGTGACTTCTAGCAATGGTGGTTCTCTTCTACACGATGACCTAGGGCCTCCTTTTACATCCCAAGGGGACACCACAAGTGGTCATGCCGTAAGCGCGCCACCGAGGCAGGGCACACATCGTGCCCAGGCCCAAGTGGCGCCCGTCGGTCGCCTTCATGGCAGCGTCTCGCCGAGCTATCCTCCATGCCGTCCGCTCTGCCGGAACGGAGGTGACGGCGGGTCTTGTCTTGTCAATGGCTCGGGCATCACGCCGGGTGCAGCGCCTGCACCGAGTGGACAGCGCGCCGGGTCTTGTCGTCGTCACGCCTGTGCCTGGCAGCACGTGCGAGCAGTCTTGTCCGTGACGTCGGTCGCGCCTTCCTTCCCTGCGAAGCAACCTTTCCGTGTTGCGACGCAGGAATCGCGTGCCACGTTGCTGGCCTCCGTCTTCCTGAATCGACTGCATCCTTCCTGGGGTGAGCCCCACAACAGGTGTGGTCCTGAGTGTTCTGGAGGCTCCTTCCCCGGGGTCTTCTCTGGGGTCCACCCTTTCACAGCTGGGACGTCGGCGGCGTCTCTCCAGGAACGCGCGCCCGGGGTACGGGGAACCTCCATTCCCCGAACGCCGACAGTTTATTAAAGGAAAAAAATCCATGACTGCTTGGCGTGGTCCTTTGAATATATCCATCAATGTAAAGCTTCCAAGAAACCAATTGTCATTTTGAAGTTGGATTTTGAAAAATCATTTGACTCTATTGAACATGAGGTGATTTATTTGTTGCTTCGGAAATTGGGCTCCCTGTAACTTTCATTGGGTGGGTGAAAAATATTCTGGAATCTGGTACCTCGTCTATCTTAGTGAAGGGAGTTCCTGGAAGAAATTTCGAATGTAGAAGGCGAGTCAGGCGTGGTGATCCACTGTCACCACTTCTTTTTGTTCTTGGTGCTGAATTGCTACAGTATGTGATAAATGATTTATGCAGAAGAGGCTTGATAAATAGGCCGATTGATGTTGGAGAATCAGACTTTCCAGTGGTCCAGTATGCAGATGATACGATTTGGTAATGGAAGAGGATTCATCACAGTTGAATGTTTTGAAGAAAGCACTACAGGAGTTTGGTGCATCTAGTGGGCTGTCTGTAAATTTTCATAAATCTTGTATGCTTCCAGTCAATGTTTCAGATGAAACAGTTCAGAGGCTGGCAGAGCACTAGTAGGGATAACCTTTTTAGTGGCGCACCAGTTTTGTGATTCTGTGGCGCATGGGCATGCGCCACAGACATCACGCCACAAAAATTCATATTCTGTGGCGCACCTGGGATGCGCCACAGAAATCCACATTGCGCCACAAAATTTTATTTAGTAGTGGAGGAGTTTGTATGCTTAGTTGGAGCCTTCCCTTTCACCTATTTGGGATTGCCAATGGGCACCACCAAGCCCAAAATGATTGACCTTATGCCACTGGTTGACAGGTTGGAGAGAAAACTCACATCAAGTTCGTCCTTTCTTGCTCATGGCGGCAGATTACAGCTCATTACCTTATGTCTTTCATCAATGCCTATTATGTTTTTGTGCTCACTGGATATCCCACCTGGCATCATTAAGCTCATCAATAGAATTATTAGGCAGTGCCTATGGAGGAAGAATGAAACACAGACGCGGAGTCAGTCCTTGGCCTCTTGGGATATGATCGGTAAGCCTAAGAAAAGTGGGGGTCTTGGCATTCCAGACTTTAAGAAGCAAAATGAAGGCTTGTTGTTAAAGCATTTACACAAGTTCTTCAACAAAGAAGAGGTGCCTTGGGTGAATCTTGGTTGGCAGTACTATCCTGATGGAGTGCCTCAAGTTGCGAACTTGTGTGGGTCCTTTTGGTGGCGAGATGTGATGAAGCTAGTTCAGAAATATAGAGAGATTTGCACTGTTAAAGTTCAGGCTAGAGATACTGCTCTATTTTGGTCTGATAGTTTGCATGGCAACCTGTTGCACCTTGAGTTCCCGAGACTGTTCTCGTATGCTACTGATTTTAATATCTCAGTCAAGGAAATGCACAATGTCGGGGATAGAATTCAGCTTTTCAACTTGCCATTGTCACAAGCTTATAGTGAGTTCCAAAGGATGCAATCAGTTCTTTCCCGGGTTGTCCTAAATCCTGATGAAAAGGATCAGTTGCTAACTATATGGAAGGATGGTGTGTACACATCTAGCAGGTACTACCACCACTGTTTCAAAGAGCGAGATGTGATGAAGCTAGTTCAGAAATATAGAGAGATTTGCACTGTTAAAGTTCAGGCTAGAGATACTGCTCTATTTTGGTCTGATAGTTTGCATGGCAACCTGTTGCACCTTGAGTTCCCGAGACTGTTCTCTTATGCTACTGATTTTAATATCTCAGTCAAGGAAATGCACAATGTCGGGGATAGAATTCAGCTTTTCAACTTGCCATTGTCACAAGCTTATAGTGAGTTCCAAAGGATACAATCAGTTCTTTCCCGGGTTGTCCTAAATCCTGATGAAAAGGATCAGTGGCTAACTATATGGAAGGATGGTGTGTACACATCTAGCACGTACTACCACCACTGTTTCAAAGATATTGTAGCTTCAAAGATTTACTCTTAATTATATCTGGAAAAGCAAGGTTCAGCTCAGAATTAAAGTGTTTGCCTGGCTGCTGGTTAGTGACTGTTTGATACAAGAGATATGCTCAGGCGCAGGCATTGGAATGTCACAGATGTGTTCCATTCTGATCTCTGCCCTTTGAGAGCAACTGAGGACTGGATGCATCCTTTCTTTTAGTGCAACTACAATGTACGAATATGGAATTATCTTTAGGTGAACTGGGAACATGGGAATGTGGAAATTGTAGAACCTAATATTGTGTTGTTGTATTGATCTGACCCTCATGGGGTATATAAGAAGTACAAGACTTGGGAGGCAAGTTGCCTATGACTTGGAATACAAGATGATCTTAATAATTCTAGTGTATCTCTAGTCGCGTACGTAGACTATTCTAACATTCCCCCTCAGTCGTAGCGAGAGTGAAACGAACGATTGCGACTGGATTTAAAATTCTACGCTTGCGTCGTCTTCTCCTCTCTGTCATCATCAACTACGTCTCTGATGCTCTTCCTCTCTTCCTCCGCAGTCAAGCGGAAGTGGCGTGGACGCAAGTGATGACGCAGACGCTGTCGACTGGAGCTCTTGAGTTGTTGTAGACGTGTGTATGATGTTGATGTCGAGGTAGCCGAGCGTGATGTAGCCGTGATCGAGGTTGTCGCGGTCGGTGTAGCCGATAGAGCCGAAGGCGCAAAAAAAATTGCGCGGTTTTGGGTTTTGAGGCGGCGGCAGGTTTTCTGCGGCGGCGGCGGGGTTTTTACCAGGCGGGCGAGGCGATCGTGCGATCGCCCTAGCAGAGCGCCGGCGAAGTTTTTGGGCGGCAGCGGCAGGGTTTCTGCGGCGGCGGCGGGGTTTTGGTTTTTGGCGGCGTGCGGCAGCGACTCGCTTGGGAGCGGCGGCAGGCAGGCGGCGTGTTTTTGTATCATTGTGCGGCGGCGGCAAGGTTTTGCGGCGGCGGCGGGTTTTTGTGTCATTGCGGCGGCGGCAGGTATCTACGGCGGCGGCGGGTTTTTGGGCGGCGGCGACGGCAAAAGACCACGTGGATGTAGACCATGGCGATGGTTGTGTTGGCGATATAGAACTCGACGAAGATTTTGATGTTGTCGTACAGCTTGTCGATGTGCTCGGCTCGGTGTAGTTGGCTTGATGCGGTGTAGACGGATCGGCTGGATGTAGACGGCGATGCAGATATGCTCAGGGACGATGGATATGCATGCATCGATGTGGTGCTAGGCACGGCTGCGGGCAGAATTTGCATGCGTCAATCTGGTGCACATCCCGTGGCCCTGGCCGGGTCTGATGGCTGTAGCCTCCGTCCGCGGGAGTGCTGCTTGGAAGTCGATGCGCCGCGTGGTGGTGTAGTGCTCCGACAGATCAGATCACCGCGCGTGCGTGGTGTCTTGCTGCTGGAGAGCCGATGGAGAAGCTTCGCGTGGCGACGATGTCGATGAGGCGGATCTGTCCGCCGGGTGCGCTGCCGTGAGCGCGCCGATCTTGCTCTAATTTTCGTCGGGATTTTGGGTCATCGTGATTAGGGATTTATTGTGGCTAATCGGATCTAAACTAAACTATAGAATTGGAATTTCGGAATTGAATCTAATCTAATCTAAAGAACCGATCAAGATCTTTGATCTAGACCGGGTGCCGCGCTCCCGAGGAGATCAATCTCCCCGGGGGCGGCGCGATGCGGAAGTGGTGGAAACCTAGGATCGGCGTCGTGAGACTAACCGCTCTGATACCATGTGGAAATTGTAGAACCCTAATATTGTGTTGTTGTATTGATCTGACCCTCATGGGGTATATAAGAAGTACAAGACTTGGGAGGCAAGTTGCCTATGACTTGGAATATAAGATGATCTTAATAATTCTAGTGTATCTCTAGTCGCGTACGTAGACTATTCTAACAGGGAACACTTTTGAGAAAGTTTTTATCAGAACTGCTAGAACTTTCAACAAGCCTTTCTTCACTGAGGTGGTTATACTAGATGCTTGGCATATTTGGAAGCAGCAAAATGATGCCATTTTCTAGAATGTTGCCTTCCTTCAGATCTTGGAAGAGGAATTTTATTCATGAGGTCACCATGCATGCGCATAGGGTGAAGTCCAGGCACCTCCAAAGTTGGTCATAATGGATTGACTCCCTTTGTTAATTTTTCTCTTTTGTATATATTCTGTCCTCAGCTGCTTTGTTGTAAATATTCTCTAAGTTTTTAATAAAATGTTGTGGGGCGTAAGCTCTATACTCCTTATATTAAAAACAACTACAAACTAGGCACTCTAAGAGACAGGCACAAGCCTTATCAGAAAATTAAAGATGAGCATTCAGGAGCATGCTGAGAGAAAGTATAGAGGACATGTTCCATGAAACAATCGCGAAAGAGTACAGATCATCTGAGCAAGAGTAGGCTAAGGAGGGCGATAATGCCAACTGGAAAGAGAAAGATAAATCCTCAACCATGGTGACTTACAAAATAGAGCTCATACTGATTAAGGAAAATGTGCATATGGGAGTATGCGTATAAACAAAGACACCTAATTTCTTTCGAGAGTTGAACTTGTTGGCACCAACTATACGTCTCTGTTTGGATACGTTGTGTATGCATGTACTCTAGTTCATCAACATCACCTATTGACTTACAAGCATCGTCACCACTTGTGTGTATGTGCATCACCCGCTCGCTAACTAAGTTTATCCTTCATTGACCAAGCTTTGCCTGTCTGGTCCAATCACTAGTGGTAGGGCTTGAATAGGTGATCTCCAAACCTTACCTCGATTAGTCCACAACTTGGACGCTCGACGACAACATCTCGGTCAATCCACACTCTAGACGCAACGGTCGACACCTAACCGCTTAGGAGATGTCAAATCTCTAAGAGTAACAAAGAAGACCTTGTTGGATAAACGTGTTCTTGTTTGGTGCTCGATCATACTCACTCACTCTCTAGATGGATATAAGCATCGAAATAAGATAGAGCGAGATAAACTTTGGAGGAAATTAATGTGTAGTTATGTGTATGTCCTCCAAGTCGCCAACCCTCTTGGCTGGGCTCGGGTTTATTTATAGGCGCTGCAGAGATCTAGCCGTTGGGTAAAGGTGGTTGTGCACGATTAGATACCATGGATAACTTTTTACAGTGGTTGACCTCAAATAGAGTTGTCCTCGATTGAGGTTTTATGCATGAGTGAGTCAGCCCCAGAGAGTCTTCATATAATGGCCATGAAGTTTAGACTCAACATAATCAACTTCTCATTAAATGAGGTGATGAACTCAACACGGACTTTATAGGCCAAGGCCTCTGCTTCAACCTCGTGTTCAATCCTGTGTGTGAAGCTAATCAAGCAGACTGATTCTTGCTTCTAACATAATCAACTTTTATGTCATGAGGCTCTAAACTCAACAAAGCTCTATGAGGAGCGACATCTGGTTCAACACTGTGTTCAATTTAGAGTCACAAACTATCAAGGTGGAGTGATTAAGTTTTCTTCAACTTGATGTTTTGCAGTGAGCTAACAAACATCTAGAGCTACAATGGTCAGACCAAAAAATTGCCCCAGCAACACCCCCATCCGTCCGGACGAACCCAAAGACTGTCTGGCACCCCCCGAGACCAACACCATAGTTGGGGGCCTGCTCTGGGGCACCAAACAACACCCGGATAAGTCACCTAATAGGTGGGTCCCGCGTGTCATGGACAACCTGGCCCCAAATTTCCCTCACCTTCCGCATTGTCGCCCGGACCGCCAAAACCTCAAACACTTCCCTCCATTTCACATTGTCGCGGCCATAAGCTTCTCTTCCCTGACGCTCTAATGGCCTCCCCTCTCACGACTCCCTCTCAAGTAGTCTGTGTCAGGCAATCAGTTGTCGACGACGACGAAGTTGGAGGAGCCACCACGGGAGCAACTGAAAGTGAACATAGCGGTGGCGTCCTCCGATCGAGTTGGCCAGCGCAGATGCGTAGCAGCAAAAGCACGTCAGCTAGCCATGCGTGTGGACCTCTCCGCCGCCAAAATGCTGGAGCACAACGACCGTCCCTCCTGGGAGTTCCTCACCTTCTTTCTCGAACCATTTCAACCCCCCCCCCCCCCCCCCCCCCCCCCGCGCAAACACAACATGTTTCTCCTCCTCGCCCGAGGTAGGCGAGAACGACATCATCGACTGAAAGCGGTCGTCTCGCCGGTTGTGATTGTAAACCGAGGCATCAAACTCAACCGGGAGGCCGCCTACAACAACTATTTGACACTATGTTGGTCGGGACTTGCGGGCGGCGACTGGCCTATCACGAGCTCCCGGCAGCAGTTGTTCACTGAGGGCACCACCAATGTGCTCGACAAAATGACCGGCCTTGACGAGGCGCATTTCTAAGAGTTTCATGCATGTGTGCATTGAATGAATCCGATCACGTGCATGTGTGCTTTGAATGGTGCAGACAATGTGAAGTTTTTACATTTAATGAAGTCGTCAATGTGAATTTGTGCATTGAATGAGGCCGGCCATGCGTGCATTGTTTTATAGATTCTGTCGCCGAGGTCATAGGATCACTTATCTATGGTGGTGGTGTTTTCAACGCCGGCCAGGATGGGGAGGCCATCGAAGAGAAAGAAGAGGTCCACGATGTTGAAACTGGCAAGAAAACCCAAATGTTGAGGGCTCCAAGCGAACGTGGATCACCAATGAGGATGAATTGTTGTGTGATACTTGGATGGCAATAAGCTAAGACCCCATTACTGGCGCACAACAAATTCGTGGATCATATTGCACTAGAATCTACAAAGACTTCAAAGAAAGGAAGGAATACCCGTCGCACGACAAATTGTACATTGACCACAATGAGAATGCTATCCAACACCGTTGTGGCACCGTACAAGAGCTTTGGAACAAGTTTCATGGGTGCCATGACTAAATTATGAAGAGAAATGAGAGTGGTAAGATCCAAGCCGACAAAGTAAGATGTCAATAACTCCTATCAATTTGGCATGCTCATGAAATTGCTATTATTTGGAATGCTCTCAAATTTTTATATATTTGACATGTTCTTTTTTATCTAGTTGCACGATACTCTTGCGATGTACTCAAGTATGTACGAGAAGGACTTCAACTTGATGCATTGTTGTTCCAAGCTTCAAATTATCAAAAGTGGAGCCGTTTTCGGCTCTCTTTGAAGCGAACGGAGGGTGGGTTCATCGATATAAAAGAAGAGCCAGTGTCCGGCGCCAGCTCGGAATGCCAATTGGGACAAATAAAGAAAGCACAGCAAAGAAGGGGAATCATCTTCCTCCCTCCAAAATTCCCTTGCCGAGTACATGAAGAAGATCTCATATCATCCTCTACTCGCAAAGCATTGTCGCACCAAGAGAACAACGAAAGGTGGTCAACCTACTATGACGTGCAAGACCTAAAGCTTAAGGGGATGCAACATGATAGGGAACTCAAGATCATGTACACTGACACGACAAACATGAGCCCGCATCGAAAGCGTTACTTTGCCGAGAAAATTAAACTGATGGAGAAGAGGGGATCAAGGGCCAACGAAAGATTTTTATGCATTTTCGATGATGTGTTGTGATCACTACAAAACTATTGGAGATCCGCAACGTTTTGGTAGGGACGATTACGTTACGTCCCCACAATCCGTCGCGCCGGTCGAAAAGGGCAACTTTTCATGCGATGTTTGCTTGGTTGCCGTCGCGGTGCAAATTCGAGCGACGTTTCTCATATTTACGTCGCTGATCTTCGTCCCCAGCCCATTAGCCCAGGTTAGGCCCAGTTTGTGAGGATGAAACTAAACTTGGTCGGTGAGAACGTCGCGGATCTTCGTCTCTCGTCAATGGGCCCCAGATTGCGGGAACGAAATTTACCCATGTCAAGGAATACGTGGCGGGTTTTCGTCTCTCGGCTAGTTGACTGGCAACGACTACGGCGGTTGGTTCTTGGACCCCACCTGTCATACACTTCTGTATCTTACGGCCGTTTTGGTCCTGAACCTTGGCAGTTTTAACGTCGCGGATTTTTGGTGGTACGCGGGTCACACCCTTGTTTAACTCGTTGACTGGCAACGACCACGTCGATTGGTTCCTGGACCCCACCTGTCATACACTGCTGTATCTTATGGCCGTTTTGGTTCTGAACCATGGCAGTTTTAACGTCGCGGATTTTCGTTACTCCATCAACAAAGGTTTCGCATTAAAATAATCAACAGGGTAGCACCCGACTTTGAAAATTAAAAAATTTATCCTAAATCACATGATTTTGAATGCAAACTTCTTTATTTAATTAGTCGCCTGAATGGCGATCACGAAGACATACAGAGATGAGATCTAGGTGTACTATGTCGCTCAAACAACATTGAGACGATCCACATTGCTATTATAGCCAACTAACTGCGATACCTCCTAGTAATCTCAAAGCCTAGACGGGCATCCAGAGCAGCATACTTGACTCGGTTTAAGCTCAATGGAACTTTGACCCATCCTCCGAGGCTGTACTTTCTTACCTTAGGACAATTCTTATCAAGATTTGTCCCAATGTAATAATTGGCAAGATCATAGAGACCCGGAGGATAGTTTTATGTTGGGTTCGGAATCGCCGTCTGGAGATCATGCATATACGCAATGGAAAGTCCGTAATATTTCAACATACGGGCATCATTGTCGATAGCCGCGCCACAGAACATGATTTCCCTGTCGCTCAAGAATTGCCTAAGGAGCTCCGGAACTGCATCAGCATAGCAAATATGAAAGACGAGGGTCTCGTAGGCCACAGAGAGTTGTAGGACGGCGGCGCGCTGCCTCATCTCGGCTGGGAGTTTCTTCTGCCTCACATGCGGCACAACGTCGGTGAACTCACGGTCCAGGACAACGCACTTGACTGGTGCGCTGTCGAGGAACTCCTTCTTCACGTGACGGATCCACTTCTCCATGGTAACTACGCAGAGGGTGAATGTCACCTTGAAGTGCATGCCTTCTTTTTCGAAGTAGTAGAGGCGGTGAAAGGACAAGGATGTCGCCTAGAGGGGGGGGGGGGTGAATAGGCGATTAAAACTTTTCCGGTTTAGGCTTGCTAATATGCGGAATAAAACTAGGTGTTTAAATTAACAAGCCAATAACCTAAGTAAACTAGGCTCACCTATGTGCACCAACAACTTATGCTAAGCAGGACAAGCAACAAGGTGATAGCAACAAGAATACTTCAAGCATGAAGGCTATCACAATGTAAAGTGCATAAGTAAAAAGCTCGGGTATAAAAATAACCGAGGCACACGGAGACGAAGATGTATTCCCCAGTTCCTCCTTTTTAGGCGAGTACGTCTCGTTGGAGAGGTGTGAGGCACCACAAAAGTCGATCTCAACGCCACAAAGACTCACCCTATTCTCCGATGAACCGCACCACAAAGGTTTGGTTCACCTTCCACTATCGGAATCCTTCAAGGCGAAATCCAGAGCCTTTACAACAACAATCCGAGGCACAACCCACAAAAGGATTGGGGGCTCCCGAACGGCTACAAGTGACCACAAAGGTCTCAACCACCACAAAGGTATCTAGGGTCCAAAGACCGAAGAGTAACAAGTTCACGAACTTTCACTTCCACGAATCCTCATGGAGAGAGCAAACCGATGCAACACAATGCAATGGCAAGAACACAAGAAGTGCTCAAGTCCTTCACTCTCAAATTCCAACAAAGCAACAAATGCTTATGGGGGATTAACAGAGGAAGAACAAAGTAGGAGAAACACTAAGAACTCCAAGATCAAGATCTACTAGGTTCCCCTCACTTAGAGGAGGAATGGATTGGTGGAAATGTAGATCTAGATCTCCTCTCACTTTCCCTCAAAGACATGCAAGAATCATGGGAGGGATTGAGAGGAAGGCAAGCTTTTCCAAATGTCAACAATGGAGGAGAGAGAGAGAGGGGAAAAACGTGCTCAAGAGGTTAGGGAACCATTGGGGAAGAAAGCCCCTTAAATAGGTCCCCTAAAAAATCTGCCCGTTGGGCAGTGCAGGGAGCAGGCCGGCCACACGCGCTACAACAGAGGAGCCGGCCTAGGAGCCAGTCAGGCCGGCCTGGGAGCCGGCCACCCATCCGAGCCAGCTGGCCTGGGAGCCGGCCAGGCCGGCCTGGGGCTGGCCATCTGATGACTCCCAAGTGCAGAAGATCAATTGTAGTACCTTTCGAATAGAAAATGTTGTCGAACCCACGAGGAGCTGAAGGTATTGGTTAGTAAGAATGATAAATTGACAATAAAAGATGCAAGTGTTTTTGGTGTTTTCGGTTGTATAATTGCAAGACAGTAAAAATGCAGCAGACAAATAGTAGCAGGTGACAGCTCTCAAAGAGAGAAAAGCCCAATCCTCTATGCAGCAAGAGGACAAGCTCAAGTGTGTATTTCTTATAAGTGGAGAACGTTCCCAAGGGCTACCTAGACTTCATGGCATAAATATTTCTAGAACAACAAAGTAGCATTTTGTCAAGTTTTAATCTTCTTAGGACGGAGCCATTATTAGGTATAGCTAAATAAATATACTAAACCTCTTATGATGGATCTGTGGCCAAGTAAATGACTGCACAAGAGTTATTAAGATATAAAATCCCACCATAGCATTACACTCTAAGGTCCCCGATATTAATCACCTCATAAAGTAACTTCATAATTCGGTCTCAGGTTTACATGTCCTCCCAAGTCTCCCTCACTCCATTACACTACGGTGTTCTCCTATGAGCCCATCTAGGTGAAGTGATGTGCAGTCGACGTTCGCACAACACCATCATAGAATTACATAAAAAGATAAACACTAGACAAAATACCAACACATGTTATATATAGATCATTGCCAATCCATCCTATGCCCCCAGGAACATGAGAGAACTACTCACAACGTGAAGACATGATATGATTCAGTGGTATAAATGATACAACACAATCTGAAATTATAGTCTCACCACAAAACAATGACAAGTAACTAATCATACACAGGTAGAATAGCACTTAAACAATAGCTAGGGTTCAACAATCTCAAACTATGAGGGGGATGAAGTGGATCACGAAGATGGTGATGGAGATGGTGCAGGTCTTGACGTTGGTGTTGATGGAGACTCCGGAGGGGGGATGGAGGAGCCTACCGGAGGTGATTCCGGCAGCGTTTCCCCCCTCCGATCTTCTCCGGCGGCAGCCTTCTGTCTTCTGTTTCGTGTGTTTCGTGTTTCTCCGCCGCCTCCTCGCGAAACTCCTCGGGGGACTCTTTTTATAGTTGGTTTTAGGTCAAGACGAAGCCACGGAGACGAAAACGGACGGCATCGGAGCCACGAGGGGGAAAAGAGGTGGTCCCACACGGCCAGGGAATCTGACCGCGTGGGACCCTCTAGTTTCCAGCTGGCTGGGCTGCTGGTCTTCATTTTAGGCCCATTGCGTTCGTCTCGAAAATTCTGAACCGTGCTCTTTGGCCTTGCCCTTTTTGGAGTCCCGAAGCTCCCGGAAAGTCCGAAACCCTAAAAAAGACGTTTTCTGGAAAACAGAGTTAGAACCAAAAGAGGGGGGATTGTTTAGAAAATCCCGAAATCATTATAAAACATGAATATAACATCATATAAGTTGCAAATAAGTTGGAATATCAAGTAATAAAATGTAAAGTTCATGTATGCATTTTACATGCATCAACATCCCCAAGCTTAACCAATACTCGTCCTCGAGTATGAAGGTGATAAAACTAACATGGACTTTGCATTTTAATACTATCAATGGATATCAAAGATGATTATTATTGCTACATAGAGTCAAATGATTCATTCTTCAAAGGAGTAGCAATATACAAGATAGATTATGAAGTGATATCAAATATTCAATGTAAGGATGTTCAATGATAATTCACAAAGTGTAACATAGAAGAAAGTACTATGGTCCAAATGTATGCATAATGAAAAGTAAAAACATCCTATAATGGTCATAGAGTATTCTTGCAAATCTGAATATAAAAGGTGGACACATTGGAAAGATATATAAATAAGTAGAGGTAAAGCATGAATAAGTTTCATCTAACTTCCAAACACTTCTACTTAAGTTAATGCTTGCAATGTGGTAGTCATTGGTGTGGAGCTCTCATTACCCCTATCATAGCATCTTGAATGATTAATGTTTAAAGTGAAAGCAAATATGAGTGGTGTGCTTGACAATGTATTGGTTGAATGTCTCATGTCCCTTGAATACAAGTACCTACACCATGTGTTACTCACTTTGGTCCACAAAGTAAATTCAAATAAAGGTCATTGCAAGTAATAATAGTATCATCAAGAACTGCACTGGGGTACCTCTTGCCCCTTGACATGAACAAGCCCATGTCAAAACAACAAGACAAACAGACAATGAACAATCTCAGCACTCTTTTATTTACTATGGGTATAGCTTTTTATTATGAGGTGCATCACTGAATGAACATTATGGTTATGCTGTAAATTTCCACAGGCATTTCTCTAACCATTTATACAAACTCTTTGAACTTACTAAGTATCCACATTCATTTCACCCATGATAGGCATCCATAAACAAAAGTACATGACATCAACTAAATATAAATAAGTGCAATGTTGAAAGCTTGCCATGTGACAGCACATATGGGCTAACTCCCAACCAAAACTATTGTCAAGCCCACAACTTCATAATTTTAATCACAATGGTTCATGCTTATTAAGTGCAATAAAAGTAAAGTGTGCATCAAGTTCGTGAGAGCTTTTTAACCAACTTTTCCCATAACAATCAATAACATAAGCATTTTAATTCAGAAGTATAGATAATACAATATAACATGATAAACATACTCGGAATAGCATAAAGCTAATAGGTAGATATGGTGGACTCACTAGAAAAACTTTGGTTGAAGGTGTTGGAAAACAAGTTTTTACTTGTTGGAATTTTTGGGCTAGCAAGAGGGAGAAAGTTGACCGTCTAAATGCATGCATAAGTGTCCATAGAACTAATCAATCCATGTTAAACAAAGTAAAGTAACATTCAGCATCGAAACATGAATAAAAGATAGCTCTTGATAAAACACTTGCAAATTAATACTCATTAAAAAGCACATGAATCATGCAACTATATGTATCTTTTTGAATCAACTCAAACATCCCTATCCCAATATTTTTAATAGCATCCAACATAATTCAACCCAATTTTCCAGTAGCACTCTCATAACATAAATGAAAAGTGGTGGTCTCAAGAAAATAAACAAAAATCAAACCGAAATAAAAAGCAAATAAAAGACGCTCCAAGTTTATGCGATAAAGTGCATTGATCGAAAAACAGAAGTTAGACGTGTGCAAACCGAGAGTGTGTTGGTCCAGTGGGGTTGTCTTCACATCCCCAAGCTTATGGTCTTCACCATCCTTGGATAGCTCTTGGTGCATCTCCTCTAATCCCTGTGAAAAAACTTCAAAACACCGTTTCTCCCATTTCTTTTCTGTGGGGTGACATTAGTAGTGATAGACAAATGAATTGCTTGCTGCATAAAATCCTTAAACAAAAATTCATATGAATGTCCAGAAAGTGTATAATGTTGTATGCCTACTTATAAACTCAATTGGATAAAAAAGATTCAAGTTAAAAGTTCAAAGAATGCATCAAACAAAATGGGACAGAATCTGTCCAGAAAAACAGCAGCAGCAAAACACATTTTTCTACCCTACTTAAATATGTCGAAAAATTCTGAAAAAATTCATGATTACAGAGGATGAAAAGTTGCAACTACAGTTAAAATATCAGCTCATTCGGAGTTACAGAATAGAAATGAAAAATCATACCGTGCACAGATTCGTGCTGGAATAAAATCTCCGAATACAAATAGCAACTTTTTCAAACCAAAACGGGTAAAACTTGGCACTTTATTAAAAATTCCAGAAACAAAACTAAAAACTAAGTCTCTTGTTACAGCAAGAGGACACAAAGAAAATCAAAAATAAAACAACCGGGTTGCCTCCCGTAAAGCGCTTTCTTTATAGCCATATAGCTAGGCTTACTTACTTGGTATCAAGATGGTTGGAGTGAGGTGGCTTGGCATCCCCAAGCTTGAGTTCTTGTACTTATTTGATACATGTAGGGTGAGCCTAGGGGTAACATCCCCAAGCTTGAGTGTTTGTCCCTCTTGATCTTTGTTCATCACCCTCAACTCTTCCACTTGACAATTCTCTTCACACAAAACTCATCATAAAACTTGATTAGAGGGGTTAGTGTCTCCATAAATTAAATCCACATAGGTACAGCAAAGACATATCATGATTTGATTCTAAACATTAACTATTGTTACTATGGTTGTGTATTGTTCATTGATCAAAAGAACCACACAAAACACAAGTAATGAGGCTAATGCAAAATAAAGACAGAATCTGTCAAAAACTGGACAGCCCGTAAAGAGTGAATTTTCAGAGTCACTTACGTTGCTCAAATCAGAAAACTTTTAACTAATGAAATGCGTAATAATAACTGAAGATTGCTGTCGTAAAATTTCAGGTCAAAATTCCTTTTCTGTGATTTTTAACATTTTCCGCAGTGAAGCTAAGGAATCTGTTTTCTGGACAGCAAATCACTATTGTCTGATCCCACCTCTCAAAAGAGGTTATTCTTGCCATAAAGATGAAAAATAAGATACAAAGGTGATGTTACAGTAGTAAACAAGCACCTTGACTCAAAAACCAAAACTGAAACTGAAGATAAAAATCAAAAAGAAGCAAAAAGAACCAAGAAAGAATTCAAGAGAAACAAGAAGAAAGAAAATATTTTTGTTGTTTTTGATTTAGCACAAAGGCAAAAGAAGAAGCAAATATATACAACATAAACACTCTTTTTATTTGGTTTTAGCTTTGGGAAAAGTTTTAATGATAGAGACTTTGCAATGGTTCCATTGGCATGAACAACACATGTTCAAGGTCGACCCCAACATCTCCATTACTCATCCTTCTCATTTACTTTCCCAAATTTTATATAAAGTGAAAATCTTAAACTAGCAATTAGATAACAGTAGGTAAAGTTGTTTCACATGTTTTCATGATATAAAGGTGTGCCCAAACTGAATAGGAAATGAAAGCATAAGGAGCACACCACAAAACATTAAACCATTAACTTTTAAGTCTAACCCACTTCCTTTGCATTGGAATTTTGTAAGAAAATAAATCATTGAAACATAAAGCAAGTAGCATAGGAAGATAAAACAAGAGCAATTTCAAGACTTTGAACTTAAAGAGTGGAAATGTAATAATATTGAAATGTTTAGATCGATGTTATCCCCTCTCATAATAGTTACAAGTAGTGGTACCAAATTTGATAAAACAACTATTAGATTGGTACAACTTTGCAAACTTAGGAACATATAAAGGATTTTTAAAACTATTATGTGAGCTATTAGTGTGTTTTCCTCTCTCAAAATAATTGCAAGAAGCACCATAAACATGATGGTTATGGGTGAAATGATTATTAGTGTAAGATAATTTCAGCCCACATAAGTACTTTTCAACCCATAAAAGCTTCTCCTCCACGGTGTGAATGGGAGAGTTCAAAAATAAAGTAGGACTCTCATAAGTAAGAGTATTTTCACCAACATCAAGTATGTCATTTTTATTCTCACATGAAGTAGTAAGTTCTAAACATGGAGGATCATCATCTAGAGTACTATCATAAAACATGTCCAAACCATACTCCTCATCATTTTTAAAATTATTATCAATAATGTTCTCATTAGGCATAGGTGTAGGAAATATGCCCAAGAGGCAATCATAGAGATGATGATATTTCAATGTATCCATGATTTATAATGTGCCTTGAATAATGTCTTGTATTGATTGGCGAGTTGAGGACTTGTCTGTGAAACTCATTACTTGTATGGTTATTCTAAATATGTCCCTAGTCGGAGTTCATGTGAGGACACACTTGAATATTAGACTAGCACATGTATTAGTAGATGACTATGTTTCACAAGTCATAGACATGGAGATGTCAAACTAATAATGTGGACTTATGTTGTGAACATAGAGTTGGGATGACCCACCTTGAGACAATGAAGCAACCGTTCATAGCTCTCTCTCTCTACACGATGTGTTTGCTTTGTCCCTAGACCTGAGATTGTCGTGTGTACTTGAGATGTGAATTGACCTACTTTGGGGCTATCCAACGCTACACCGTGAAAGGGTAGCCATAAAGGTAGCTTACGGGTTTGTCATGAAACATGCTGCAAGGCATAGTCAGTCAAGATGGGATTTGCCCCTCTCTTCTTGAGAGAGATATTTCTCTGGGCCCCTCGAGTGATTGGATCCAGAAATGCATGGCCGTGCTACATAAGGTTAAGGGTTAACCTAGTATGGGATTCCGAATCACAGAATCGAGAAAGAGAGGTCAGCTGGAGGCTTGACCTAATATCGTGAGGCAAAGGGAATGGCATAAACATTGTGATGGTTCGTCCGATACGATCTTTATGTGCGTTTGGGAGTTGGCACGTTTTGCTAGAAGCCGCTACCAACTATTGGCCGAGTAGGTGTACTCGTGTCATGTCTAAACGTGCGTGAACCTATAGGGTCACACACTTAAGGCAGTGAAGGCAGAATTCAGATTGGATCCGAGTTGGGCTGGAATAGACTCCAGAATGGGCTTCGGTTGAGGCAGCCCAATATGGGAAGGTCTATATAAGGAGAGGAGGCTGGACATTTTAGGGTTACCCAATTCCGCACCACAATCCACCCAGCCACCGTCTCACCACGCCCCTGCCGCCCGCGCGGACCTAGCAGTCCGGCGAGCGGCGCCTCCACGCCGTACGTGTGGATACCGATAGAGGTGCTGCACTTGGAGCACTTGGACGAGCCGCCGAGAGGAGCTGTTCGTGGGAGCTGTTCGTGGGAGCGACTGGATCGGAGAGGATTGTACGTCTACCCTGCCCTGACTCGCTTCAACCGAATTCGGCACGGCACAACGCGTCTAGTGGTAATCCCGTGATCTATAACTGCAGCAGTTCCTTGGATGTCGCGGTAGAAAATTTTGTTTTGCGCTAGTGTAGCCTACACACGACCCTTCAATAGGTTGATAGTCCTCCTCAACATCAGAATCATAAAAGCAAAGTTTATCATCAACAAAATTTTGAGTGTTACCCTCATCCATAGGTGGTGAAGGTGGAAGTTTCCTTTCTTCATTCTCTAGTTGTTCATCATTTTCGTCATCTCCTTGGGGTTGCACGGGCATCCCCAAGCTTAGGTTTTTATCCTCCTATTCCTGCAAAATATTAGTACTTTCCGTGGCAGCAATAATTCTTTCTTTAGGAGTAAAATATTTAAGAAAAACCTTTCTCAAACTACTCCATACAATAGTAACTTCTTCATCCAAAGACTTGAACCAAATACGAGCATTACCAGATAAAGACAAATATAATAGCTTCATTTTTATCTGATCATCAGAAATACCAGGAAGCCTAAATAAACCACATATGTCTTCAATTGTCTCCACGTGTTCACGTGCAGACTTAGTTCCATCTCCTGTAAATAGATTTTTCATAACTCTTTTAATATGATCAACGGAAATTTTAATTCCCACTTTAGGTACCTCAGACAAAGTAGTTTCAACCACTTTAGGAGTATTAGCATAAGCACTTTCATATAAAGCAAGATGCAGCGAAGCACGATACATAAATGCCATAGTAGCGATGAGACAAAACAGTAAATAAAATTCACCTTTCAAGTTTCCTTACCAAACTTCTTACCAATAGCGCTACGCTCCCCGGCAACGGCGCCAGAAAAGTATCTTGATGACTCCCAAGTGCAGGAGATCAATTGTAGTACCTTTCGAATAGAAAAGGTTGTCGAACCCACGAGGAGTTGAATGTATTGGTTAGTAAGAATGGTAAATTGACAATAAAAGATGCAAGTGTTTTTGGTGTTTTCGGTTGTATAATTGCAAGACAGTAAAAATGCAGCAGACAATAGTAGCAGGTGACAGCTCTCAAAGAGAGAAAAGCCCAATCCTCTATGCAGCAAGACGACAAGCTCAAGTATGTATTTCTTATAAGTGGAGAACGTTCCCAAGGGCTACCTAGACTTCATGGCATAAATATTTCTAGAACAACAAAGTAGCATTTTGTCAAGTTTTAATCTTCTTAGGACGGAGCCATTATTAGGTATAGCTAAATAAATATACTAAACCTCTTATGATGGATCTTGTGGCCAAGTAAATAACTGCACAAGAGTTATTAAGATATAAAATCCCACCATAGCATTACACTCTAAGATCGCCGATATTAATCACCTCATAAAGTAACTTCATAATTCGGTCTCAGGTTTACATGTCCTCCCAAGTCTCCCTCACTCCATTACACTACGGTGTTCTCCTATGAGCCCATCTAGGTGAAATGATGTGCAGTCGACGTTCGCACAACACCATCATAGAATTACATAAAAAGATAAACACTAGACAAAATACCAACACATGTTATATATAGATCATTGCCAATCCATCCTATGCCCCAGGAACATGAGAGAACTACTCACAACGTGAAGACATGATATGATTCGGTGGTATAAATGATACAACACAATCTGAAATTATAGTCTCACCACAAAAACAATGACAAGTAACTAATCATACACAGGTAGAATAGCCCTTAAACAATAGCTAGGGTTCAACAATCTCAAACTATGAGGGGGATGAAGTGGATCACGAAGATGACCCTCTAGTTTCCAGCTGGCTGGGCTGCTGGTCTTCATTTTAGGCCCATTGCGTTCGTCTCGAAAATTCTGAACCGTGCTCTTTGGCCTTGCCCTTTTTGGAGTCCCGAAGCTCCCGGAAAGTCCAAAACCCTAAAAAAGACGTTTTCTAGAAAACAGAGTTAGAACCAAAAGAGGGGGGATTGTTTAGAAATCCCCGAAATCATTATAAAACATGAATATAACATCATATAAGTTGCAAATAAGTTGGAATATCAAGTAATAAAATGTAAAGTTCATGTATGCATTTTACATGCATCACCATCCAGCAGAGGCGCCCGGCCTGGGAGCCGGCCAGGCCAGCCTGGGGGCTGGCCACCCAGAACCCGAAAATGAAACGCCCATAACTTTTGCGAGAAAACTCCAAATGGGATGAAACCAATTTTGTTGGAAAGATAGCGACAAGGGCTTTCCTACCATAAATATTAAGAACCATAAATAGAGTAAAGTTACCACCCATGGGAAGGTGTGGAACTTTCCTCAATGATAAATCGATAATATTTCACACACGAAAACTCAACAAGATTTTCATCCGGACTCCATTCTCTATAATCTTGGGCTTGCTCCGAAGATAATCACAAGCACTACAAGATCATGCATATACACATCGTAGTCCATCATGTGAGGAGGATAACACAAGAGGAGAGTTTGACCTCTCTACAAGAGACGAACCGGTAAAACCTCCAACATCAAAAACACCACAAGATATTCAAATGAAATCCGTTTTTGATGAACTAGAGCTTGGTATGGAGATGAAAACAAGCTCTAAATTCTCACACGGATAAAAGCCAAATAAGAACCAAGAAAGATGATATGCCAAGTATGCAAAGGTTTGAGCTCTCCACAAAGATGCGATCAGGTTACTCACTTGAGAGCCCCTCTTGATAGTACGCCGTCTATCCTATGACCCGGTCTCCCACTAACACCATGAGACCGGTAAAATAGAAACCCTATCAAGCTCATACCTTTGTCTTGCGCATTCCACTTGAGCTAGATGATGACGATCTTGATCTCTTCAAGTGGACCACCTTTCTTGATAGCGCTTGCTAGCACATGCTTGATGAAGACTTCTTCAAATACTCCCCCATACACCATTATGGGAGAGCCTCGCTTAGCTCCATCTTCATGTATCCACTTGCGCTTCATATTCTTCTCTTGATATAGATGATGGCTTGGAGATAAAACATGAATGTTCACTCAATCTTCTTTTCCAAGCCATGCTTGCAATAAGCTCAACTCTAGATGACCATTCTTCATATAAACCCTTGAATAGAGCATTGATCATCATGTAATCTTCTAGAGTCCAACACATGAACTCCAATCTTTTCCTATGGACAAGATCTACAAGTATATCTCAATGCAAACATTAGTCCATAAGGATTGTCATTAATTACCAAAACCACGCATGGGGCAACACATGCACTTTCAGGCGGGAGTTATGAGCCACGAACGCCATTGGAAAGGGAAGGAGAGAAAACGTGGATGTGTGTTTCTAGCTGATAACTATGGAACGAGAGAGACGATCGATTGTGTGGTAATGTTCGATATGGTAGGAAGGTTATATATAGTGGCAGCGCCGGAGATAGTGCGAAGGCGTGCAGAACGATGCGCGCACTGGGCGACGGCGGCGGCGTGCAAGCAGCGACTGCAGCGACGGTAGTGCAGCAGCGTTTAGAACGATGCGCGCGGCGTGCTGTGCGGCGGCGTGCTGTGTGTCTGTGGTGCCGTGCTGTGCGGCGGCGGCGTGCACTGCGAGTCTGCGATAGTGACTTCAATTGTGGCGGCGTCAATGGCAGGGCATGTCGGCCGCGTGGATAGCGGGATTGGGTCAGTGGCGGTTGGATGGTTGTTCGATGGCCCAGATCTGGGGGGGGGGGGGGTCGACTGAAGCGTGGGCTTCGGGCGTCGGAACCACACCAAAACCTAGGTGGTGTCATATAATATGAAAGAGAGTGTTGTGGGGGATTGTAAGAGCCATCCTGAGTCTCCGAGGTGTGAACAACTTCACACACCACACTTATCCCACACGAAGGTTCTGCTCTTCTAGGTGGAACCTCCCATTCCCGGTGCAACGGATGGAATCATGCATGTGATAACATGAGACAAAATTGGGTTCCAGATGTTCATATGGCCCACCCTAACACAACCAAGGAGAAAAGTCCCCAGAGCTACCCCTTTTGACGCCCGTTGAAGGGGTAGACGACGTGGTCGACTTCCGGCCAAATCTGGTCGACTTCCGGCCAAAATGCATACATGAACTTTGCACTTTAATTGCTTATATTCCAATCATATTTGCATCATATAAGGGTTATATCAATGTTTTATAATGATTTTTGGGAATATTCATTTATTTCCTATTTTTATGGAATTAACCCTGCACAGGCAGAAAACCCCGTTTTCTTATTTTAATGTTTCAGGGACCCAAACGTCAACGAAATCACCTGGAAATTTACGGGCGTCAATATTTGGAAGGAAGAAGACCTGTGGGCGAAGGAAGCGAGCAAACGGAGGCTCGAGGGCCAAACGAGGGGGGCCCACGCGGCCTGGTACTGTAGCCGCGTGGGACCCACCCATTTGGGCCTCGTGGCTCCGTTGCCTTCGATCTTTTCTCCACCGACATCGTCTTGACCTAAAAACGCCTATAAAAAAGGTCCCCGACGTTCTCTGGAAGGAGCGCCGCACAAACACAGAAACACCGAAACGGAGATCAGGAGCTGCAGATTGGAGGGGGAAAACTCCGGCGGGGCGCTGCCGGGGTGGTCTCCACCTTCTCCAACGACTTCTCCACCGTCTCCATGATGAAGGGGGAGTAGTCCACCCCCTGGATTTGGGTTTGTGGTGGTAACTTATGTATCTCTCCTCTCTTTGAGCTTCACTAATTAGTACCGTATGAGCTGCTGAACATGATTACGGTCATCTATGTAATTCCCATGGTGGATATTGTGGTGTGAGATAATATTTGTTATGCATTTACTGTTGTGTTGGATCTTTTATGACTTGTCATACTTTGGAGATATTCTATGATGCATGTGATGGTTTGATTTATGCATAATGCCTTGTTTATCTTTATCATGAGGTGATTGACACCACCAAGTGTAGATAGATGAGAGAGATGTGGTCACACACACGAAATATAAATCATTGCACTAGTGTTTAGAATATTATCCATTATGAAGTATGATGTATGTGGGTACTGGGTGGCCAATGTGACAGAAGGCATAGGTATTGAGTGACACAGTACCGTCCAACATCCTTTATCTGGGGGTAAAAAGAGAAGTATGATGTGGGTGTGACAGCAACCACGCTAGCCTTACGAGGGTGACACTAGCAACACAAATGAGTATTTCTTTCAACTATGTGTTTTAGGACATGTAGCCGTTATAAAAGCTACCATTAAAACATGACAATTATGTGTACTTTATCTATAACATGATAATCACCATAGATGAGAGAGAGAGGATTAAGTGAACCCATGTCCATTGTTCCTATAAGAGAAAACCTTTGTCTTGTCCTCTTGCATTGAAGAGGATTGGGACACTTTTACATTCTTGCTTGGTTACATTAAACTTCCATCCATCAAATCAACCACCTTGCTCCTTAAACTTGTTTAGTGCATAATCAACTAAAACTTGTGACACTTTAGTTGTAGGGAATAGATAACTTTTCCTTCTTGCTCCTGCGGATCGATACCTTACTTCCACATTGAGAGGTGCTATAGTGATCCCTGCTCTTGGGGGTATCAAGTACTTTTCTGGCGCCGTTGCCGGGGAGCGTAGCGCTTAAGTTTCTATTCTTGTGTGCACTAGACTAAGCTTGGGGAGTTTCTCTTTAACTTGTTTTATATCTTGCAATCATCTAAGCTTGGGGAGGTTCCTTTAAACTTGTCTGGGTGTAAGTTCTTCATTACTTTTGCTATGGGTTTTCTGTTTGATTATACACCTGAGGAACTTGCAACATTTACACTTGAGGAACTTGAAATATTACAAGAAGCTGATGATTTCTTTTCTCGAGCAGATGCTATTAAACGTAAAAAGTTAACTCTTGCTGCCATGGAAAGAACTAATATTTTGCAGGAAGAAGAGGACAAAAACCTAAGCTTGGGGATGCCCATGCAATCTCAAGAAGATGCTGAAAAAGAACAACTGGAGAATGAAGAGTTGGATCTCCCAACTTCACCATCAACATATGATAGTAACACTCAAACTCAAAAACCTTTTGTAGTAAACTTATTGATAATAATGAGGAGTGTTGCTTAAATGTGCTATATGATAATGCTTTAGATGATGGTCCTATGCTTATTGATAATCCTCATGTTTGAAGTTACTAATTATGTGAGGATAAAAATGATATACTTGCTGTTTGATATACTCTTACTCATGAGAGTCCTGCTATGTTCTTGAATTCTCCTAACTACACCATAGAGGAGAAATTTGCTTATGTTGAGAAATACTTATGTGGTTTGCAATTATCTTTAGTTCCAAATCTTTGTTGCAACCATGATATTAAACTTGATATTGATCTTAATAACTATTTTGAAAGAGGGAAGCATGCTAATGAATTCCAAAATAAATTTAATGATCCTCTTTATGTGCCTAAATTATCTAAGTTGGAAGATTCTATTGGTTATATGGTTGAATACACTTCTATTACTTGCAACTATTATGAGAGAGGAGGTTATGAGAACCCTCTTTATGCTACTAATAATTATGGGCTGCAAGTAACTTTTGTTAATATGCATTGGAAAACTTCATTCATATACAAAATGCCAATGCATAGAAAGAAAGTTAGACTTCGTTGTTATTACTTTTGTGTTTTTTTCTCTCTCAACCAGGTTTCAACTTGACTATTATTTCATTGGTTGAGAGCAACATGGGACCCTGGTATATGCATGGAACACTTCCCAAGAAAGGGGAACATCAAAGTTCAAGCTCCCTCATGAGCTTCATCTTCAATAAACAACAAGTAAGAAGCCTAGCTATATGGCTATAAAGAAAGCGCTTTGCGGGAGGCAACCCGGTTATTTTTGTGTGTGATTTTTCTTTGTGTCCTCTTGCTGTAACAAGAGACTTTGTGTCTAGTTTAGGTTCTGGAGTTTTAATAAAGTGCCAAGTTTTACCCTTTTTGGTTTGAAAAGTTGCTTATAGCGTTCGGAGATTTTATTCCTGCACGAGTCAGTGCACGGTATGATTTTTAATTCTTATTCTGTAACTCCGAATGAGCTCATATTTGAACTGTAGTTGCAACTTTTCATCCTCTGTATGCATGAATTTTTCGGAATTTTTCGAGAAAGTTTGGTAGGGTAGAAAAATACGTTTTGCTGCTGCTGTTTTTCTGGACAGATTCTGTCCCATTTTGTTTGATGCATGCTTTGAGCTTTTAAGTTGAATCTTTTTGATCCAATTGAGTTTATGAGTAGGCATACAACATTATACACTTTCTGGACATTCATATGAATTTTTGTTCAAGGATTATATGCAGCAAGAAACCTATTTGTTTATCACTATTAATGCACCCCACAGAAAAGAAATGGGAGAAACGGTGTTTTGAAGTTTTTTCACAGGGATTGGAGGAGATGCACCAAGAGCTATCCAAGGATGGTGAAGACCATAAGCTTGGGGATGTGAAGACAACCCCGCTGGACCTACACACTCTCGGTTTGCACACGTCCAACTTCTGTTTTTCGATCGAAACACTTTATCGCATAAACTTGGAGCGTCGTTTTTGTTTTTGTTTGAGTCTTGAGAGACCACCACACTATCATTATATATGAGAGAGCTACTGGAAATATGGGTTGAAATATGTTGGATGCTTTTATAAGATTGGGAAAAGGGATGTTTGACTTGATTTTTAATGATACATATAGTTGCATGATTCATGAGCTTGTTTATGAGTAATAGTTTGCAAATTCTTTTTGTAGAGCTATCACTTATTCATGTTTTGGTGCTGATTGTTATTTACTTGGTTTAACATGGATTAGTTAGTTCTATGGACACTCATGCATGCATCTAGATGGTCAACTTTCTCCCTTTTGCTAGCCCAAAAACTCCAACAAGCAAAAACTTGTTTCCAACACCTTCAACCAAAGTTATTCCAGTGAGTCCACCATATCTACCTATTGGCTTTATGCTATTCCGAGTATGTTTAACATGTTGTTTGTGTTATCTTACCTCTGAATGAAAATGTTTATGTTATTGATTGCAATGGAAAAAATTGGTTATATAGCTCTCACGAACTTGATGCACAATGTTCTTTTATTTGCATAATAAAACTTGACCCATTGTGATTAAGATTATGATGTTTGTGGCTTGATGAATGTTTTGGGTTGGAGTTAGCCCATATGTGCTGTCACATGGCAAGCTTTCAACACGCTCTTCATCTCATTTAGTTGATATCATGTGCTTTTGTCTATGGATGCTTATCATGTTGAAATAAATGTGGAAATAGAGTGAGTTTAAATGAGTTTGTGTAAATGGTTAGAGAGACGCCTGGGCCGCTAATCTAAGCCATGCATCATTCATGGTGGAAATTTACTTACATACTATGGTGAACCTTCTGTGATACACCTTGCAATAAAAAACTATTCCAATGGTAAATAAAAAGGGTGTTGAGATTGTTCATTTTGTTTGTTTGTCTTGTCATTTTGATATGGGCTTGTTCCATATCTTGGGACAAGAGGTACCCCAGTTGACGCTCTTGATGATACTATTATGCTTACAATGATATTTAATTGAACTTGCTTTGTTTCCCAAGTTGAGTAACACATGGTGTAGTACTTGTATTCAAGGGGCATGAGACATTCAACCCATTCTTTATCAAGCACACTACTCATATTTGCTTTCACTTTAACCTTAATCATTCAAGATGCTATGATAGGGGCAATGAGAGCTTGACACCAATGAATACCTTATTGCAATCATTAACTTAAGTAGAAGAGTTTGGAAGTTGGATGAAACTTATGCATGCTTTACCTCTACTCACATATACATCTTTCCAAAGTGTACACCTATCATATTCAGATTTTCATCTACACTCTATGACCATTGTAGGATGTTCTACTTATCATTATGCATACATGTGTTCCATATTACTTGCTACTATGTTACACTTTGTGAACTATCAATGAACATCCTTGTCTTGAATACTTGATATCACTTCATAAACTATTTGCATATTGCTACTCCTTTGAAGAATGAATCATTTGACTATATGTAGCAATAGTAATCATCTTTGATATCATTGTTAAGTATTAAATTGCAAAGTCCATGTTAGTTTTATCATCTTCATACTCGAGGACGAGCATGGATTAAGCTTGGGGATGTTGATGCATGTAAAATGCATACATGAACTTTGCACTTTAATTGCTTATATTCCAATCATATTTGCATCATATAAGGGTTATATCAATGTTTTATAATGATTTTTGGGAATATTCATTTATTTCCTATTTTTATGGAATTAACCCTGCACAGGCAGAAAACCCCGTTTTCTTATTTTAATGTTTCAGGGACCCAAACGTCAACGAAATCACCTGGAAATTTACGGGCGTCAATATTTGGAAGGAAGAAGACCTGTGGGCGAAGGAAGCGAGCAAACGGAGGCCGAGGGCCAAACGAGGGGGGCCCACGCGGCCAGGTACTGTAGCCGCGTGGGACCCACCCATTTGGGCCTCGTGGCTCCGTTGCCTTCGATCTTTTCTCCACCGACATCGTCTTGACCTAAAAACGCCTATAAAAAAGGTCCCCGACGTTCTCTGGAAGGAGCGCCGCACAAACACAGAAACACCGAAACGGAGATCAGGAGCTGCAGATTGGAGGGGGAAAACTCCGGCGGGGCGCTGCCGGGGTGGTCTCCACCTTCTCCAACGACTTCTCCACCGTCTCCATGATGAAGGGGGAGTAGTCCACCCCCTGGATTTGGGTTTGTGGTGGTAACTTATGTATCTCTCCTCTCTTTGAGCTTCACTAATTAGTACCGTATGAGCTGCTGAACATGATTACGGTCATCTATGTAATTCCCATGGTGGATATTGTGGTGTGAGATAATATTTGTTATGCATTTACTGTTGTGTTGGATCTTTTATGACTTGTCATACTTTGGAGATATTCTATGATGCATGTGATGGTTTGATTTATGCATAATGCCTTGTTTATCTTTATCATGAGGTGATTGACACCACCAAGTGTAGATAGATGAGAGAGATGTGGTCACACACACGAAATATAAATCATTGCACTAGTGTTTAGAATATTATCCATTATGAAGTATGATGTATGTGGGTACTGGGTGGCCAATGTGACAGAAGGCATAGGTATTGAGTGACACAGTACCGTCCAACATCCTTTATCTGGGGGTAAAAAGGGAGAGTATGATGTGGGTGTGACAGCAACCACGCTAGCCTTACGAGGGTGACCTAGCAACACAAATGAGTATTTCTTTCAACTATGTGTTTTAGGACATAGCCGTTATAAAAGCTACCATTAAAACATGACAATTATGTGTACTTTATCTATAACATGATAATCACCATAGATGAGAGAGAGAGGATTAAGTGAACCCATGAACCCATGTCCATTGTTCCTATAAGAGAAAACCTTTGTCTTGTCCTCTTGCATTGAAGAGGATTGGGACACTTTTACATTCTTGCTTGGTTACATTAAACTTCCATCCATCAAATCAACCACCTTGCTCCTTAAACTTGTTTAGTGCATAATCAACTAAAACTTGTGACACTTTAGTTGTAGGGAATAGATAACTTTTCCTTCTTGCTCCTGCGGATCGATACCTTACTTCCACATTGAGATGCTACAGTGATCACTTGCTCTTGGGGTTATAGGGGGTCGATGAAAGCCGGGGCTTCGTAGCGTCGGAACCACACCAAAACCTAGGTGGTTTCATATAATATGCATGACAGTGTTGTTGGAGTTTGTAAGAGCCAGCTTGAGACTTAACCTGTCATCGGGACCTGTTGTGTTCAAAGAAGCTAAAACTTGGCTTTCCATGTTACTATGGCCTACACACCAATGCAACAATGGAGAAAAAATCATTGGGTTCTACCGCGTTTGACACCGGCCAAAGTGTTGATTATTCCGGTCAACTAACTAGGGTTTGGCCGTAGTTTCGATTTCGGAGAGACGAAATCCCACCAAAACTAAAGTTAATTCATTCAAATTTAAGGCAAATTAAGACATTACATTTATTAACAAATTTCATTCAAGCTTCCTACAAACTAAATATAATCCATTTAAACCGAAGCTAAAAATTAAGACATTACATTTATCAAAATTCTAAGTTAGGCAGCGACAGGCCATTAGGCGGCGGCGGTTTGACCGCTGGGTCAAAGTTTCAAAGAATGATCAATTTGTTTAAGCCGCCCATCATGCATCCGACGGCCACCAAAGATTCCCGCACAGCCCATCAAAATTTAGCGTCGGCTCAAAAATTTCGCGCCAGGCTTGGGCATTCAAAATTTCGCGCCGAGGGCATTTCGGAAAGCTAGCTCAAAACTCTCCTTATCCCCTCAGCCCTCGCCCACAGAAACCAGATTGAAATTAGTTACCCCTTCTCCTCCTCCTCCCCTCCCAAACCCTAGCCTCTCCTCGCCAACTCGCCGTGTAGCTCGCCGTCCCTTTCTCCAATCCCGTCCTATAGCTCATTTGCAAGGTGTGTGACACCTCGCTGTCTATTTCGAGCCCCAGATCTGCAACCACGCCATCGAGATCGACTCCCAGATCTGCCACCTCGCCATCGAGATCGACTGCCAGATCTGCCACCTCGCTGCGGAGGCCCCCAGTCCAGTTCTACCAGCTTGTCGACAAGCTCGCCATCTAGATCTCTCACCTCAGAGACGAGCTCGCCGTACCGGTCTTCCACCTGGACGTCTAGCTCGCCTGTCTGCCACCTCGTCTCCAACCTCGCCGTCAAGGTTTGCCACGTCGTCTCCAACCTCGTCATCAAGGTCTGCCACCTCGTCTCCAACATCATCGTCAAGGTCTGCCACCTCGTCTCCAACCTCGTTGTCAAGGTCTGATACCTTGTCTCCAACCTCGCCGTCAAGGCTCGCCACCTAGTCTCAAACCTTTATCGTGAAGGCTCGCCACCTAGTCTCAAACCTCACCGTCAAGGTCTGCCACCTCGTCTCCAACCTAGCCGCAACTTCACTGTCAAGGTCTGCCACCTCGATGCCACGAAGACAAACAAGGGCTTCCCTAGCGGCGTTGTCAAAAGATACCTCTTCGATGGCACCAGCAAAGTTTCCTCGCCGGAAACGCCCTAAGAAAGAGGTCTCAAAAGCCGAAGGCAAATAATCTCTCAATTTTTGTCTGTTTAATTGTATGCTTGATGCTTCCTAAATTATTTGCCTATTTAGTTGTATGCTTGATGCTTCCTAAATTGTTTGCTTGTTTAATTGTATGCTTGATGCTTCTTTATTACCCTGCTAATGTTTGATGAAATTAGTCTGTCACAATTGTAGGCATGTTTAATTGTTTGATCGATTCTTCATCTGTATAAATTGGTTCCCTTTTTAATTGTATGATCGACTCTGCTTTATTATCCTGCCTATGTTTGATGCAATTACATGTCTAAATGGTTTGCATGTGATCCTATCATGCTTTAGATCGGAATTTACATTGCTCATATCAGACTGTTGTTACATGATGAGTAGCTTACTTTGAGTTCTTTGTTCATGTTAGGATCAAAATTACTACCCATAGAAGAAGAGCGGATCAAAACTATCCTGGGGAACAATGCACGGCTGCAACAACTGGGCTTTACGTCTTTAGCAAGTTTTGTTGCATCCCCGACTATGTTATCCCCTAATCTGGTAGCTCATCATCATCTCATGATATCTTGTCAACATACATGCTTTATCATCTTCTAGTTTCATCTATGTTCTGTACATGCTTGTCAACATACATGCTTTATCATCTTCTAGTTTCATCTATGTTCTGTACATGCTTCTCAACATACATGCTTTATCATCTTCTAGTTTCATCTATGTTCTGTACATGCTTGTCAACATACATGCTTTATCATCTGCTAGTTTCATCTATGTTCTGTACATGCTTATCAACATACATGCTTTATCATCTTCTAGTTTCATTTATGTTCTGTACATGCTTGTCAACATACATGCTTTATCATCTGCTAGTTTCATCTATGTTCTGTACATGCTTGTCAACATACATGCTTTGTCATCTTCTAGTTTCATCTATGTTCTGTACATGCTTGTCAACATACATGCTTTGTCATCTTCTAGTTTCATCTATGTTCTGTACATGCTTGTCAACATACATGCTTTATCATCTTCTAGTATCATCTATGTTTTGTACATGCTTGTCAACATACATGCTTTATCATCTTCTAGTTTCATCTATGTTCTGTACATGCTTGTCAACATACATGCTTTATCATCTGCTAGTTTCATCTATGTTATGTACATGCTTATCAACATACATGCTTTATCATCTTCTAGTTTCATCTATGATCTGTACATGCTTGCTTGTTTTTTGTTAGTTCATGAACATGCTTGCTTGTTTTTTTATCATTATTCACTAGCGCTTATGATTGTCTACGCACGTTTAGGCGAGCGCCTTGTTGAACACAGTAATTCACAAATATGTTCTGTACAATATTGTCATCTGTAATTTACAGATATGTTTTGTACATGCTTGTCATCTGTAATTTACAAATATGTTCTGTACATGCTTGTCATCTGTAATATACAAATATGTTCTTTACATGCTTGTTAGGCAAGCAAGAAAAGAAAGATGGCGCCACTTGATTCAGAGGATGCCACTGAAGCCACGCTGGAGCATGGACTGCTTACTTTGCCGCACAAAATCAGTCTGCATTCCCCGCTTTCAAAGTCTCAGCTTCAAACTCAACTTGATTCCGAGATAGCAGTTGCTGCGAATCTCTGGAGTACAATTGATGAGTTGCAGAAGGTGAAAGAATCTGCAAGGCTCAAGTTCGCAAAAGAAATGGAAGTATTTCGCAAGGAACAACAACACATAAAGAAGTCGCAAGAACAGGGCAATGCCCTAATTGAGAAGTTGGCTCATCAAATTTGTCGTGAGTGAAACCGGGAGGCTTTGTCCTTCTTGCTGAACATTGTGAGCCTTCGGCCTGTGAGGCTATGGCCTTCTTGTTGCTGACAACTGTGAGCATTTGTCCTGTGGATGTGTTGATGACCTACTGTAGACTTTGATATTGAAATTGAATTTATGTATTTAACGTATTTCATACACGCTTGAGCATTTGATATACATGTTTGCATGTAAAATTATGTATTTGATACACGTGTCACCATATTCGTCGCCGCCGTGGTGCTGTGTGGTTGCTCCACGTGCCGCCTTTCTATTGCGTCCCGTCCCGACGGATAAAAACGACACGAGTTGAATGACGTCATCACACAGCCCGCGACATAAATTTCCGTCAAGCAGTAGCGCGACGTGGCTGTGCATGTGTTGCCCACGTGTCGCCGGATGGTAACGTGACACAAGGACATAACAAAACGTCACAGTGATATGACGTAATAGAACGGAATGGATGATGTCATACGTGTGGCCGTAACGGGATCTCACTGTGTCGAAAAAAAACATCGCTCCAGGACGACGTCTTTCGATCAAGAAGTGACGTCACCAGAAGGCGACAACGGCTTTGAGAAAACTCCGTTCGCCACATGGCAGTAGCAAGCGACAGAAAAAAACGTTGCCCCCTTAACGGGCCTGGGCCGTCACTCGCGACGTCTTACGAACGTCGCGCGTACCCTCGACATCCTCTGGTGCAACAGAAACGTCATAACCGCGTCTGTGACTATCGATCCCCGACAAAATCATTACATCGCGTGAATCGTCGCGTTGGCTTGCCAACGACGTTTTGGGGCTTCGGGGCGACGGTATACAAACGTTACCTATCGCCAATAGTTTTGTAGTGGATGTGGCCGAACTTGGTGGCATTTTGGTGGCCGAAGTTGGTGTTGGTCGAGATTTTATTTGGTGTCTACTATCGTATGCCCGAACTTTGATAATCTACATTTCGGTGGCCAGCTTTGGTGTTGGCATTCATTATATTGTTCCAAATGCAGAAATGGGCAAAAAAGGAAAGCGTCAACTATTCGGGGGGTGCCGGTGAGGGCACCACCCCCCATTGTGCCAGACATGTGTCCGGCACCCCCAAAGCAGACACATTTTGGGGGATGCCGGAGAAATTTACACATGTGTCAGTGGAGCGGTGTCGTAGTTTTGTCACGGCAGATGCCATGGGATGGCTTAATCTCGGTGTGGAGCAAGGCGACTTAGTAATCATGAAGGGTTTCACACACACACACACGATTTTTACCCAGGTTTGGCCCCACGCCTGGAAGTAATGACCTACTCCTGCTTGATTGTATTGATTTGGTGGGGTGTACAAGCTATGCCAATGGTGAGTGCGCGAGAGCTTAGAGGAGCTCCGGCGCAAGGTGTATCTAGATGAATCTCTCCTCTAGGGTTTCCTCCAGTCTACTTATAGGCAGTCGACTAGGGTTTACAGGAGATCCGGGTCGGTTTAGGAGCGTAATCCTCGCAGTGGGTATCTCCAAGTCCGAGTTCTTGATCAACTCGGCATCCTTCCGAGTCAGCCCACCGGGTTCCGTGATAGACCAGGTATCTAGAAAATGTCCTCAGAGTGGTCCTTGGGCATTGGCAGAGTTAGATTTCAGAGAATGGGTGTACATGTCAAAATAAATTAGTGAAGCGTATACAAGATTATCATTTTTTTTGTTAGATGTGCATGTTATACAAAAGATATTGCTTTCCCCCTAAAATAATGGGTGTACATTTGTATGCCCAATTACACACCTAGCTCCGCCATGGCCTTGGGCCACCCGGTTTTGTGGTTCGACTCGTGGTTCTAGGCCTACCCGGTTGGGTATTCCCTCGTGAAGCTGCTCTAATGTCAACGCACAGGTAAAACTATCTTTATGCAAATGGCCAATCTGAAAGAGATAGTTAGGAAGTAGAAGACCGAATACCACCACCGCGGGTCGCTACGAGAGTGCAGTGTTGCATTATTTTTGTTATTGCAATAACATATGGTCACTACCATCACCAGGTTAAAAAAAATCCATCAGAGCATCTGCACGGGCATCCCTGAAATTTTGTCTGATACCCCCTAAAATGTGTTTGGTATGGGGGTGTCAAACACATGTCCGGCACAGGGGGTGAAATTTATTTTTGTAAACGGTGAAAAAGCATGTCACTTGGACACACTAGGTCACAAATCGTGTGAGTGGATCGTTTGAGCGTGGACGCGCCATTGGATCCACTCTACAGAACTTATGTGCCCATATAGCCCCAGAAAAACTCGTGAGTGGATAGCTTGAGAATGGGCAGGCCACTAGATTCGCTCTGGGAATTTTCCGTGGCCATATAAAATATTTATTTATTCTAACACATAAAAAGCATAACACATGGCATAGAAAATCCTCCCGATGAATTCTGACCCTGCGTTAGAGTGGGTGACATGTGAGCCCGTCCCAAGTCCGACTCATGGAGACGTTGTCCGGTGCCCTCGAGCAAGCTCCCAACTATGAAGAGTCAAGAGAGTGTCTTGGGGGTGCCGCTGGAGGCGTTTTTTTTTATCCAGACCCTCATTGGTGCCGGTTGAGAACTTGAGATGATATGAGCTCGTAGAACAAATATACTGAGAATTATATACGCAATTCACCGAAGGTCTGGTAATTACATCGAAGAATAACAGATGTAACAGAAATGAAGAAGAACAATATGAAATCAAGCCAAATAAACGAATCCTCAGATCAAAGCAAACACGAGACGAGCAAACACACACCGTATAAAATATGTACGCCTGGGTACCACTCAGAAATGCACGTGGCAGTAGACCCGATCGAAGGAGCTCGGCGACGCGAAGTTGACGGGCACCAGCGGGCAGCTCGCGCGCATCTTGTAGCGCCGCGTCCTCACCAAGCCGTACTTGAACCACACCTTGCTCCGGACGTGCACGTCCAGCGGGAACTTCCCGCCGGACCGGTCCTTCTTTATCTCCCGCTCCACCTCCCTCGGCAGCGCGTCCCCCACCGCCGGCGCGGCGACGTCGATCCTCGTCTCGTTGTGCGGCGGCTGGCGGAACCCCGGCACCTCGGCGCCGCCCAGGTACGTGCCGTTGAACCACACCCCGACGTCGAGCGAGCGGTACACGACGGAGCGCTTGTTGGGGTTGAAGGCGCGGAGGGCGAGGACGAAGGTGCCGTTGAGAGCGTCCCCCGCCGTGAAGTTGAAGCCGCGCACCGTGGCGTGGTCGACGGAGAGGTGGAGCTTCCCGGGACGGAGCGCCAGCCAGATGATGACGATGATGGCGGCGGCGACGAGCAGCGCGAATAGCGACGCAAGGAAGCACTGCGCCGTCGTCGGACGCGTGCGCCGTGTGGCGCTCATGGGCCCTGCCATTTCGCGATCAAACCCAGCAAGCTAAGCTAGCTTGGTGGCCGCTACGATCGCCGACGACCTAAAACCTTTGGTATGGATATCTCTCGATCGGCGAGTTTCTCTTGGCTTGTTGGAAACGGGTTAGGCTTCCAGGCGTATCTATATAGTGATCGAGCAGCGCGCGCGATGCTTTGAGTAGCGAGGGGATGTTTCTACGAGTTGGCATTGGCACGGCCTGTGGTTGGAGCAGTCGGCGGTTTTGGTACGTACGCACGTACTGCGACGCGACAGGCGCCGGCAGCCGTGGTGCAACGAAGCTCTTTGCAAGCCTAGTGTAACGAGTGCAATTTGAGCTGCAATATGTATTGCTTGCCAAGTGTGGTAACTCTAGAGCTTGGGCGCTTTGGATGGTGCAATGGTTTTGGAATCCTTCTGGCTCACTCCTTCGTATCGTAGGATCGAACCGATGCGCGCCGAGGGAAGAAAAGCATATGGACAGCCCACGAAATGGTGCGGTCACATAGTCACATATGGAACTTTTACTGTTGAATATATTGGTGGGGATTTAGGGCAAAAATCACAAATCTGACCCTCGGAGCAAAGTTGAATCCAAAATGAACCGATTTCGAACTTTTAGCCGAATCTAACCCTTTTTATTACCGCTCAACATATTGGCGGTAGGGTCTACAGGCTACCGCCTGATGGGCTGGCGGTATGGTTCTGGAATATTACATTAAATAAAGTACCTACCCATATCTGGATACTAAGCATGAGGTGGTGCAGTGGCTGTGGACCTACAGCTGTTGCGTTAGGTTCTGGGTTCGATCCCTAGCGAGATGTTTTCCTTTTTGCAGTTTTTCCTGGCGTTTTTAGCTTTTACACATTGCAATTATTTCTTCCATGGTAATATAAAGATCTACGTCGTTTAACTAATTATTACACGGTAATAGGAAATAGGCCTGAAAAAATTGCAATTATTTCTTCCACGGTAATATAAAGATCTACGTCTTTTAACTAATTATTACACGGTAATATAAAATAGGCCTGAAAAAAAATAAAAGGACAATACGCCCGTAAAAATAAAAACGTCTTATAATATATAAAGATATACGTTTTTTTAACTAATTATTACACGGTAATAAAAAAATATGCATGAACAAATTAAAAGGACAATACGCCCCAAAAAAATAAAAACACCATATTAAATATAATAATTTACGTTTTTTAACTAATTATTACACAATAATAAATAATACGCCCAAAAAATAAAATGACTATACTCGGACTTGAAATCAAAGGGATGTATTCACGTAAGGATAGCGCTCCTACTTGATGGTTGTGTACCGGACAATTCAGCCTGCACTTCCGGTGGTAGCCTATTAATCCTATCGCCAAGATGTTGAGCGGCTAAAGGTTCAAAGTCGGTTCATCTTAGATTAAACTTTGGTTTGAGGGTAAGATTTGTGATTTTGGGGCCAAAAACCGTATTTTTTTCTTACCTTGTACGGAGTAATAATTAGTTAGTTTAAAAAAATTATCTTTATATTTTATATGGAATTTTTATTTTTTCGAGCGTATTGTCCTTTTCTTTTTTCAGGCGTATTTTATAACCGTGTAATAAATAGTTTTTAAAACTTAAATCTTTATATTTTTATATGAATAGTTAAAGTCACGATTTTGTTCTATTGTGGAATAAATAGCTAAGAACTTGTTGTCCTTTATTTTGTGGTGTGATGAATAGTTTTAAAAAATTCAAGTTGACCTTTACATTTTCTCTGGCGTATTAATATTTCATTGTGTAATAAATAGCTAAAAAGACTAGTCATTTATTTTATATGGTGCGGTCCTTTTGTTTGTGTAGTAAAACGCCAGGAAAAACTGCAAAAAAATTATATGTCGCTGGGGATCGAACCCAGAACCTAACGCAACTAGTACAAGCCAACAGCCACTGCGCCACCTCTACTTACAGTCAAACTACGGATAGAAACGTTACTTAAATGTAATATTCCAGAACCATACCGCCAGCACATTCGGCGGTAGCCCATAGACCCTACCGCCAATATGTTGAGCGGTAATAAAAAGGGTTAGATCCGGCTAAAAGTTCGAAATCGGTTCATTTTGGATTCAACTTTGCTCCGAGGGTCAGATTTGTGATTTTTGCCGGGATTTAGAGAAGAACCAAGAATGTGGAAGACTAGAGGATTCCGGAGGAAATCTTGATCCTTCCTGATTATCCATTTGTGGATTTGAATGCCATAAACCTTACAGATGGTGCAGGAGTAAAAATACTCGCGCTCCATCCAGAACAAGGAGGGAAAAATCATTTGTTAAAAACAAAATGTAAAAAATGCGTCTCTGTCTGTACTGTGCTTGGTAGGCCTGGCTCAACTCAAAGCGCGTACTGGCCCAACCAGATCAGCCCAAGAACGGCCATTTAACACGATTTAGAAACTTTGGACGCCGTCCATGGTTATTTTTGTGAACTGAATCCTGAAATCAAACCAACTCTTGTGAACTGAATGTCAAAAGAAAAGAACTCTCGTGAACTGGTTACACAAGTCGGAGAGGCAAGATTCATAGCTGCTAGAGGTTGAAAGATTGACGCTGCCTCCGATGTGTTGATGGCCGAAGTTCATGTTGTTCACGATGGCTTGCTGCTATAATAAAAGAGTAGATGTAACCTACTGATTATAAAAATTGATTGCCATGATACAGCGCAAACGTTGGCAGGTGGGTGCTTCTCCGCGGCGGCGGGCTCAGGTATTTCTCAGGAGTGCGCAGCCTAAGAGCATCTCCAAAAAGTGATCTATTATAGGCTTAACCATTTTTAGCTCATATGAAGGTAAAAACAGGCCTCAAACAGCTGCCTTTGATGTAAATTTTGGTGAACTTTTTTTTACATCACGCCTAAAATACATCACTAGTGACGCAAATATACATCACTTGGGCTCGTGCCCAAAAAGAAAAACAGCCACGCGCGCGACTTCAACTGTCGCGTGGAACTTTCCCGCCTACGACCGAGAGCCTTCCTCGCCATCGCTGCCGGCACTTCCATCCCGTCCTCCCCGGGCACCCCTCCTCCACCCCGGCCTTAACGACGCTCGCTGGACCCCCAATTGACCCGTAGAATCGATTCGGTAATTTTCCGGCGCCGCCGCACATTCATTTCCTTCCGCCCTCTCCATCCCGTCCTCCCGGGCATCGACGTCACCCCCGGCCTTCCCGACGCCCGCTGGAGCAGCTGGATCAGGCTTCGACGGTCTGTCGAGTCAATTTCGGGCCGGCCCCGAAGGTAGTTTTTTTCGTAATCTCTTTTTTTTGTTTATGCACGAGAAAGTAATTTAATTTAGATTATCGTTTTATAGATGACTTCTTGTGACTCTAATCATTGGGATGATTCATCGTCCGATGAGAAATATGATTTGGCCAAGGAGGAGGATATTGCAATGCTCGTGATGGTGCACAGAACTAGAGGCCGAAACATGGCGGGTCTGTTTTTGGCCACGAGTTCTTACATAGAGAAGGACTGGAGGCTCCCAAAAGATTTATGCGTAATTATTTTGTTCCAGATCTGATCTTTCCGGAGAGATACTATCGACGCCGGTTTAGAATGTCTACGAAATTGTTCCTTCACATTTGCAATCATGTGAAGCAACATGATTGATCATTCGAACAGAGGAGAAATTACACCGGTATACTTGGACACAACACTGAGCATAAGGTATTCATGATGGCCTATGGTGTTCCAGCAGATTTAATTGATGATAACTTGGCAATGGGAGGGAGCATTTCAATCTTTTTTGCCAAAACATTTGAAAAGGCAGTGGTAGAAGTGTTTGGGCCCGAATATCTGAGAGCACCCAATACTCAGGACAGTCAGAGGATACTGGAGATAAACAAAGGTCGTGGGTTTCCAGGTATGCTTGGCTCCATTAAGTGCATGTACCGGAGGTGGAAGAACTGCCCTGCAGCATGGCATGGATAATTCAAAGGACACAAAAAGATGACACCAATATTCTAGAGGTCGTGGCCGATCAGGAGACATGGATTTGGCATGCATATTTTATGATCTGGATCTTGCAATGATATCAATGTCCTTCAACGATCGGCTCTTTTTGCTAAGTTAGCTAATGGGGAACATACACTAGTGAAGTTCGAAAGCAAATAGTAGCACGAGTTAGGCGTTTTGGCTCCCGAGCTACATGTAACACGTTTTTTCAAAAATTCAAAATTGGCACTTTTTGTTTCCTAAAATCGAGAAACAAATCTCAGATGTGTAGTGTCGAGATCTACAACCGTGCAAAATTCATCTTGAAATTCGTTATATTGTGGGCTGGACAAAAATGAAAAATGGTTGATCTGGGTGGTGAACAGTACACGTTTCAAAAACTTGAAATTTTTCTTGATTTGTCTTTTTTGTGTTGCCCACAATACAATGAATTTTGAGTTGAAATTGTGCACGCCTGTAGACCTCGACACCATCTACATCTGGGTTTTTCTCTCGGTTTTTGAAAATAAAAAGTACCGATTTTGAAACTAAAAAGTACCGATTTTGAATTTTTCAAAAATAAGCTACATGTAGTTCTGGAGCCATTTGCACTTTCTGATGGTCGTGCTCGTGCGTATAACTTTGGATACTACCATGCCTATGGGATTTATCCAAAGTGGACTACTTTTGGCAAACCGGTTCTATACCCCCAATGTAAGAAAGAAGCTTATTTCCATAATTTTCAAGCGACTGCTAGAAAAAATGTGGAGAGGGCTTTTGGCATTTTCTAATCCTAATTTGCTATTGTGCGAGGACCGACTAGGTTTTGGGATCAAGAGATCCTTTGGTATATCATGACAGCCTGCGTGATCTTGCATAACATGATCATTGAGCACAAGCGTGTACAAAATTTGGACTACACCATGTTCTACCTCATGGGAAAATGGGTGTGGCCAATTAAAAATGCAGATAGAATCGAACTCTTTCTTCAGGTGAATCATGACATTACAGATATCAGTACGCACACTAATCTTCAAAAATATCTCATGGAGGAGTGGTGTGGAAATGGCATGGGCAAGAAAACACCTAGATTCATCTTTATTTTTACATTGGCAACATTTTATGGATGAACTTTATTGTAATGTGGGCTGCTATTTCGTTTTGTTTGATGCACGACATTTTATGCTATGAATTTGATGAACCATGCAATAATGTTGTAGGTTGTTGAATTTTTATTGTTATTTTACGGTCTTTGAATTGATTTGATATGTGTGTCCGGTTTTATGTTTGTATTCATTTTTTGGGTGGAGAATGACGTGCGCTACTGGAGAACTCGTGCGTTATACGGTGCCCTAAAGTACATCAGCTATTGGAGTTGGACCTTTCTGATGATCTAAAAACATCTTTTTGGTGATGTAAATTTTACATCAGCCTGTATTTGGTGCCCTAAAACGCATCACCTATTTGAGATGCTCTTAGCAAGTGAGTTTGTAATCCACCGTGGCAGACAATGAGAGGGCTAGGTCATTAATTCCGTTATTTCTAATTGGATCGATGAACCCCTGTTTTTTCTTACATTTTCTGATAAACAAATGGTGTAACTCTGTTTATTATTCTTCCAAAAAAACTCTGATTATTAATCAGTAAAGTATGAGGGCGTCCCCCCCCCCCCCCCCCCCCCCCCCCCTCAAAAAAAAAAAGGCGGTTACACTCTCCTAAAACATAAAAACCTACGGCGACGGTGATCCACATGAGGGCTGCCAAACCGTAAACACATACGAAGATGTCTTACAAAACCCATTAATAATCGAGAAATTTGTTTCTCAGTTATCTCGATGACGCGCAGGAGGTTCATTTTTTACTAGAGGAACATTGAGGTCCAGTTAAACTACCAAGGGTCTCTTTGCTTCAATATAATGTATAATGTATTTATTGTTCAAATTATACTGTATTTATTGTTTAAAATATAAAATGGGTCCGGTTAAACTACCAAGGGTCTCTTTGCTTCAATATAATGTATTTATTGTTCAAATTATACTGTATTTATTGTTCAAAATATAAAATGTGAAATGTGATGGCTGACTTGACAAGCTTCGTTCTCCATTTCAATTATGCTAATTTATTTAATGTTAATTAACTGCCTAGACGCATGATTAGAAAGATTCCATTTTATATGTTTTCCTATTGTTCCCATTTCCCTTTTGTGATGGTTGGGACCAAAAAGTATTATGTGCATTAAAATTTGTTCATCCTTTTGTGGCTGCGTGTACGTGATTGTCCTTCAGCAAGACGAGCGGCTAATAATGTAAAATTGTGGTAGTGGCACGCTTGAAGCTGTCTTTAGACAACAACAACTTGAATGGCATTAAAGGCCATATGTTTCTGGCAATTCAAAGTTGCATATGGTTGTGGTTTTAGAGTGTACTCCCTCCGTCCTCAAATATTCTAAGTGGACATCTAGAAATTTTAAGACAAATTATGGAGTGAAATAGAAAATGCTTTGGGAAAATGCAAGTCACCATCTCTCTCCTCTTTAATTACCCCACCTCTAATGAGGTAAGTGCATGTAAAAAATGAGGAGACCATGTGTTGAATGTTATTGGGCTTGATTCCCGTGTGATGAGAGAGAAGCATTATTATCTACTTTAAAGTAGTTTCTTTTCTTGCATCAACTAGCTAGTTAAGACTACCCATAGTGGGAGTAACATAGCTAGTAACTTCAATACCACGTAGGCAAAAAAGGTGATGTGACAAGTAATTAATTAGGAGAGAGGAGGTTGGAGTAACATAGCTAGTTACCGGAACATCACATATACCAATGCAATGTGAGTATACAGCCTAATTAATAAAGATTTGCATGACACCACACTTATGTTACTATCTACCATAGAGGTAGTAACATAAAGTAGTAACATGTGTATGTTACTAGTTTATGTTACTCCCCACTATGAGTAGTCTAAGTAGCTAGTGGTTCCTGTGGTTAGCTCAACCTTGTTGCTTACTGGATTTGCTAAAAGGACGCGACATACACTATTTCCGCACCACCCTGAATAACAATCCACTATAGTGCTACTAGTGCATTGTTGGTGGTCAATCGGGCGACTGATCTCTAGTCATTTGGAGAAAAAACTACACTAGCAAGCAAAGGCTTGCATGATCCGCGCGCACCCTTTGCCGAGAGAAGGAGCGATGGTTTTTCTCCGTAGACGACAACTCACATCTTGTTTTTGTGAAAGTTCAGAACTGTTGGCCGCTTGGGGTAGACGGAGTTGGTTGACCCAACCGTCGCAGACCCAACTAACTGCAAGTAGCTATACTGCTAGCAGGCGAACTTTCGCCTGTCTGCGTCTCTCCCAAGCAAGATCGGTCAGAGGTAGCTGCACGCCACGTGGTCATGTTCGCCGTATGCTACCTTGCACGCGACACGCTCCACGCCGTCTCGAGCTGGCCGGACCGCCGGAGTCGCCGGCGGCGTTATTGTTTGGCGTCCGCACTGCACAGCTGCACTGCATCACGCTCCCAGCGAGACGCGGTCCGTAGGAAGAAGATGGTGGGGGTGATGGATGGACGGATGGATCGCCATTTAAGCGTCTCCCTCCACCACCCCCTTCAATGCCAAGACAATCAATAGGGATCCCTCCACCGTTGGGTAGGCAGGCGATGGATGGAGCCAGCGTCGATCGCCGCGGGTGACTGCCATGGCTTCGGCTTTGGCTTGGTTGGCCGCGCTAGTTGGTTCGATCGGCTGGTGCACACTGCACACCCTGGTCGCTGGGTCAACCAACGACCCTCGGCGGCAATTTATGGTCCACCTCCCTGGGCCCCGGCCCGTTTCTTTTTTTCCTCATCGGTCGAGCATCTCCATCATCACTCCTAAAAATCCGTCATGTACCCGTAATTTGTGTCCGATTTAGTGGATGGCCGTCTCTATGTGACTTCGATGGCTATGGATTCAAATATACGGAGGTAGTCGCCCAAAAAACCCGCGGGAGATCTACATGCAAGACATCGAATAACACCAGTACATTTCTTTTATTGGATGACAAAAAGGTCTGGTGCAATCTTTTTTCAGCTCGAAATAGACATCACAGTCCGAAAACCATGCACGATGTTCATTTACACCCCCTCTTCATCCTAAATCATTGGGAAAATCATGACCATTGTTTGCCGGCTTCCGCGAAAAATATTCATTAAACAACAACACATGATCTGTTGTCCTTTGACATTTCTTGTTGGCTAGCCGGCCTATGTCCGATCCTCCGCATTTGGGAGTGGCGTCCAGCTCGGCTTGCGCAGCTAAACGAACACCAAGGACCATCTAATTCTCTTCATCGTCGGCTCCAATGTCAGCGTCACCTGCCATCATCTGGTGAAACATGATCTCATCGTTGCTATCCGTATCCTATTGGACACCAATTAAACAATCAAACTAGACAATAAATCACAATCAATCAAATAAACGACTTGGCAAACGCCCAAACACTTTGCTTGCGAAGCGGCATCGGCAAAAGGAGTTGTGGCGGGGCAAAACGAGGATAGGGGCGGCGGTGAGTCGTCATGCGCGGTCGCATTCGGTGAGTTGGTGACGACAAAGGTGGCGGCGATGGTGCGAATCGACTGTCACAAGAAATGGGAGGACGGGGTGAGGGAAAATGATGCCCGACTTTACCGCTCCGTGACTATGACAAGAGGTGCCCACCAGTGAGACCTTGTCTGGCGTCCTAGAGCAGGACTCTAATCTTTGTGGTGCCTGACATAAATTGGTCCGGACCAAACGGTTGGGGGTGCCGCTCGGGCCGATTTTTCGGTCCAGACCGCCCTTTGTAGGGTTTTGTAGGGTGCCTGTGGAGATGCTCAGCTGTTCGTCGCGCACCGGTCCTTCTGTCAGTATGTACATGCAGGTATGCTGCTCCTGCTCCTGCTACTACTAGATCGTAGCGCTGCATCCGGGTACAGCAATACGCGCTGGCAGGCGCAACAATAAATCGCCAGCCGTCTCAACCGTGCAGTGCTCCGACCTGTTCTATAAAACCCTGATGCGCTCTGCCATCCTCCTTACTTGCTCCATGTGGACTCACTTATTACGGCCAGCCAGCCCTCTTTAACTCCATAGTCAGATCCATTCTGGCTAGCCAATATCGGAGTATATACACCTAGTACGTACCTACACTCGGCCGCAGCTCTGCTTGAGGGAGCAATGGAGGTGGGGACGTGGGCGGTGGTGGCGGCGGCGGTGGCCGCGTACATGGCGTGGTTCTGGCGGATGTCCCAGGGCCTGCGTGGGCCGCGGGTGTGGCCGGTCCTCGGCAGCCTTCCGGCCTCGTGCAGCACGCCGAGGACATGCACGAGTGGATCGCGGCAACCTGCGCCGAGCGGGCGGCACCTACCAGACTGCATCTCGCGGTGCCCGGGGTGGCGCGCCGCGGCGGCCTGTCACCGTCACCTGCGACCCGCGCAACCTGGAGCACGTCCTCAAGTCCCGCTTCGACAACTACCCAAGGGCCCCTTCTGGCACGGCGTCTTCCACGACCTCCTCGGCGACGGCATCTTCAACTCCGACGGGACACCTGGATCGCGCAGCGCAAGACGGCCGCGCTCGAGTTCACAACGCGCACGCTCCGGACCGCCATGTCCAGGTGGGTCTCCCGATCCATCCATGGCAGGCTCCTGCCCATCCTCGCCGACGCGGCCGCAGGCAAGGCGCACGTCGACCTGCAGGACCTCCTCCTGCGCCTCACCTTTGACAACATCTGCGGCCTCGCGTTCGGCAAGGACCCGGAGACGCTCGCCCAGGGCCTGCCGGAGAACGAGTTCGCCTCGGCATTCGACCGCGCGACCGAGGCCACGCTCAACCGGTTCATCTTCCCGGAGTGCCTGTGGCGGTGCAAGAAGTGGCTGGGCCTCGGCATGGAGACCACGCTCACCCGCAGCATGGCGCACGTCGACCAGTATCTCGCCGCGGTCATCAAGACGCGCAAGCTCGAGCTCGCCGCTGGCAGCAACGGCAAATCCGTCGACACCGTGGCCGCCACGCAGCACGACGACCTGCTCTCCCGGTTCATGCGGAAGGGGTCCTACTCGGACGAGTCGCTGCAGCACGTGGCGCTCAACTTTATCCTCGCCGGCCGCGACACCTCCTCCGTGGCGCTCTCCTGGTTCTTCTGGCTCGTGTCCACGCACCCAGCCGTGGAGCGCAATATCGTGCGCGAGCTCTGCTCCGTGCTCGCCGCCTCACGCGGCGCCAACGACCCGGCATTGTGGCTGGCGGAGCCCTTCACCTTCGAAGAGCTCGACCGCTTGGTCTACCTCAAGGCGGCGCTCTCGGAGACCCTCCGTCTGTACCCGTCCGTCCCCGAGGATTCCAAGCACGTTGTCGCCGACGACTACCTCCCGGACGGCACGTTCGTTCCGGCCGGGTCATCGATCACCTACTCGATATACTCGGCGGGCCGCATGAAGACGGTATGGGGTGAGGACTGCCTCGAGTTCCGGCCAGAGCGGTGGCTGTCGGCTGACGGAACCACGTTCGTGCAGCACGACTCGTACAGGTTCGTCGCGTTCAACGCCGGGCCGAGGATATGCCTGGGCAAGGACCTAGCCTACCTGCAGATGAAGAACATCGCCGGGAGCGTGCTCCTCAGGCACCGCCTCACCGTGGCGCCGGGCCACCGCGTCGAGCAGAAGATGTCGCTCACGCTCTTTATGAAGGATGGGCTACGGATGGAGGTATGTCCTCGCGACCTCGCCCCTGTACTCAACGAGCCCTGCGGCGGCGTGGATGCCGTCGCCGCCGCCGCCGGAGCAGCAGCAAGTGCCACAGCGCCGTGCGCGTAGAAGACCTTCCTTCGCGTAGGTGCGCCGTGCTTCGTGCTGTTGGCAAGATACCGGACATTGAATGTGTAGATAGAGCGCAGTACGAGACCGTAAGTAAATTGATGATGGGCTGGGTTGGTGACAACATTTAAATCACTCTTTCCAGAGTTTACCATCCGGATAGGAGAAACCGGGAAACTTTGCAGATCACAAGATCTAGCTGGATTTGTATTTGCAGCTCGACGGATCAAGACGGAAAACAAAAATGACAGAAACAGAGTGAGTAATAATGTATTGCTGCCACGGTGAAGACGGGGAGAGGAGTAAGTAATTCAGATTTGTTTGCGGTAGCTTGGTGTGGGTGACCAGCTAGCCAACTAGGGTATTCTATTTTTGGAGATCTTTTTTCTTTCAAACTTGTCTATTATTCTATTCTTAGAGAGTTCATATTTGGTCCAAGAAACATGTAAGTAGGCGTGTACTGGAGGTCTGTTGCATCTTTGACATCATGTTTAATCCATGACAAGTTTCTTCTTCAAGTGGTCGATTTGTTCTAGCTAGCCGTGCGTTTTTCTAGCTTCCCTAGCTAAGCGCGGTGCTTTGCATGGGATGCATGATGCCCTAGCTTGTCGCTCGTGCAATCCTGCATGCATGCATATATCGGCGCCTTGATGCGCCGTCCGATCTGGTGAGGAATACTCGCTAAGCATACATATATTTTTCCTGCTGTTCTCTCTGCCTGCAGGTTCGCTGTCATACACCCCTCCTTTAAATTATATATCGTCGTTGCGACATCGATGTTCCAATTCAGTAGGGATTGTGCAATGCGAGACAGTGATGTATGTTTCTTTGCATCCAAACAAATTAAGGTTGCGATCGAGACAGTGAAAGCCCACGCAATTGGGTTGGACTTTTCTAGGCATGTAGATGGACGTTGTTGCCTTTGGTGTCTCATGGTTGGTTTGTTTGATGCAACAATATATATTGATCTACCTCTAGCTACCTTATGCTCAGCAAGTATTAATTAACCTCCCTCAGTAGAACTAATCGGTTAAGTACTTGTATGTAAAAAATGCGTTAGGTTACTTTAGGCACACCCCTAAAAAAAGTTACTTTAGACAGCACAGGGGCGTGCGACTAAAAATACCCGAAGTTTTGGTCAGTTTGTGTCCAGCCATTAAAAATGCAATTACAACAAACATAAAAATAATGAATATAGTAAATAAAAAAATACAAACTGACACTGAAAATAGAAAAAAACAGAAGGTTTAGGTTATGGCTCGCACGGTTGTCAACGGATTGTTTACATGATCCCACGGCAATCACAAACCCGGCATATCAGAAGAGTGTGTATTTGTTCTCAGTCCAACAGGTAAGGATCAAGATGATGGCGGGTTCCGTCATGGTGTGATCACACGATCGTACAATACTATTACAGATAGGTCACGTCAAGTTTATAGATTGATCCGACAAGAGTAGATAAATCTAACGTTTATGGCTATGGAGACTAGGAAGTCTAAGGCTTCGACTTGGGCGTGAATGTGTCCTCCTCCTGGTACAACGATCGTACAATACTATTACAGATAGGTCATGTCGGGTTTATAGATGCCTTCGACAAGAGTAGATAAATCTAACGTTTATGGCTATGGAGACTACGAAGTCTAAGGCTTCGACTTGGGAGTGATTGTGTCCTCCTCTTGGTAGAACGATCTTCGGATATATATATAGGCGCCGGTACTAGGAGTCTCCATATCACATGTCGGGTCTTGAAATGTCTTGCGCATTACGTTGATCTTGTAACCTTACTTCAATATACGTCCGGTTTAGAGATCATTCACCGGTAGCACAACATGTTAAGTCGGTCGAGCTTCTGGATGCGGGTTTATGTATGATCGTGGATGTCACGAACATCGTGGGATGAAAGTGGTGCAGGTCCGTATAGTGTAGAACTACGGTCCAGCCCCACTTATCTCCGACAATGATGGCGCAGCCTACCATCTATGTTATATTTATATATCGGGGCATCGGGCCACTCATACACATGAATATGTCCTCTTAGAGCATCTCCACCGGCGCCCCCTGATGGGCCTCCTCGTCGCCCTAATGTGGATCCAGACATGAAAACAGCTCCAAGCGATGCCCCCAATCTGTCTGGACGGTCCAGAAAACTATTCGGCAACCCTTGTCTGCCACCAACTTTCAGGGCTGGCTCACGGGTGTTGGACATGCCCGGACGTGCCCGCCACGTCGACCCCGACACGCGGGTACCACATGCGAGTAATAAGACCATTTGACCCCACCTCGTCCTCTATCACGTGTCCAATCTTTGATCTCCCACCAAATCGCGCCACCGCCTCCCTTTTTCCTCGCTGACCGTCATCCCGAAGTGCTCAACGACCATGCCAGGCCCGACCCCCGCGGTGCTTTCGCTGCCATTTTGTGCCACCTTTTGCAACCAGCCACACTCCCTACAGCTCGTCAACTGGAGACCAATATTATCTCGCTCCCGCCCCACACACAAGGTGTTCGGCCATTTTCCCGAACAGGTGATTTTCTTCTAATTTTTTTGCCTAGGTAAATTTGATATGATGTTTTGTAGTTTAATTGCTTCATTATTTGAATCATAGACTATGGAGAGCGACGACGAGTTCAGGTTCCACCAATGATGGGCCAATGCTGATGAGCACCAAAGGATTCTCGCTGTTTTTATAGCTTTGCAAGCTGAGGTGAATTCCCTCCCCCAACGCAGAGGTTCAAACCCTGGGCGGCAAGCCAACAAGAATCGTCAAATTTCTTTTTGGTGGCGCTTTAGGGTGAAGAAGATTGTGTTCACGCACATTGTTCAGGGTGTGAGGATTATGATGGCTTTCCAACGGAAAGCAGATAGCACCACACTTGTTCAGCTGTGCCTGTGCAAACATATTTTTGTTTGTTTGTTTTCCATGGAGTCGGAAACATGTTGGGACAGCGACAGGTTCGATCATGAAATTGCAGAAAGAAGGTCGGGCCAGATCCGATGTACTTTTATGCTATCAAAAGAGAGTCAGCCAGTCAGGGTTCCAGTAGTCAGAGTTGTCCCTGCGTGTTTGTTTTCGGGATGCACCTCGCCTAACCAAACTAAACTAATTTGTGGGAACTAGGAAGAGAACTGACAATGAAATTCCGGCGGGTTTAGGAAGAGAACTGACAATGGATGGAAAATAATCCAGTATTGTTTTTACTCGTGACCGCAAAGAAGAATTTATGCAGCGAGGAGGATGCAGGGGACACGACGACACAAGGACGTGGGAAACATCTCGACTTAATTCGCTAGCTGGCCATGGGCTATCGCTGGCTAGCTGAACCGTGCAAGAGTATTTTCAGTTTTCTTGCCAGGGAGCGGTACTGCTTCTGCTACCTCATACAGTATATCCCTCTCCGGTAGAAGTAGTAGGCACCACAGGACAACGCAATTACGTTGATGATTGTTGTGGAGATGCTGGAGCGGACCATGCCGTTTACGTAGTCATAAAAGGGTGCTAGATCGTCGGAGGGTGGAATGGGATGGGATCCCATTTTACCAACCGTTTTAGCTGGAGAGTGAGCGTAATGAATACTCTGACACTTAATTCATTGCATGCATGATGCAGGGATCGAATACTCTAACAGGAGTGCTCTCATTATTTCATTTTGGTTGTCAAGAAACATGAAGGGAAGGCAGCGAGACGATGCTCTATGGTCCTGGCCTTATGGATGAAAATGGAGCGGATATGGACGGAATGGATGGTGTTATCTTTGTTTTCATATCTTTTTGCTGAAGTGAAAATGAATACAGAAATCTCAGAAACAAATATTGTCGGAAACAAATACAAACCAAATACAGTGTAGACATGGAACATAAAACAAATGTTTCCGAACCAAGAGACTCTTGAATAATGCAGGAAAACTCAAGAAAATCAACAAAATCATCATGTTTCTAAAATTAAATAAAATATAAAGATGTATCACGATTATATAATATAGTGTGCATAAGTTATCGCTTTGGCAACATAAAATATTTCTTCTATCGTCCCTAATCCTAGTGCGGTAGTGAAATGGTGAACTGGGGCATACTCGAGAAGGAGATGATATGTGAGTACATAGGGCATAAATATGGTTGTTTCAGATCCTTTTAACTTTTCTTTAGATCTTGGGTTGTGCCTAAATGTTCGCACTAAAATTCTTGTGCCCAATGGATTCGGATAGCCCCGAGTAACAAAACAGAAAGTTCCGTATTACCGGAAACGGAAATTCTGTTTCCATGGTCTTTCCGCCAGAATACGTCGTTCCATTTTCTTTTCGCATAAAAGTTTCCGTTTCTGTTCTGCAGAATTCCATTCTTATTTCCGTATTTCCATTCTATCCATTAATCTGCGAAAAAATCGCAAAGTTTTCGTTCCGTTTTCATTCCTATAGTGGAGCTATGCACAAGTGAGGGGCCACAGCCCCGTCTAATTTGTTTTTTTAGCTTAACAACCTATATAATCTAGGTTTAGATAGGGAGCGCACGACTTAAACATGCACAGGGAGTGCGCCCAAAGATTCTCTTCAAGCTCCGCCACTGCTAAGGTAGGGGACTCCCCTTTCGACGTTTGCTATAAGGTATTGCAAAGCTTCCATTAGGGCCATTTTTCGTTTGTTGGCTTGCACAAAAGAACAAGAGGGATTAATATGGAATTAAGAACAAGAGGGATTAATATGTAATGTCTATGAATATTTAGAGTACTACGTGTTTTTTTTCATATATTTTTTGCAGTGCCAAGAATTATGTATTCTTTCATCTTATATAGCTGGAGCTTGAACTAATAAAATCACAAAGGTGCCTAATAAGGTTGTATGTTTATGCAACATTTATTGTCACGATGGCTTATGATAACCATGTTTGCCTATTTAACTTTTGCTTACTTATACGAGTAAAATGGTGTTTATTGCATGGAAATTCTAAAAATCAAGCACATCTTATTTAGCTCATATCACGAAACCAAAAGCGGGTCATGATCGACCGGCCGGCGACGGGGCAGGGATGGAGGACATGGATTTTCGTCAAAGTGAAAAATCCAGGCCACGGCTTGTTTTCACAATTTTTAAAATGAAAAAGGGCCAAGAGGCCCACAATGCAGTGGCATGCGATCGACAGATAGTCTTATAGACATATGCGCTTTATAGCTCAGTAGCATACACCGTAGAGAATTAGCCACATAAGGGCACATACAACGCAACCTCTTAACCAGGCGAAAGGGAATATAAATCAAGAGTGGATTTTTAGAACCCGAGCTACATGGAGCTTGTTTTTTGAAAAATTCGAAATCAATATTTTTAAGTTTCTAAAAATCATGAAAAAATTCCCGGATGTAGATATAGTTCAGATCTACAATCGTACAAAGTTTCAACTCCAAATTCGTTATATTGTGGGCTGTACAAAAAAGACAAATCGGGGAGAATTTCAAAATTTTAAAACTGTGTATTGTTCACCGCCCAAATCTACCCATTTGAACGTTTCACTTATCGAAATGAAGTTCATGGATCACACATTACTCTGGAAAGACTACCTAGAGGGTTGTGACAGTCATGTGTGAAGTTGACACACAGAACACTTGCTCAGTCTATTACAGCATTCTTGACCTACCACTCATATCCCGGTGATGATGGGTCCAAATTGGAGTAGAAATGGAGATCATGAATTTTGGCCTAAAATATTCGTGTACTATTTAATCTATGCATCTATGTGTTACTTACATACTTTCAGTGCTTCAAAGTTTACTTAACAATAATCAATCAAGACTAAGAAAGTGGTATAATTTTGTTTAAAAAATTAAATATCTAATGTCCGTACACAGCCAAACTTCATCTCCTCTTTCCCATGGCTTTCTTTCCTCTTCCTCCTTAGTCCCGACCTACCAACCCCGACGCGGCTCCAAATCTCTACTGTAGTCTACCACTGCGTGCCCTCCAGCTACTGCCGTGCCGGAGCTCATCATCACCGCCGACGCCTCAATCCCGCCCCCTCCCCCTCCCCTAACACCCCGCCTCTGGCGCGTCTCGCCGTTACCGTTCTTCCTCATCGCCACATCGCGTTCCTGCCGTCTCTGCCGCGCCGGCAGTCTTCGGCCATTGGGTTTTGAGGTACGAGCTTGTTTTCATCCAGTGATTAGCTGAATCCCACCTACCCTCAGCAATTTCTGTGTGTGCCGGACTGCCGATGCGTACCCTGCACACCATCTAGATCCGCCCCTGCTGATTGGATGCACATTCTGTAATAGAGCTCCTTACAAAAGACCTGCTGATGTAACGCATTTTAAGTATGAACTACTCAAAGCATTTCAAGCATTATAGTGGATTAAATTGTTGCCTGACGGATTACAAGCCTTCATATATCAGCTTCTAAAAACATTTATTATTGAGATGAACTATTGTTTGCATGAAACTGAACAATTTGACCGAATCAGTAATCCGCGTCTCTATAATTGCCAAAGTTATCTTCCTATAATCTGTAAGAAAAAACTTCCTTTAGAGCTTCCCCTCTTTCATTTATCTGTACTAAGAGTTCAGACATGAACAAAGGGCTGACATTCCAAATGCACCCATGAAGCAAGTAATTGCTTTGATTCTCCATGTTCAGTAGAAATCATATAATTCGTGAAGAAATTAGTACAATTTTTGTAAGTAGCCAGGTTCAACACAAAACACAAAGCAACATCCTTGCAAAGACATGACGATCTGCAGTTACTGAAAGGAAAAAAGCATACAAAGTTACATGGCCGCCAGAGCCGGAGCCTCAACGTCGTCCAACCTCTTCCCAGGCCGTTCCATGTGATGCACACCTGATCTGGCTGCGCACCAGGCTGTACTTGGTATCAGATGATCGGGTCTTGCGGCCAACGTTCACCACTCTTCAAGGCCACCGTCCACCAAGGCACCAATGCCAAAACAGGGAGCCGCTGGGGAGGAAACCTACGGAGGATGCACCATCAATTACTTCATTTAAGCCGCTGGTACATGATCGAATGGCGAGATATTTAGGCTTTATAACATTTCCATCTTAAACACACCCTTTCATTTTTTAATGAACGGGCAGCTCTGCTATATGAGTGTAAAAACGACCACAAACTTGAACATAACTTGACATGGCATTTGTCCAGTAGAAATAAGTGCGATTTTAAAATTCTGAGTTTACTTGTAGATTTACTAGAGTTTAGGAAATAAATAATGCTTCACCTTAATCTGCCCATTGATCATGTATATTTCTATTGGAAATCAACATTCTCTTTCAGTTGTTGTAATTAATTGTAGTGATGATGTGTGTTAATGCTCCATATTGTCATTTATGTGATGTTTACTATGAAATTGATTTCAGTATCTGTGGTGAAGAAGGCAGTGGCAGAGATCTCAGCATGGACAGGCACTAACAGGAAATCTGTACATTCAGTGTTCTATTGGGTGGAGGGCTTTTTGTAGGTCCAGTGGTGAAATGGATACCCTAATCCATCTAACTATTGACAGAACATGATAATTGATTAGACCACATAACTTCTCTATAAATATATAGCTCAGTTAATTCCGCTAACACTTATTTCATATTCAACATGCCACCATGGTGGGGAAGGTCTTCATCCAAAGAAGTAAAGAAGACCGCCAAAGAAAATATAATTGACACATTTCAGCGGTTTATAAGTCCAAGTGATAAAAAGGGAGCGCAAAATCACGAGGGAGTCGCAGACGTGGTAAAGATCCAACTGCTGAGAAAGGTTGCTGGTCTACTGCCCAATCACGGTCCACATCCCCTTCAAAAGAGGTTTCTCGCTGTCAAAGCTTTGCAGCAGATAGAGCACATGCACAACCACTTCCTCTTCCTAGATCCCGTGCTGGGGTGACGCGTTGTGTTTCTGATGTTACCGACTCAAAGCCCACTTTGGAAAAGCGTGATAAAGGACAACAACTACCACTGCCTACCCTGAACCGGCTTCAGAAAAGACCTGAAACTAGCGAATCTGTTGCAGAATTGGCAACTGCTTCTGTCTCCAGCAACTGCTCTATTAACAGTGATGACCGTGGAGATTCTCAGCTTCAGAGCCCTGCAGGAAATGATGCTGAAGTTGTTGCAACACCGAGTAGTTCAAGGTATGCTCCTTAATGCATTTTTTCTTCAGAAACATCCCTTTGTTTTTGTAATCGCTCATACACATGTTCTATTTGTGAAGCTTTGTGCATAAAGGGTGCTCAAGTGCTATCACCAGAAAGGGCAGCAAGGAAGTGTCAAAGCCGAGCAATGCTTTTCTCAGTAACCAAATTCTGTCTACATCTCCAAGTGGTACGGTCGCTGACAGTTACCAATCAAATTTACAAAACTCACGACAAGTTATTCTGGAGAGTGCTCCAAATAGTTTGCTGTCAAGCCCTTCTCAAAGCCCAAGAACAATATTTCCTGATCAAATTCCAACTTCAGCCTTTTGGGCAGTGAAGCCTCATGCAGATATAACTTTCCTTGGGTCTGGTCAGTGCTCCAGTCCAGGTTCAGGGCAAACTTCTGGGCATAATTCAGTTGGAGGTGATATGCTAGCTCAACTCTTCTGGCAGCCTAGCCGAGGTAGTCCAGAGTGTTCACCAATTCCAGCCCAAGAATGGCGAGTCCTGGTCCAAGTTCGAGGGTGCATAGCGGAAATGTCTCTCCATTGCATCCAAGGGCTGGTGGGGTGGCACCTGAATCTCCAACTAATCGGCGTGATGAGGTGAAGAAGAGGCAAACCCACAGGTTGCCCCTTCCACCGTTAAACATCTCTAACAGTTCCCCGTTTTTGCCGAACAACTCCGCCCCAACAAGTCCTATATCTCGTAGTCCTGGTAGAGTAGAGAATCCACCGAGTCCTGGATCACGGTGGAAGAAGGGAAAGCTGATTGGTCATGGAACATTCGGCCATGTATATGTTGGCTTTAACAGGTATGTCTTTTCCATGATTGAAGTTGGAAGATGTTCAATTCAGTATGTATTGCAGGTGCAGCGTGGCGTACTTTTTCATAGATAGACCTAGAACTTAGAAGGCTGTTTGGCAAAATGTTTTATTCGTTGTTGTGATCACATTTGCTATACTTTCCAATGTTTGTCGCTCTGCTATTTATTTCTCATGGATGTGTTCATGTACCGCACTACCGCTACTGTTACAAGAGATAATGGTGTTTAGCCAAGTTGTACACATGCTAAGAAATCCACCCTTGCGTACTGTCCTCATTACTCCTTTACCATTAAAGTGGTCCTGCGATAATGTTGTGTGTCAGCGCCGACAGACACTCAAGCTGTCTTGTATAGTAATGTAAAATGTATATATACACCCCTACACATGACTCGTGAGTTTAAAAAAATTCCCACAGCTTATTTTGTGGTGTGCACACACTTCACAAATATCTTAGTCTGCAAAGATCGCTACCATTACTTCCACTAATTTCAATTAAAAAGAAAAACACTAGAAAAAGTACTGTAGTAACTAACAAACCAGCCAGCATGTTAGTGATCACACAAAATAAAAACACTGTTATTCGATTATCTTAAATCTGCTTGCTCGTACTTTCCTCTGTCCTGTTTGCAACCTTGTGTGCACAGACTTACTACACGAGGGATGTGTATGTCAAACTCTACCGCTTCATTTGTATTTTGAGGTTTTGGTTGTAAATGACAGAAAAAGTAGCATCTTGGGGGAGTTGGCAAGTGGAGGATACTTATGAGGGTGTACTTTTACATTTCCGCTTGTTTTAGATAGTATGTTCTCAATGTTTTATTGCAGTTGCTCGTCCTATGTTTCATCAATTAATTTTGTACATTTGTTTTGCGTTTTGTCATCCGTATGGCTGTCTCAGTGATAGAGGCGAAATGTGCGCAATGAAGGAGGTTACCCTTTTCTCAGATGACCCTAAGTCAAAAGAAAGTGCAAGACAGCTGGGCCAGGTATGCCCTTTTTCCATGTTTACACTCAGTAGTCACAATTCACAACTCAGATTTTTGATTGATGTATTTTTACTTATCTTTTTTATGTTATTGGTTCATTCCTCAGGAAATATCACTTCTGAGCCGGCTGCAACATCCAAATATTGTACGATACTATGGAACTGAAACGGTATAATCTATTCTCATCGGTTATCATTACCTGCTAATAGTATCCATATAGCCCATACTCTTGATATCTTACTTGCACCTCTTTATGATCACATCGATAGCTGAACAATTTATGTTCTCCGAACTTTTTTCCTTCAATTTTGGGGAAAAAACTCAACAAATAATGCGACCTACAAGATTTTCCAAACCTCACTTTGTCTGCACCTTTGTTTTTTTCTAAATACGTCATGCAATTATCTATGTATCCAAAATAGGTCGATGATAAGCTTTATATATACTTGGAGTATGTGTCTGGCGGATCCATCCATAAGCTTCTCCGGGAGTATGGGCAGTTTGGTGAACAAGCAATTCGCAGTTACACTAAGCAAATACTTTTGGGCTTAGCCTATTTGCATGCAAAGAATACAGTTCACAGGTAGCATTCCACTTACTTCTATTGATTACTTGTTTATTCTAATTTAGATATGTTGTTAAGTTGTAATTTAATTTTAATATTTATGTTTATTTATGCTCTTTCTAAAATTTCAGGGATATCAAAGGTGCAAACATATTAGTAGACCCTAATGGCCGTATAAAGCTTGCTGACTTCGGAATGGCAAAACATGTAAAGTTTCTGTTCTTTTTTACATGTGTAAATATTGTCTCAGATTTCAAACAAGAATAGTATTAGCTAGAATAATGTAAACCGTGTTTGTAGGATTGCACGGACGTTATTTCACACTCCGTGCCTTCCTCCACTCATGCCGATCACCAGTTGAGCCTGATCAACCTCGTTGATCGGAACGACCACTTTATTTAGTCCTTGCCATCCCTGTCAACACATCTGCTGACTTACTTTGAGAAGGGGTTTACCTCTCAAAATATGATTTTTTTGTTTACTTGTAGAAGTCATGAGCTTGTATAAACTTGCTTTCTGTTTTTTTTAGATCAATGGACAGCAGTGTCCGTTCTCACTTAAGGGTAGTCCATACTGGATGGCTCCTGAGGTATTGCTCCAAATCTTGCATGTTCATGTGCATCTTCCCTTCAACAGTGTAAAACACAAGTCACACAACCTTCTTTCCTACTCTCTTACATCAAAGTATGTACAAATATGCAGGTTATAAAGAATTCTAGCGGATGTAACCTTGCTGTTGACATATGGAGTTTAGGATGCACAGTTCTAGAGATGGCTACCTCAAAACCTCCATGGAGCCAATATGAAGGGGTCAGTACTAGATTCTGAAGCTACAATTTCTGTTTGTTCATGGAGTATAAATTTCTCTGCAAGGGAGAAGCTGCTAGGCATGATGCATATTTTTGTTGCTGTTGCATTATAACCAACAGTTATGCATTTTGTTGGATGTGTGTGAAAGCAACCCGGTTGATCCAAAGAGCAGCCAGTGGGTTATTTCAGTTTGAACTTCTTATCTGTTGAACAATAACAGAAAAATATCTGAGACAATTCCCTATATGCCAGTAAAAGCTGCCCCATTTACTAATCTTTCTGCTAAAAAGGTGACCTTTCCTATGCTACTGAATTGAAATTTTGCCGACATGTGCCACCTTCACAGCTCAGTTTATCACATCTGGCAGTAACCCCTGAAAAGCTGTTCGGTTTCTTGTCAAACGCCAGGTGTACCCTCACAAAAACCTATGGCCCATGTCATCTACCCATACTCTCTCTCTTGTACACCCTCCATAGATCTTGAAACACTGCTATCTTGTCCACCTCGAGGCAGACAGCTTTGGATCCGGTGAAGTCCGGGCAGAGGAGGCTAGCCGATCTGGGGTGGAGGCTGTAGGCGGCACACTCTACCAGCCAGGAAGCAGAGGAAGAGGAAGAAAATGGGGAAGGGCAATTCCGCCCTTTTGCAGCCCAGATGATATGAGGCTACCATATGAGGCTACCACCACATGGTTGGAAGTGGCAGTGAAGGGACCAAAAAGTGAACTCGGTGGCATAAAAGGCATTACATTTTTCGAGTGGCAGATCAGGAAAAAACTTTCAGTGTCATTTAAGAAACTGCCACATAATTTTTTGATTATTAACCTGGATGCAGAGATGCAGACTCAATGATCTTTTACTTTAGTGTATGTTTATTTTCCCAGGTTGACGCAACTCTTTCTCTTTTACAGATTGCTGCAATGTTTAAGATAGGAAACAGTAAGGAGCTTCCACCAATACCAGATCACCTCTCTGAAGATGGCAAAGATTTCGTACGACAATGTCTTCAACGTGATCCAGCTAACCGTCCAACAGCAGTGGAACTTTTGCAACATTCATTTATACGAAGTGCATCACCGCTTGAAAATTCAGTAACCTATGCTCCATTGGAACAGTTGGCTGCCATATCTTGCAAACCAAGTTCTAAGGTACTAATGGTTGAGTGTTACTGAAAAGTGTTATTCTTAGGCTTAAACAATTATCATGCTTGTTCAGCGTGCAGATGTGTATAATTTTTTCTCCAAATTTCATAAATGTAGGAACTCCCAGTTTTAGTTTATTCTCCTTTATATTTTCTTTCATTTGTTTCACCATGGCCCTCAAATATTTCTTTTAGAAGGGTAGCAAGGATATATATTGGTGAGAGACCTACTTGTGTATTAAAGGTCTCGATTGATGTGCGGACACTGCTTGTTTTATTTGTACAGTATTTTTCATGTGTCCGGATTACATTTTGTGTGGCTCTTGTGATATTCCAGGTGGTCGGGCACACCAGAAATATGTCCTCTTTGGGTCTGGAAGGGCAATCTATTTACCAAAGAAGAGCTGCAAAATTTTCCTCAACACGCAGGTAATTCAGTCAATATTTCCTGCATTGTCATGCTTAGGTATTTTCGAACCAAACTGTCCTAAATGAGCAGTAACTTATCAATATATATCTGCTTGGAAATTTGCACCCTGAATTAGAATCGCAACCAAGATATTGCAACTACATCAGTGTTCCATATTTTACTGAACTACTATTTCCGGCTACACATTTTATTTTAACAGTTGCCCTCCCATACTTCCAATTGCGCAAATTCGGTCATACTGCACCTTAAGAAAATGAGACGTTCGTATAAGACTACACATGCACGCACAAACTAAAACCTGCCACACTTCAATTTCTGCTTCTGTCCTTCCTGGTTCATTTGATCTAAACTGCAACGGATTCCCACTGTAAAGCTTAAGCAGTGTATAAAGCTATCACATTGTTATTGCATTTGACCCTTGTGCTTTGTTATGCTACTGCAGTCTATTTTCTTTCCTTTATATCTGCATAAAAATGTCTGTCATCTAACGACTAATGCTCTGCAGCGATATTCATATACGGAGTAATATATCTTGCCCAGTTTCTCCGTGTGGAAGTCCTCTTCTGAGGTCAAGATCCCCACAACATCAAAATGGTCGAATGTCACCATCTCCAATTTCTAGCCCCAGAACTACTTCGGGTGCTTCCACTCCTGTGACAGGTGGCAGTGGAGCTATTGCTTTTAATCATACTAGACAACCAGCTTACATCAGTGACGGCTTCACAATTACATCTAGAGGCCTTGATGAAGCGTCTAGCCGCCCTCTTGATTCATTTGTTGGTCGTTTTGGTAGACCGCAGCAATTCTCAACGGGATTCAGGAGAGGGCCGTCTCTGAAGCTGACATTCCAAAACCTCAGTTTGGAAAAATGAGACGACGGAGTGTGCGAGATTTAAATGATACGACATTGCCTGCCAAGCATGTTTCTCAGCATGGCGTAGGGAATCATGTGAAGCTAAAACCTTCACTGGACTTGACATCTGGGAATTTACGACTTGGACGCGACCATGGTCACTGATTCTCAAGCAAAGGTTTGCATGATAATGATAGGCATTGAATCGGAGCTTGATGAGGTAGCTCCAATGCTGGTTTTCCTATATCTTTGTTAAGACCAAGAATTGTATCATAGTACAAGAATGATTCCCACTAATTATTTCAGATGCTGACAGTTGGCAATTGATATAGATTCTCCAGTGCCATTCCTATTGTTTCAACTAAAGGTACGTCTCTTATCAGACTTTACTGAGAATTACCAGATTCAATATTTTTTTCAAAAAGAAGGAATAGGAAATTTTTACATTCTCCTATGTCGTCGAAAGAACTGACATACAATATTTACAGCACTAACACCTTTTACACAATCGCTCCTATAAGATATTATCAGTTAGTGACTTATTACCATCAGTGCTGTATATTTCCCTGGTCTGCTTAAGGCACAAAATCTTCTATGCATAAAATTTGACTAGCTAACACCGTTTACTCAGCAGTGCATTTCATTGCTGCTATGGCTTGGTGATTTATTAGTTACTTCTCGTAAATTCTGAAAAATGGCCTCGGATTCATGAATCGAACCAAGTGAGTACTAGTTACATAATCACTAGCCTTTGGACAGCTCCAATATCACCTTGTGGACTTCAATGATTATGTGTATATTATGGTCACTAAAACCTGTTTTGGTCAAAATCAATGTTAACATGGCATTCTTAATTTACAGATGAGGCTTGCCCCTATCAGGAAGAGGCATAGTCCGCCAGACTACCTGGTCCGCAATTGTATATTAGAGCATCTTTCTACCGAAGGATCCAAAGTGGTAGTGCTGTACATGTATACCCTTCCCCCAGTATCTACATTTTCATTTCTTTCTTGTTATATGTGGTTCGCAGCCATTGAACTCCCTTGTACAAAAAGGAAACTCATCTAGGGGCTCATGCTTTGCACATGAGAAAAATCGAGGCATTCAGTCGTTACCCAAATATTACCAGCTGTGTGTCTCATTTTCATGTTTCAAGCTTCTGCTGTAAGTCAGCTGCACGGTGCAAGTGTTGTAACTGTAGTTAGTACTGTACTAGGCCAAACCCACCATAATTGTATCCATTAACTCTGGAAGATGTACATATATTCTCATCGTTAATTGAATTAACATCCTTGAAATGTAGTCCCGGGGTGCAGCCAGCTCCCAGTGTGTTCTTCCGTTTTACAGTCTTCGAAATGTACATATTGTTTTTAGATGGAAAAAAAACAGAGTTTGGAAATTACTGCGCCCAGGACGGATGTTATGTGAGGTGAAAAAGAAACCATGCTACCTACTCGTGACTAGATGCATCCATATCTAAATATATGTGAGTTAATTAAAATGAAACGGAGGGAGTAGTACCTACACATTCGGAAGGGTGTTTTGGCACCTTTCAAATTCGGGCACCAAGCCCAATCAACAGACAACCCCATGTGCCGTGGCGTAGAGAGTATAGTAGCACGCACTATTGGCCTTTACACCGTGTGTGCCATCAAGGCATCAATCATCTTCATCTATATCTTCATAGTCGTCCTGGCTCTGCCCCTACAACGCACCAAAGCAACCAGGTCCACCACTACCGTTCTGCGTTGCAGATTCAAATGATATCGAATCCAACACTCCGATCCACAAACTGGCATGGCCACTAGGTTTCAGCGCTCTCATAGGTCATAGCGTTACTCAATTCAAGCCAAAACCTTTCTCTCTATCCTTTTCTTTTTCTTTACGGGGTTTCGTTTAGTTCAGGTCTGGTAGGATCATCAGTAGCTTTGCGTTTCCTCTCCTTACTTATTGTTGGGTAATACTAGCTCGGCTTTGTTGTGAACATTCCAAAGGGATAATGGGAGTAGATAAAGGGAGACCACAGCAACAGGTTATAACTTAAAATCTCCACAATTAGAGCACACATAACTTAGTATTGAATTACAGAGTCTCGATTCAGATAGGAGAGACTAGGCTTAGTACTGAATTACAGAGCACACATAACTTAGTACTGAATTACAGAGCACACATAAATTAGAGCATACATCAACGTCACGCTAGTATGGCGCGGGAAACAAGACATCACAAGGAACTCGTTCGTCGGATCGGCAGCACGCAGCAGCTTAAGACCTGCTCTTGAATGGAATGGCTCTGATGATCACCTGGTGGTACATGGCAGCCAGGGCAGCGCCGACGAAGGGGCCAACCCAGAAGATCCACTGCGAAATGAAACAAGGTTTATGTGTGAAATTTTCAGGGTATTGATTTTTTCGACAAAGTTTCAGGGTATTGATAGGTTAAGCACGACAAAAGACATTGATGTGCCATCATACCCCAATTGTCTATATAAAATGGTATTTGGCAGCTACATATCATGAAACTTCTCACTATTTTAGAACAAATGAGCTATTAAACAACTATCGGTAGCATGCCCCATATGTTAGCATCATCCAAGTTGGTAAGTGTATGATTATCCCATTTTTTGCGGGCAAGTGTATGATTAATTGTGTTTGGTTACATACAATACCTAATTAGTTCAGACTTTCCAGAACTAAAGAACTACCAACTAAATATGCCCCACAGGAAGTGCTGACTACATGTCTGGTATCTTCGGTCGGGAGCAGCTTGATTACTAGTGGAACAGTTTGCTGAAAAGAGCAAGCAAGCGAGAGTGTGTTTCACTCACATGGTCATTCCAGGCATGGTCCCTGTTGTAGATGATGGCAGCCCCAAGGCTCCTAGCTGGGTTGATGCCGGTGCCAGTGATGGGGATGGTGGCCAGATGGACCAGGAACACCGCGAACCCAATCGGCAGTGGAGCAAGGATCTGTTTTCACCAAGGGATGGGAAATATTAGCGTTGTACCGAAATACATAGCAAAATTTCACTAGACCACGCAAGATGAACTGGAAAGTCTGAATTATAGCTACAAATTGCATACCATATTACCACTTACAAGTTTCTAGCACATCAGTTCACTATTTTTACATAATACGAAAGACATATTTACCTGCAGGAGGTACCAGAATATGCTATAGGGGTTAACTGATGATAAGAATAGTATTGTATAGCTCTTTATGCCAAACTAACATCTAGGGCAATATTAGCATGTACAAGTATTACACATATCAAACAGTAAGTAAGATGTAGATTAGTTACCGGAACATGGGAGTCCCTGGCATTCCTCTTGGCATCAGTGGCCGAGAAGACGGTGTAGACCAGAACGAAGGTGCCAATGATCTCAGCACCAAGGCCATCGCCCTTGGTGTAGCCACTGGCAACTACATTGGCACCACCACCGCTGCCCATGTAGAGCCCCTGCTGGAAGCCCTTCACCACTCCAGCTCCACAGATGGCCCCAAGGCATTGCATAATTATGTAGAAGATGGCCCTAGTCAGGGACAGCTTCCTGGCCAAGAACAGCCCAAAAGTCACGGCCGGATTGATGTGTCCTCCTGTTGCAATAGAAGATGATAGAGATTAGCGGTGCACTTAACTTTGCTTGTGCTTTTGCTCTTACGTCATTGCTGTTCTCTTACATTTCATATTTTGAGAACTCTTATATTAAACAGAGCAGAACCTTGGATTCAGAAGCAGTAGTACCGGCCACAAAATTACTGACGTAGTAGTTTACTGACAGACATTGTACGATTTGACAATAAAGCGGTTTAGTAACTAATAACGCTGTACTTTTTTTTTGCGAAAAAATAACGCTGTACTTTCCGTAACAAAGTTTAAGCAAGTCGAATTTTAAAAACATTTCTGCATTTTGTTTGACCCTACAAGTATCAGCATGAACTAATCAAAGTGAGGTTTGCCTATGTGCACTTTCAACAGGTTTGGGTATCAAGATTTAGAGTATTACAGAAGCCTTGCCTCAGGAGATGAGCTTTATCCTTTAGTTAGGAATCCTGGCTTTGCATAAGAACAGGGTTTGGCATACGGCAGCAGTACATGGTGGGTTCTAACGAAGATTTCAAATAGTAGCTACTACTAGTAAGTTACAGTCGGACAAAACACCGGGTGCAGTGGAGGTACATATTGGTACAAGAACAAAAGGTAATTAAGAAGGAGCTGATTGTGTAAGGCAAAATCTAGAAGGAATTAAGCTGACAGCTGCTTAACTACTCAGAGAAGGTGATTAATTAAGAGAAGAGAAAGTGTAGACTGACCGGAGATGCCGGCGGTGCAGTAGACGAGGGCGAAGATCATGCCCCCGAAGGACCATGCGATGCCCTGGATGCCGACGGTGGCGCACTTGGAGGGGGACTTGGAGACGCCCATGACGGTGACGACGGTGATGTAGAGGAAGAGGAAGGTGGCGATGAACTCGGCGATGCCGGCGCGGTAGAAAGACCAGGACTTGAGCTCCCCGGGCTCGAACAGCGGCGCCGGCGGGGGCTCCTTGTAGTCCTTGTCGTCCCCGCCGCCCTGCGCCGCCGTCCCGATGGGCTGCCGCTCCGAGAACTTGTTGGCGCCCAGGCGCACGTCCTCCTCCTTCCCCTCCATTCTCCCTCTCTGCTCCTGGGCAGCTCTCTCTTCTTGGATTGAAGCTGCGGCGGCGAGTGTGTTGTGAGGTGAGGTGGTGGAGCACAAGCGAAGCGAGGGCGTTATAAAGGCAGGAGCGGTAGTGAGCGAGGACGGCACTGTGAAGAAGGTGGTTCTGGAAAGCGGAGAGTGGAGGTGATGACTGAGGAGCACGGGAGTGTCGAATGGTGGTTGGTTTGGTGCCTTTTTTTTTTTGAGGACAAGGTGGTCGCACCACCGCTCGATTAGATAGAAAGAATTGATCCAGTTTATAAGGAAAAACCGGGTCCAAAAACCATACAATCTGTAAAAAAAAAAGACACAAACGCCGCAACTCGTCGTCCACACGACCCAAGTCGACAAACGCCACAACACACACCACCCGCTCCGGGGCCGCCGCCCCGGCGTAACAACCAGATCGACCTTCGCATTGCCCGAAAGCGATCCAGTCATGGTCGACGAACCCTCTGCCCCCGCAGTCTTCATCCAGGTTGCCACCAAAACCACCATGTACCGGGGCCGCCGCCCCGGAGAAGCAACCAGATCGACCTTCGCATTGCCCGAAGATGATCCAGTCCGGTCGACGAACCCTCTGCCCTCGCAGTCTCCATCCAGGTCGCCACCCAAACCCCCGCTAGGGGACGGCTCTGCCTCATAGAACCATCGTAGCGTGGGAGACCGAGGCCGCCGCCTCGACGTCCACCACCCTCCGGGGCCGCCACCCCGACGTCCACCACCCACGACCACACGCACCGTTCTGCACATCCGCCGCGAAACCGTCGCACCGCGCAAGCCAAGAGCTCCAAGGCGGCGCCTCCAACAAGGTGGTGACGAGATCGTCACCGCCGCCCGCTCCTGAGGAGCTAGATTTTCACCCGGAGCTCTTGGAACCACACGCGTTAGTCGAGGTCGAAAAGCTCCACAACAACGCCAACAGGAAGGAGAACGACGCCCGAGGGCGCCGCCGTTGTCGGCACCGACCGAAGTCCGTGCGAGTTTTCGCCCGGAGTTCAACCCGACCGCAAAGCTTCGGGAGCAGCAGGATGGCGTCCCGGCCATGTCGTCAACCACCGAGCTCCACCGCATGCCACAACAGCCGCGGCACCACCTTCCACGGCCGCTGTCATGGCCACCTCGCGCTACAAAAACCGTCAAGCCTGCCGCGCCACCTGTCGCAGCCTTCGATCCGGGGCCGCCCCCCCGGCTTCCTCACCCCGGGAGAGCACCATGGCCGCAGCAGCCTCGTGGCCGCCCCGAGCCTCCGCTTGCACCTCCACCTCAGCTGCCAACCCGACGAGCCGCCCGCCCGCGCCACACAGCGCCGGCCTCCATGCCCTCGGGTGCCTTTTTCGCTTTATTAATTTTGTCTCTCGAGCTTATCCAGTTTGAGCAGTTCGTTTGTCTGTCTGCACTAAACATATCCATTCACAAATGTGAGCTATGGTGCCGTACGAGACTCAGATTAGAAAAACTGGATTCATGCAATGTTTGCAACGGGGAGGATCGAATTGGAAAAATATTCAGAATTTCCAGTGTATTCAATGTGCAAGTCTGAGTGTGATGTCCATTTCTCATGATTCTTGCTAGTACATTTTTAGATTCTGCCTTGCTCCTTACATTCTTCTGCCGCACTCATTCTAGCTTAGGCTGCCTATGCTTTTTCCTCACTTCGAAGGATTCTTTAGCTTTTGTCCAGGATCCATAGCCACCATCGTCCTTCACGGAGCACCACCCCAAACTGAGACAAGCATGGGTACATGACTAGGCAATGTATGTACAATCTACAATGATTCATACGTGTACGCAGCAAACTGTTTTTATACCTCCGTCTGGCTAGCGCTGGCGTCCTCCACTGTTTCGGCAATCGGCATCGATCATGCTGCACATGATGAACTTTTTTTTCCTAGGCTGTCCTCAAACAGTAAGCATAATAAAGCAGTATCAGTACGTACTTCCTGTAGCTTCGCTACTGTTTCTATCACTGATTCAGCATGGCCTCGCATCTACGGCTTTGATCGCACGGATGATGTAACATGAACCTAACCACTTTGCTTGTTCATCCGGTAAGCTTTTTCCCACGATCGGCCATGGCGCTTGAAGAACTGCAGTGCAATTTACCCAAAAAGAATGACCACCACTGTCATGCCGCTTCCTTCAAAGAGTCAAAAAGTCCTCGAAATATCACCAAGGGCCCAGGTGTCACGCTGCGATGCAACTTGTAAAGTTGCCGCGGCAAAGTGATGAGCTACACCGCAGACTGCGCAGGCTGTACTAGTTGTTATTATCGCCGTGCTGTTGTTCTGGAACACAATCTTCTCGTTGCAGAGTAGGCATAGCAGGAACTGGAATTTGTTCAGATTCTCCGGCAATACGCAGGCCCCATGCCATAAATGATACATCTAGGGATGCAATCTTTACACCTAAGCAGGGCATGACTTGATCGCAACGTCCCGCAGATGGTAAAGGTTGAGTGAACTGGAATTCCAGAATAAAAAGTACTACTCCCTCCATTTGGAAAAAGATGTCACAAAAATGAACTATAGATAGACCATTTTTGTGACATCCTTTTTCGAACGGAGGGAGTAGCATTTTCTGAGGTTTACCACCAGAACTTGCAGCGAGAGATTTTCAGAAAACACTTGTTGTCTCTCCGTTCAGATACCGCAAACACAATATTTCCCAGTTCCATCTGATCAGTAAACCAAGATCTATGAAACGGAGCATCAAGAATGCGTATCTCCATCGGTAATCTTACAAGTAGTAAATTTAACTTATCACATGCACGCAGATTCACAGATCCTGACACATGACACAGTAGACCGTTGCACGAAACAGAAGAGAAATGGGAAGAGAAGGCCGTTGGAAGAAGCGCGGTCCCACTTTTCTCACGTCATATCGCATCACCTCCTACCGGTCATGTCTTGCTCGCCACACGCACCAGCTGTCACGCATGCGCCGGCTAAACGCCAACTGCTTTCGGTGGTTTCGAACTTTCAATACTTAAAAAAATAATAATAACAAGATCGGAGGGGGACTCCACCCTGGCTTTGTCATTAAGGTAGAAGTGAGGAGTCAAACCCAGGAGCTGGCCTTTATGCGCATATGCACGGCTACCACTAGTCCACGGAAGAGTTCTCAACTTTCAATACTTTTGATGCAGATTAGTACCATATTTGGTAGGATGATGATGTTTGGATATGGCTAGGTGAGGCCGAATGATTGCCTTCGAGAGGATATAAGGAATTTGAGAATTTTCGCTAAGTATCAAACTTCATCGACACACTTAGTGAGTTTTGGGGCGGTGTCTTCTTCTTCTTCTTCTTCTTCTTCTTCTTCTTCTTCTTCTTCTTCTTCTTCTTCTTCTTTGTTTATTGACAAATAGCAGCTTAACACAACCATACCGTACGTGGTCTATGAGCACATAATGGAAGATACAAGCAGATTGATGATTTAACAGAACAATGGATGTGCAATCTGATGGAAATAATGCCTCCCAAGTTTAGCAACCGTCAAGTGTGACAGTAATTTCAACCCCAATGGAGTATTAAAGAAGATGGCTATTAGGAACGTCAAACCGGTTAAAGTCAAGGAGAGTAACTCATGAATGAAGTTGGTGAATAATCATCTCCTCATGGAGAGACTAAAATAGAGAGCAACCCTACCTTGCAAATGATGACGATGAAGAAGATGATCAACTTCAACCTCAAGATTAAGAGGCCCATCCAGATAGTACTGAACAAGCTAAAAAATGGCATCCGTAAAAAAAAAATCTTATGAGGCATAGCAAAAGATCCACAAATCGATCATATGATAATGTCTCTATTTTTCTGACTACTTAGAATCCACTGTGGAACCCTCTAAGGTTGGCGAAGCGTTGTATGACCAAGAGTAGATGGTTGCGTTGCAAGAAGAGTTGAAGAACTTTGAACGCAAGAAGGTTTATGATCTAGTGGGAAATATTTGAATGCAAGGATCACAACTTCATTGCCACAAAGTGGATGTTCTAAAACAAGCAAATGTAGATGCCAAGTGGTGCCCAACAAAACTCGTTTTGTCTTCGAAGGATTCACATGGTTTGAAGGTTTGAATTCCGGTGAAACATATGCACCCATAGAAAGGCTATAAGCCATTTGAATTACGCTTGCATATGTAAATAATCACAATATTATTTTTTACGTCAATCTCTACTATTATTAAACAAGCAAACATATTCATTGCTAAGTGCACCCTGCCTAGCTTACACAGAACAATATGGACCAATCACAGCCTCACGATTAGCCCACTTAAGTTGATCTAACCGATGAGATTATGCTAACCCTCTGGCAAACTGCGTTTAGCTATTTGTCCGGGCGGACAAAAACTCTGCCAGACGAAACGTGCCGCGCCGCGCGTCCACCCCATCATAAATTTGTTGTCTAATCTAATCAGAACCCCCCCCCCCCCAATCCCTCCCCATCTTTCCTCATTTTCGCTCCCGCCCTCCACCTCGCATATCGCCGCCTTGACCCACTTCGACGACGACGTCTCCATTGTTCCCTTTGACATCGGGACAGCCCAACGCCCTGTGGGGACCCCAGACTAGCTGTCTGAAATGCCCGATTATGCTTAACACAACGATCCCGTGATCAGTCTGTCGTTGCACATAATCTGAACTGAATACCAAAGTTTACATCCATTACAGTACTGAATTAAAGTCTTACACATACGGTCATTCAGACCAAGTCTTATATAGGTGCCTTCATGGACCAACCAAATTATTCAGCAGAAGCTACGGCGTAGTAGACAAGCACATCCTAACATCAACCCTACAGGCAGCTGACTTATGGAGATCCCTAGTTCGCATAGTAGTCGCCATACTCCTCTTCGGCATAGTGCTCCTCGAGATTTGGCTAAGACAATAGCCAGGGACGAAACCAATATGAGTACAATTGGAATTGTACTCGCGAACAACCCCAACATGAACATGCACTAGCTTTATTTTTATTTCATGAGACTTTTATTTATTTAAAACATCTCTATATCTTTATTGAAAAAGGGTAAGAGTAATTTTATAACTTTTCTCTACCAAATCCCCATCTTATTTATTTCTCCAAAACTCCTCCTTTTTCCGACCATAGCCCTTCATGGTCAAATTGCCTCCAACAACCTCATACCGATCCTTTGGTATAGTTGTATAAAACATTCTCCACTTCATTTTCTTTTTAAAAACTCAAAACTTTTACAAAAACTTGCACATAGGTCAAAGTAGGGCCTTCCAACTGTCCATGACCGAGGACTCGGCTATTCGAATAGTTTTACACTCTGCAGAGGTAGCACGCTTTTCCCACATCCATCCGGCAACTCATCGTGTCAGCCACGTCCCGCCATACAAGGTGTATGCGAAGTTGAGTCACCGGCCATAGCCTCTCATTTGCTCATGCTAGTATAGGACCCTGCCCTTATGACACTTTCCATCGACACTCAGTCCATCCCTTCGAAACCTAAGTGTGAGGACTCATAGTTTTGCCAGGTGACCCAAAGGTGGCGTCTTCTATCCTCTCTTTCATTTAGAGGACCCAGGTCAGGGGTAGGTCACCGAACCATCCCCTCATGCATAACAGAGTCATCTCCGTTGATGAGGTATCCCATACTAATATGAGCAAATTACATGACTAAGCCCCGCCCCATATGGGGGTAAATGTGGTGGCACAGGGTATCGGCTGGTCGACGTAAGTACAAAGACACAATGTGCATTTTTCATAAACATCACCATTCTCCATTTCTCCACTTCAGCACCGTCATCTCGGCATTCCATAAACTATTTGGGAATTTTCAAAGGAGTTTTGAATAAACAATATTTTTCCCATCCTATAGTTTTAAATAACTATCTTATATTTCTACATAGGGTGGCAAAATAGTTTCTCACATATTTTGAAAAAAGGTTTTCAAAATGCTTGCTACTTATGAGTAAACTATTTGGACAAAGTAGATGCATATATATTAGGGGTGTAAGCTCAGAGAGTAGCTTGCCTTGCCAGCAAAGTTCCCGGGGTCTTGCTCCTGTTGTTCAAAGAATTCCCCCTCCTCGCAAGTCCCGGCAACGATCTCGTCTAAACGTCAAACAAGCAATACAAACCATCACTACACTACTCAATCAAACATCACAACATTACAAATCTTAAACTCTATAAATAGCTACTGCAACACACAAGGCAAACAATTTGGGTTCAAATTAATTGAATTACTAATATTTAAATATGACATGAATAAGGCAGAAACTAGTGATACATGTTTAATTGCATAACTCAAGTTCTGTGGGTCACAAAAATACAAACTAAAATTCTGCTGATAGCTACTGACATTTAGAAAACAACACAATTGGATTTGGATTAATTGGAGTTACCAAAATCTCTACACAATTGTTTTAATCCAGAAGCTTATTAACCAAGTTTTAGCTACTGCCTAAGTTCTGTTGGTCATACAATTAAACCCTTTAAGGGGTAACTAACACTGATTAAATTTGACCTAACAAAATTGGTCCTAACTCATTTGGGTTAAGCATTGATTTTCTATAATTGTTTTAGTACAGAAGGGTTTGCTAATTTTAATCTAATGCTAAACAAATACTGTGGCTTAATTAATTCTACCAAAATTAGGAAAGCTAAGTGATCACAATACTAAACTAACAAAATTGGATTGGATTTATTTGGGTTCATAGATCATCAGAAACATACAAGTTTAGGTTTTAAACCTTCTGTGGCACTTTTAATACTACACATTTGTTATTAATCTAAATGAGATGAAACCACTTGGGTTGGTTAAACAATTTCATAAGCTATCCATAGAATTTTGATTCAATTTATTTGGACTTATAAATCTCGAGATATTGAATTTCAAAGTTGGGTCCAGTACTGGTTTTACTGAGAGTTTAAATTCGAATTAAATCGATCTACTGGATAATGTTGAGAATCCTGACGGGTGGGGCCTATCCGTCAGTGACTCAACGGAGAAAAGTCTCCCGCGCTGGAAAATTTTAAAACACTGACAGTGGGTCCCGCTTGGCAGTGACTTAATACACGAAACGGTACGCTACCGTGGATCAAAGATCCAACGGCTGAGAGCAAGCGCACCGACGGCGACTAGAAACAGGCGGCGCCGCGGCGCCGGCGACGGCGAGCTGGACGATTCGCTCACCTGGGATGGCTAGAGACGGCAGGGACGGTGGCGTTCGGCGGCGGAGAGCTTGGGGAAGTTCGTGGGGTGGGCTGTGCTTGCTGAGGACGGCCCGAGCGTCGGCAACGAGCTCCTCCGCTTCCACGGACGCGTCCCGACTCCGGCGAGGTCATGACGATGCTCCTGTGCACGATACAGAGGGGAAACAGGAGCGTGTGAGTGCGGTGGTGATGGAAGAGAGAGTGCAGGCCAGAGAGAAGAGAAAAGGGGAGAGGCACGGCACGGCCGTGGTCGACGTCGACCTTCGACTCCGGCAGCACTTGGCCGTGCTCGACCAAAGCAGCGAGAGTTGCAGCGACGTGTCCGCCCTCCTAGCGGTGCACGAGAGGGAGTGGAGTGAGGGGAGAGCAATGGTTTGGGGTGGAGAGCAATGGGGTGCGGTGGTGGTTTATATAACCGAACTCCGGCTCACGGTGGTCTCGGCGCAGGAGGGGTCTGGGAAGTGGGAGAGCACGCCATTGGCGGCGGTGCTGTGCAGCAACGGCGTGGGGAGGTGGCCGTTAGGGTTTAGAGGGAGGGAGGTGCGTTGAGGTGAGCTAATGGAGCTTGGGGTGGTAGGTGGTCGTCTGCGCACACACGGTGCTCGACGGAAGGATGGCGTCCAGGCGGGTCTCCGGTGGTGGCATCGTGATGTCCATGGGGTAATGGGGAGGCTAGGGAGCGTCTAGGTCGAGTGCTGCTTGCTAGGGCGATGAGGTGGCAAGGAACGCGTCGGCGTCCATGGCCATGGTGCTCTGCCACTGGTCGGGCTCGAATCGGCGCAGAGGAGGTGCATTTCCACGCGTGCTCGAATTCCTTCGGCAGAGGGGAGGGGTGACAGCGCGACGGCGAGCGCACGGGTGGCCGCACGACCTCCTTCTTCTCCGCTCACTAGGGGTACGGGATGGAGAGGTTAGGGAAGAGAGAGGGAGACGGTGCCAGCAGCTAGCTCCAACGGGAAGCGTCCAAACGCTGGCACACGTGTGCCTCCTCTGTGCTGGATTGAGAGAGCTCCGAATTTGATAAATTTTGGTCGAATTTGAGTTGGATTAGAGAAGCTACAGCTCCTGCCCTCAAGGTGTTCGACAGAATACTTGAACCAAATTCAAATTTGAATTTTTCTGAAATCTTTCAATAATCGGTTCACTGAATATTTATCAAGCATTTGTGACTCATGCTTGATAATTATTGTATAGGTATTTTTGGTACATTTGGTGATCTAAGAAAATAAAGAAAGAATCAGAAATTTAAATTTAGGTTTTTGAAAATATTTATTTGAGAGAGAAAAGTATTATGAATAAAAATGGGAGTGATTATTTTATCAGCTCTCTGAATTTTGTGTGAAAGAAATAATTATTTCTAGGTTGGAGAAAACATTTGTCACATGACAACTTGTGTAATTGTTTCTAATTTTTATTTTTGAGTTCCAGATTTTTAATTCGCTCAAACAAACAATGAAATCAACAAAATACAATCAACACACATCATGGAACAAAAGTTTTTGGTTGGTTCCAAATTTTTGATTATTACACTTGTTACAACTTTGGGATGTGACAGAACCTTCCCCCCTTAGAATAAATCTCGTCCCGAGATTTGCTATGCTTCTAAAATAGTCTTCACGTTCCCAAGTTGCTTCCTCTTCGGAGTGGTTAGTCCACTGGACTTTGTAGAACTTGATCGCACGCCTCCGGGTAAGACGAACATCTTCGTCGAGAATCTTGACGGGCCTCTCACGATAAGTCAGGTCATGATTCAGGTCAATGGAGAGGTGGTCGATGTCCTTGAAAACATCGGACTTGTCGGGAACTTCAAGACACTTCCGGAGCAGGGAAATGTGGAAGACATCATGAAATTCTGATAATTCTGGGGGCAACTCCAGCTGATAGGATACTTATCCTCGACGAGCAATGACCTTGAAGGGTCCAATATATCTTGGCTCCAATTTTCCTTTGACATGAAAACGCTGCATTCCCTTGAGTGGGGTCACTCGGAGATAGACATAATCTCCGACGTTGAAGGTGACATCGCGACGCTTGGGATCAGCGTAGCTCTTTTGACGGGATTGGGCAGTTTTGAGACGCTCACGGATAAGATGGATTTGTTCTTTAGCTTCACGGAGGGTATCTGTGTCACATCCCAAATTTAGAAACTAAGAAAAACTTAGTTTCACAAGACCCAAATTCAGAACCAACAAAAACTTTTTGAAGTATTTTACTGATGATTGTGTTTTCCATCCCATTGCTAGGTTGAACCTAGTGTGACTTGTTGTTTAAGTTGTTTGACTAGTAAATGTAAGGCCCAACCAATATAAAAATATATTTAACTTTGGTGATCATGTCATGACAAGAAAAATATTCCATGTATCTTTTCCATTCTTATTTTAGCCAACTCCATTTCAATGATACTTGGTTTAGCAACAACCAAAACTAATACCCATTATTTGAGAAAGTAAAGGTATTTCCAAAACTATGTGTTCCAAAAAATATGGAGATCTATATGCTATCTCCTATCTATCTTTTAAAACTTGATATTTTGCATTTGTATGCAACTCCCATTTTATACACTTTGATTATCACTTCCCTTTTAAAGAAAGAACACAAGTGGGAAATATATTAACCCACATATTTTCCTTTATCCAAGCTTTTGAAAACTATTAAGATATGAGTTGATATATTTCTTAAACATCATCTTGTCATAATTAAGTATGATCATTTCTACAAGATAGTATTATGGAAATGGTGGTATGATTAACTTTTGTGGTTTGAATTGTGTGGTCTTGATTGTGTTGTTGATCTTTTGTGTATGCCACTGTTGATCTTGTTGTGTTTGTTGCTTGTGAGGGTAATTCCTCAGTTGTGCTTAATACTAGAATAAGACACACTTGACAACAAATTTGGTATGTGACTTGAATAAAAACAAACCCTCTAGAAGTATTCACACCTAATTGAAATCCTAAATTAAGGGAAATGATCTTATTTAATTTCCCTCTATCTCTATTCCTCTATTTTATGGAAACAATTATATTTCCTTATTCTAGGAATGAGATGAAATAATAATCATTTCAACCCCATCTCACTCCCTCCTCAAGTAAACATACTTTTCAATTTCAAACAAAACTCTCAAAGTATTTAACAAAAGGAAATTAAGATCATGATAAATAAATGATCTTAATAAATTACTTTCCCCTACTTAACTCTCTATTTTCTTCAAACAAATATTTTCTCTATGGAAATATAAAGTATTTGAAGTTGCCATAATTGTCAAGAAAGTTCCAAAAGTTCAAAACAATATTCTATCACTTGCTTGAAAATATTAAAAGAGTATCAAATATTATTTACCAAAAACAACATATTTAAACTCTATGAACAAATTATGTTCAAAACATTTTATTTTGAAAAACCAATTTTTGTGGAGGCTCTACTTGGCAATGGGAGCCTACCCAAATATTTTCAAATTTTTCTAAAAAGTTTTAGTACCTCAAATAAATCCCCAAAAGCTGCTGGATATTAAAAAGGAAGCAAAAGAAACAGACAAGGGCTTAGTTGCAAATAGGAAAAATAGCCCAGGGGGTTATCTGGAAAAGCAACGTTTCTTCTCTGTAGCAGCCCGTGCGCGTCGCCGTTGTCGTCCTCCCGTGCGTCGCCCGCCCGGACCCCCCCCCCTCCCGCGCGTCTCCTGCTGCTCGATGAGGAGGATAAGAAGGCCCTCCCCCCGGCACTCCTCTGCTTCCTCTCCTTCACTTGCCCCCTCTCGCTCTCTCCCCACTTCTCTCTCTGCTCCTCACCGCCGCCGAACCCTAGCCATGACGCCGTCACGCATCGCCGGTGATTGAAGCCTCCCCGAGTCAATCCAAGACCACCATCCTCTCCGCCTTGTCCTCTGCTTCATCTGCGTGCAAGGAATCGGACAGGGAAGCAGAGAATCGAGCACATCGTCTTCATCTTCTTCATCCCCGACCGCCGGACTTCGAGCAAGCTCCCCACCGTCCCTGACCTCCTTCGTCACCGCTGCGAGCACTCACGCGTCGAGGGTGAGCTTGAGATTCTCCTAGACATGCTTGTCGTCTTTAGCTCGCCGTAGATCCTCGTGACCGTCGTAGTCCGTAGCTCACCGTCGCACGGCCTCGTCGCCGGAGCTTTTGCCGGCGACCATTAGGTCCAAAACGCCGCCATTAATTAGCCCGTACTCGTGCGTATCGAGTGCGAGCGTTGGATGGTTTCCGCACACCGTAGAACCTCGATCCCGTGCACCTCGTCGCCGGTGGTCACCGCGGCCGCGCGCGTCGTCGCCGTGCACGGACATCACCTCAAAACGATGCGCACCCGTATACTATCACCAGCACCGAGCCAGCCCAGTGGCTAGCACACAGGCACACGCGCGCGAGGTCGCGAGTTCGATCCCCCGCGGCGCGCTGCCTTTTCATTTATTTTCGCACGCTGACAGGCGGGCCCCACCGGTCAGCGACCGTGGAGGCCACATCCGCTCCACCCGCGCCCAGTCAGCGCCGGCGTGGCCGCTGGCCCACACGTCAGTGACCGTGTGTAGCGCGCTGCTCGGTTCAAAATGTTTCGTTAGTTTTTCTGGAAAATAAAATAAACAGCCAGATTCAAATTTAAACTTCAAAAATTCATAACTAATTAAATACTTGTCCAAAAATTGCAAACAAGATACCAAAATGTTCAGATAAATAAGGCATGTCTTTTGGTGTAATTCACCTATCCAAATAAATTAGTTTAATTGTTGTTTTATTGAAATAAATAAAATGGCAGAATATAAAACAAATTAGGAAAATTCATATCTTTAAAAATAAGGATCCAAAAATTAAGTTTGACCTCTTAAAATGTTCAGAAAATGATGACCTTCATGTTCCACCTTGTTTCCAAACATGGAAAATTATTTTGTAATGTTGTTTAAAACAAATTAACAAAAGGGCAGATTTAAAAAGGATTTTATAAATTAATCAGTAATAATTTTTGGAGCAAATCCAATTTTGCTAGGTTCCTAGTGTTTCACTTTATCATACCCTAGCATGGTGTGATGGTTCCACTTATAGAGGCTAATTGGTGACCTAACTTTTGTCTGAAGTATTTCCCGTCCAAAGGGAGGTGCTTGTCGCTATTCTTTGCCCGAGGTAGTTTTGGGATCGATGGACCTAGCTTGTGTGTAGGTGATAGATTACTGATCAATATAATACCGTCGTAAGTGTAGATCCTAGTTGTTACTCGAACGATTAGTTTGACACTTACGGTTGGTTACTTGTCTGTATACCACTTGTGGTTTGGTTTGCTTAGTGATTGTTGTGTTATTCTCCTGTTTGCGACGCTAGATATAAACGCTACCGGAGTGGTCTTTGGAATGGAGTTATTGAGGAAGGGAAATTTGTTGAACCTGAAGATCAAGACCGAGATCACTTTGCCGAGCAAGGCAAGCTATCCTCTGAGCTTGCATTTATATACATCTATTTTGGTTCACATGTTTTACTTATAAATAGCAAAAGTGATTTATGTGGTGTTTGCCATAAAAGCTATGATTCTGAAAACCCTTTTCCAAAATATAAGTATATTATTTTGACACCCTATATGGAGATATTAGCTGGAATTTCTTTTTCAAACTATAGGATGGGAAAAATATTGTTTACTCAAAACTCCTTTGGGAATACTTGTGTGGTTGTGGAATACCGAGATGTCGGTGTGGTAATGGAGAAATGGAAAATGGTGATGTTCATGAAAAATGCACAGTGTCCTAGAACCATGACGACCAATCTTACCCTGTGCGACCACATTTACCCACATATGGGAAAAGGGCGTAGTCATATAGTTTGCTCATATTAGTATGGGATGCCTCAACAACGAGGATGACCTCGTTCCATGAGGGGATGGTTTGGTGACCTACCCCCTGACCTGGGTCCTCTTAAGTGAAGTCTGCCAACAGAGTTGGTATGAGTGTATTGGAGAAAGAGGATTGAAGGTTCCACCATAAATCGCCGGGCAGAACTACGAGTCCTCACACTTAGATTCCGACGGGCTGGGTTAAGTGTTGATGGAATGTTTCGTAGCGGTAGGGTCCTATACTAGCATGAGCAAAGGACAGGCTATGGTCGGTGACTCAACTTCGCATACACCTTGTATGGCGGGACGTGGCTGACACGATGAGTTACCGGATGGGTGTGGGAAAAGCGTGCTACCTCTGCAGAGGGTTAAAACTATTCGAATAGCCGAGTCCTCGGATATGGACAATTGGGAGACTGTTCCTAAGACCATGTGCAAGTTTTGCAAAGTTTTGAGATTTGAAAATAAAATGGAGATGTGTGGTATCTGCAACTCTACCGACGGGCTGGTATGAGGTTGCTGGAAAAGAGAGGACCATGACGGGCTATGGTCGAGAAGTGCAGAGTTTTGTGATTTAAAAGTGGAAAATGTTTTATGCAACTATACCAAAGGGCCGGTATGAGGTTGTTGGGATTGAATGACCATGAAGGGTTATGGTCGAAAAAGGAGGAGTTTTGGGGAAATAAACAAAATGGTGATTTTCCGGGAAAGTGTTTTAAAAGAGACTTATTACAAAGACAGGTTTATGGGGAAAAGTTCTAAAAGCCTTCTTTTCTTTTTCAAGAAAGATATAGAGATTTCAAAACAAAGTTTTAATAAACAAAAGTATATCCTTCTCTTTTCAACAAGGATATAGAGTTTTCAAAGCAAACGAAGTTTTATTTAAACAATAAAAGAGTAGTGCATGCTCATTCCGGGGGTAGTTTGCGAGTACATTCAAATGTACTCATATTGGTTTCGTCCCTGGCTATTGTCTTAGCCAGATTTTGAAGAAGAACAGTTCGGAGAAGAAGACTTCAATAACGTCAATGCGAACTAGGGCGCTTCCCAGTCAGCTGCCTGTAGGGTTGGCAAGTGACTTGGGCTCCACGTTGATTTGGTGATTTCCGCTGCGAGTACCTGATGAAGTTCTGGCTTCAATCAAGTAAGTAATTTTATTCGGTATTTATGGGTGTTCTGTGATACCAATTCGAGTTATGTGCAACAACAGACTGATCATGGGATTGTTGCAGGAAACATAACGAGTATCTCAGATAGTTAATCCGGGTCCTCACAATCTGGTCCAAATAATTTGCCTTCTCCGGTGTCGGACCAATTCAGGGGAGTACGGCACTTCTTGCCGTAAAGTGCTTCAAACGGGGCCGTTTGCAGACTGGACTGGTAGCTATTGTTGTAGGAGAATTCTACAAACGGAAGGCAATCTTCCCATTTGGAACCATAAGATAGAACACATGCACGAAGCATGCCCTCTAATATCTGATTCACTCGCTTAGTTTGGCCTCCAGTCTGGGGGTGATAGGCTGTGCTAAAAGCTAACTTGGTTCCGAGGGCTTCATGAAGATCTTTCCAGAATCTTGAGGTGAATTGCGTGCCTCTGTCAGATACAATCTTTTTAGGCACTCCGTGCAGGCTTACTATTCTGGAAATATACAAGTCCGCTAGTTGATTTCCCCGATAAGTGGTACTGATGGGAATGAAATGGGCAACCTTGGTCAGTCGATCAACGATGACCCAGATTGAATCATGGCCTCGGTTGGATCTTGGAAGTCCGGTAATAAAGTCCATTCCAATTCATCCCACTTCCATTCAGGAATTTTCAAAGGTTGAAGCAATCCAGCGGGTCGCTGATGTTCAGCCTTGACTCGCTGACAGATATCACACTTGGCCACGAAAGAACCAATCTCTCGCTTCATTCCATGCCACCAAAATCTCTCACGAAGGTTTTGGTACATTTTTGTCCCGCCGGGGTGGATTGAATAAGGGGTCTCATGGGCTTCTGTCAGGATTAATTCCTTAAGCTCCTTGACATTGGCACACAGATACGACCATTGAATCTCAGCACTCCTTCAACATCTTCGGTAAAACCAGGTGCTTTGCCGAGAGAAATCTTCCTCTTAATTCCTTCAATGCTTTCATGATCCTTTTGGGCTTCCTTGATTTGATCCATCAGGGTTGGGGCTAACTCTAGATTGGCGAGGTAACCATGGCTAACAAGCTCTAGTCTGAAATCTTCGAACTCCTTGAACAAGGCTGGTTGTTCGGCTTGGATCAAGGCATTCAGGGTACAAGGCTTGCGACTCAGGGCATCGGCAACTACGTTAGCTTTTCCGGGGTGATAATGGATTCCAATATCATAGTCCTTGATTAGTTCCATCCATCTCCTTTGCCTCAGGTTCAACTCCTTCTGGGTGAAGATATACTTCAAACTCTATGATCCGTATAGATCTCGCAGCGATGTCCCACAAGATAGGGACGCCACGTCTTAAGAGCAAGAACAACAGCAGCTAACTCCAGATCATGGGTTGGATAATTTTCTTCATGCGGTCGCAACTGTCGGGACAGGTATGACACGACTTTGCCTTCTTGCATCAGAACGCAACCAAGTCCGAGGCGTGATGCATCGCAATACATGTCGAAACTCTTGGTGAGTCTGGCATGATTAGGATCGGGGTCGAGGTCAGTCTCTTCTTTAGTTCTTGGAAACTGTCTTCGCACTTTTGGGTCCACTCGAATTTCTTGTCCTTTTTAACAGTTGGGTCATGGGCTTGGCTATGCTGGAGAATCCTTCAACGAACTTGCAGTAGTAACCCGCTAGTCCGAGAAAGCTTCGGATTTCAGTCACATTAGTGGGGGCTTTCCAGTCAACGATGGCTTGGATCTTCTCTGGGTCAACAGAAATTCCTCCAGCAGACACAATGTCCGAGAAATGCCACTTCACTAAGCCAAAACTCGCACTTGCTAAGCTTGGCATATAGCTTGTGCTCTCGGAGGGTCTCCAAAACTAGACGCAGGTGTTCAGCATGCTCTTCTTCGGTCTTGGAGTAGATAAGGATATCGTCGATGAAGACTACCACGAACTTGTCGAGGTACTCCATGAAAATCTTGTTCATGAGATTCATGAAATAGGCTGGGGCATTGGTCAGGCCAAAGGACATCACGGTGTATTCAAACAAACCGTAACGGGTGGTGAAGGCAGTCTTGGGAATGTCTGACTCTCGAATTTCAACTGATGATATCCTGTCCGAAGATCGATCTTGGAAAAGACTCGGGCTCCGTTCATTGATCGAACAGATCCTCGATCTTGGGAAGAGGGTACTTGTTTTTAATGGTCACGTCATTGAGCTTGCGATAATCCACACACAGGCGTGTGGTACCGTCTCTTTTGTCCACAAAAATAAAGGGTGATCCCCAAGGTGAAGCGCTTGGGCGAACAAGACCTTTGCTGAGCATATCAGCCAACTGCTTCTTTAATTCAACCAGTTCTTCCGGATTCATCCGATAGGGTCTTTGGGATATAGGGGCTGTTCCCGGAATAAGTTCAATCACGAACTCAATATCCCGGTCAGGTGGCATACCAGGCATTTCTTCAGGGAAAACATCCGGAAAGGTGAACAACACGGATCTCATCCAGGGTGGGTCGAGCTATGCCCTCATGACAGCCTGGTCGGGAATGGCTGGTTTCAGACACATACTCCACTTCGACTCCATCATCTGAAGTGAGGGAAACAACTCTTCGGCACAGTCAATACGACCTTGAAACTTGGCTAACCAATTCATACCAAGAATAACATATATCCCTTGGGTTCCTAGTATGACAAGGTCGGCTGCAAATTTTTCGCCTCCGATCTCTATGGATGAATTGGGGCAAAACCTCTTGGTTTCTATGGTGGAGCCAGGGATTTGTATACTCATAGGTTTAAGTAGGAAGCCTTCTGCTAAACCTCCCTTAGAGACAAACTCCTCGGTAACAAAGGAATGGGTGGCACCAGAATCAAACAGAACAGTTGCAGGTACTGAGTTGACAAGGAACGTACCCAGCACAACATCAGGCACATCCTGAGCTTCTTCAGCATTGATGTGGTGTAGACGGCCCTTGGCAACAGCAACATTTCCGGGGGTGCGGCATTCTTGCCATTTCCAGCACGGCCTTGATCAGGGTTCGGCCCTGCATTGGGGCGCTGAACATTCCTCTTTGGATTGGGGCATTCTCTGGAGTAGTGACCCTTGGTGCCGCACTCAAAGCAGACAACATTGGGGCCATGGTTGAAGTTGTTGAAGTTTCCTCCAGGACGGTTGTTGCCATTGGGGCGGTGGAAGTTATTGTTGGGACGGTTGGGATAGTTGGGACGTGGTGCTTGTGGTGGTCGATAAGCAGGCTTGGATGCTGGCTGAAAGATACGAGGCTTCTGGTTGCTAGAACCTTCTTGAGCATTCATCCTCCTCTTACGACCTTCAAACATTGACTTGCGCTTGGTCTCCAGCTGGATGGCTTTGTCCACAAGTGACTCCAAATCAAAGAAGTCATGGATAACCAACGCACACTGCAACTCATCATGAAGTCCATTCAGAAAACGCTCCATCTTCTTCTTCTCAGTGTCGGTGTCGTCAGGAGCATACCGAGACAAGTCGGTAAACTCATCCAGATATCCGACCACATCCTTACTTCCCTGCCTCAGCTTACGGAATTCATCCTTCTTCCTCTCAATGAGTCCGCCGGGAATATGCTTCTTGCGGAACTTCTCCTGGAACTCAGCCCAGTTGATAACATAGCCAACTTGCTGGAGAGCCTTGGTAGCTTCCCACCAAGCTCGTGCAGGTCCAGCAAGATAGTGGGTGGCATACAGAACCTTCTCATTTTCTCCCACAGCGGCAACTTCCAGGTTGTTCTCGATGGTGCGGAGCCAATCATCGGCTTCCAGTGGGTGAAGTCCCTTGGAATAGGTAGGTGGGTTGGTCTTCTGGAAGTCGCTTAAGATGGATCGCTGATTTCCATCGCCATTGCCACCATTGTTATTGTTGTTGTTGACATGAGCGGCAGCGATCTGCTGCAGGGCAGCGAGATGAGCTTGGCGCTCCTCCCAGGCATTTTGGCGTTCCTCCATAATGAGCGCAAGGAGTTGGGCGGGGTCAGTTCAGGTGGCGGGGTGGTGCATCCGGGTTGTTGGTGCGACGAGTGTCCACCATCCTGAAGCATACCGGGTATAAGAGGCAAGGCAAAAAGGTTTCGACTAAGGGGAAAATGATGAAGTCGCAAAGGGGTTGATTAATTAAGGACGGTATTGAAAATATTTTGCCAAATCACACAAGACTAACACATTCATAAAACACAAGCATCACATCAAGTTACAACATCAAGCTTACAACATCACCCTACATCTAATGTACATAATACATGGTTTTAAAGAACCATCACTAGACTCGACTAGCGATAGGGGGTCGACATAATCCTACGGTACTCAAGTCACTCGCCTACTGAGGTGGAACCTCAGGCTCAATGCGTCAGCGTCGGACTCGTAGGAGGCTCCTCGGGGTCCTCCTCCTCGTCCTCGAGAACTGCCTCGACGGCTCCTCCTCCTCGTCAACTATGTCCTCCTCGTCGTCCGTCTCCTCGTAGTCCATCTCCTCCATGTAATCCTCATCATCACTGATGAAGGCGTTGTTCTCCCTGCGGAGATCCTCGCCCTCCTCCTCCATCATTGGCATGGTGCTCCATATCCTCGATCATCTCGTCCTGCTCCGCCACCCTCTTGCGGAGCTTGGCGACGATCTTCTTCAGCTGGGTCCTCCTCTGGAGAAGAGCGATCTTCTCCTGCCGCAGCTGCGCCTCACGCTCGCGACTCTCCTTGAGCGAGATGCGCTCAAAGTGAGCTCGAAGTCTAGCGCTCATCAGGTCCTCCTGGGTGCGGTAGAGTAGGACCTCCATGTCCAGGATGTAGTCTCCAAACGTCGGGTGTCGAGGGGACTGAATGGGGTGTCCATCATCGGTGCGCCTCCCGTAGAACCGAAAGAGGGAGTTCACCAACTCCGCCTTGTGCTCCTCACAAAGTCGGGCCAGCAACCTCTGCATGGCACGACACAGTCCGTCGTCCCAGTGGGCGTCCACAGTGGTGAAGATCAGTGTCCTGGATCCGGGAGACTTGAGGTTCCCCCGAACAGACGACTCAATGCGCCAACTCAGGTTTCCGTTGCCGTGAACGTCAACCTGGGCTCCCTGAAACTCAGGAGCGGGGCGACCCAACAGCTTGCTCAACTCGAACAAGTCGCTCTCGAACATCAGCTTGCCATCCTTCTCAACTTGCTTAAACTCGGTGAAATGGAGTGCCATCTACAATTTTAAGCAAAATTTTAAGTTAGTGAGGTGACAAGTGTACAAAATTTTAAATTTAGTGAAATAACATGTGCGCAAAATTTTAAGCTTAATGGGATGACAAGTGTGCAAAATTTTAAGGGTACAAGGAAAAATGTAATACTTAATGAGAGTAAAATTTTGCATAAGTGTGAGGAATTGGGAGATAAGCAATTTTCGAAAATACTTCACTCCTTTATTTTAGAATATAACTTTTATAACTCCTATCTAACGACCATGCTAATCTAAGGTCTCTTAAAGTCAGGATGGCTCTGATACCAGCTCTGTGGGGACCCCGGACTACTGTCCGAAATACCCGATTATGCTTAACACAACGATTCCGTGATCAGTCTGTCGTTGCACATAATCCGAACTGAATACCAATGTTTACATCCATTACAGTACCAAATTAAAGTCTTACACATACGGTCATTTAGACCAAGTCTTACATAGGTGCCTTCATGGGCCAACCAGATTATTCAGCGGAAGCTACATCGTTGTAGACAAGCACATCCTAACATCAACCCTACAGGCAGCTAACTTATGGAGATCCCTAGTTCGCATAGTAGTCGCCATACTCCTCTTCGGCATAGTGCTCCTCGAGATCTGGCTAAGACAATAGCCAGCGACGAAACCAATATGAGTACAATTGGAATTGTACTCACAAACTACCCCAACATGAACATGCACTAGCTTATTTTTATTTCATGAGACTTTTATTTATTTAAAACATCTCTATATCTTTATTGAAAAAGGGTATGAGTAATTTTATAACTTTCTCTACCAAATCCCCATCTTACTTATTTCTCCAAAACTCCTCCTTTTTCCGACCATAGCCCTTCATGGTCAAATTGCCTCCAACAACCTCATGCCGATCCTTTGGTATAGTTGTATAAAACATTCTCCACTTCATTTTCTTTTTAAAACTCAAAATTTTTACAAAAACTTGCACATAGGTCAAAGTAGGGCCTTCAAACTGTCCATGACCGAGGACTCGGCTATTCGAATAGTTTTACACTCTGCAGAGGTAGCACGCTTTTCCCACATCCATCCGGCAACTCATCGTGTCAGCCACGTCCCGCCATACAAGGTGTATGCGAAGTTGAGTCACCGGCCATAGCCTCTCATTTGCTCATGCTAGTATAGGACCCTGCCCTTATGACACTTTCCATTAACACTCAGTCCAGCCCTTCGGAAACTAAGTGTGAGGACTCATAGTTTTGCCCGGTGACCCAAAGGTGGCGTCTTCCATCCTCTCTTTCATTTAGAGGACCCAGGTCAGGGGTAGGTCACCGAACCATCCCCTCATGCATAATGGAGTCATCTCAATCGATGAGGTATCCCATACTAATATGAGCAAATTACATGACTAAGCCCCGCCTCATATGGGGTAAATGTGGTCGCATAGGGTATCGGCTGGTCGACGTAAGTACAAAGACACAATGTGCATTTTTCATAAACATCACCATTCTCCATTTCTCCACTTCAGCACCGACATCTCGGCATTCCATAAACCATTTGGGAGTTTTCAAAGGAGTTTTGAATAAACAATATTTTTCCCATCCTATAGTTTTAAATAACTATCTTATATTTCTACATAGGGTGGCAAAATAGTTTCTCACATATTTTGAAAAAGGTTTTCAAAATGCTTGCTACTTATGAGTAAACTATTTGGACAAAGTAGATGCATATATATTAGGGGTGCAAGCTCAGAGAGTAGCTTGCCTTGCTCAGCAAAGTTCTCGGGGTCTTGCTCCTGTTGTTCAAAGAATTCCCCTTCCTCGCAAGTCCCGGCAACGATCTCGTCTAAACGTCAAACAGGCAATACAAACCATCACTACACTACTCAATCAAACATCACAACATTACAAATCTTAAACTCTATAAATAGCTACTGCAACACACAAGGCAAACAATTTGGGTTCAAATTAATTGAATTACTAATATTTAAATATGACATGAATAAGGCAGAAACTAGCGATACATGTTTAATTTCATAACTCAAGTTCTGTGGGTCACAAAAATACAAACTAAAATTCTGCAGATAGCTACTGACATTTAGAAAACAACACAATTGGATTTGGATTGTTTGGAGTTACCAAAATCCCTACACAATTGTTTTAATCCAGAAGCTTATTAGCCAAGTTTTAGCTACTGGCTAAGTTCTGTTGGTCATAAAATTAAACCCTTTCAGGGGTAACTAACACTGATTAAATGTGATCTAACAAAATTGGTCCTAACTCATTTGGATTAAGCATTGATTTTCTATAATTGTTTTAGTACAGAAGGGTTTGCTAATTTTAATCTAATGCTAAACAAATACTATTGCTTAATTAATTCTACCAAAATTAGGGAAGCTAAGTGATCATAATACTAAGCTAACAAAATTGGATTGGATTTATTTGGGTTCATAGATCATAAGAAACAAGCAAGTTTAGGTTTTAAACCTTCTGTGGCACTTTTAATACTACACATTTGTTATTAATCTAAATGAGATGAAACCACCTGGGTTGGTTAAAAAATTTCATAAGCTATCCAAAGAATTTTGATTCAATTTATTTGGACTTACAAATCTCGAGATATTGAATTTTAAAGTTGGGTCCAGTACTGGTTTTACAGAGAGTTTAATTTCGAATTAAATCGATCTACTGGATAATGTTGAGAATCCTGACGGGTGGGGCCTACCCGTCAGTGACTCAACGGAGAAAAGTCTCCTGCGCTGGAAAAGTTTAAAACACTGACAGTGGGTCCCGCTTGGCAGTGACTTAATACACGAAACAGTACGCTACCATGGATCAAAGATCCAACGGTTGAGAGCAAGCGCACCGGCGGCGACCAGAAACAGGCGGCGCCGCGGCGCCGGCGACGGCGAGCTGGACGATTCGCTCACTTGGGATGGCTAGCGACGGCGGGGACGGTGGCGTTCGGCGGCGGAGAGCTTGGGGAAGTTCGTGGGTGGGCTGTGCTTGCTGAGGACGGCCCGAGCGTCGGCAACGAGCTCCTCCGCTTCCACGGACGCGTCCCGACTCCGGCGAGGTCCTGACGTTGCTCCTGTGCACAATACAGAGGGGAAACATGAGCGTGTGAGTGCGGTGGTGATGGAAGAGATAGTGCAGGCCAGAGAGAAGAGAAAAGGGGAGAGGCACGGACGGCCGTGGTCGACGTCGACCTTCGACTCCGGCAGCACTTGGCCGTGCTCGACCAAAGCAGCGAGAGCTGCAGCGACGTGTCCGCCCTCCTGGCGGTGCACGAGAGGGAGTGGAGTGAGGGAGAGAGCAATGGTTTGGGGTGGAGAGCAATGGGGTGCGGTGGTGGTTTATATAATCGAACTCCGGCTCATGGTGGTCTCGGCGCAGGAGGGGTCTGGGAAGTGGGAGAGCACGCCATTGGCGGCGGTGCTGTGCAGCAATGGCGTGGGGAGGTGGCCGTTAGGGTTTAGAGGGAGGGAGGTGCGTCGAGGTGAGCTAATGGAGCTCGGGGTGGTAGGTGCCCGTCTACGCACACACGGTGCTCGACGGAAGGATGGAGTCCAGGCGGGTCTCCGGTGGGGGCGTCGTGATGTCCATGGGGTAATGGGGAGGCTAGGGAGCGTCTAGGTCGAGTGCTGCTTGCTAGGGCGATGAGGTGGCAAGGAACGCATCGGCGTCAATGGCCATGGCGCTCTGCCCCTGGTCGGGCTCGAATCGGCGCAGAGGAGGTGCATTTCCGCGCGTGATCGAATTCCTTCGGCAGAGGGGAGGGGTGACAGCGTGACGGCGAGCGCACGGGTGGCCGCACGGCCTCCTTCTTCTTCGCTCACTAGGGGTACGGGACGGAGAGTTTAGGGAAGAGAGAGGGAGACGGTGCCAGCAGCTAGCTCCAACGGGAAGCGTCCAAACGCTGGCACACGTGTGCCTCCTCTGTGCTGGAGTGAGAGAGCTACGAATTTGATAAATTTTGGTCGAATTTGAGTCGGATTAGAGAAGCTACAGCTCCTGCCCTCAAGGTGTTCGACAGAATACTTGAACCAATGTCAAATTTGAATTTTTTTGAAATCTTTCCATAATCGATTCACTGAATATTTATCAAGCATTTGTGACTCATGCTTGATAATTATTGTATAGGTATTTTTGGTACATTTGATGATCTAAGAAAATAAAGAAAGAATCAGAAATTTAAATTTAGGTTTTTGAAAATATTTATTTGAGAGAGAAAAGTATTATGAATAAAAATGGGAGTGATTATTTTATCACCTCTCTGAATTTTGTGTGAAAGAAATAATTATTTCTAGGTTGGAGAAAACATTTGTCACATGACAACTTGTGTAATTGTTTCTAATTTTTATTTTTGAGTTCCAGATTTTTAATTCGCTCAAACAAACAATGAAATCAACAAAATACAATCAACACACATCATGCAACAAAAGTTTTTGGTTGGTTCCAAATTTTTGATTATTACACTTGTTACAACTTTGGGATGTGACACGCCCCACTTGCCTATACGCCGCAGCGATCCCCACTTCCTTCGCCTGGCCGCCGCCGCAACCGCCACCTCGCACGCCTAGACGCCGCCGCCCGGAGCCTTGCCGACCATGCGAGAATAGCCCAGCCTCGAGGCACCGCCAATGACACGGCACGACGCCTCGAGTGCGGGGGCGTTTCGGTATCCTTACGCACTGTCGCGGTCCCAATGCCCCCCCGGCATTCATAGTCATCGATTGCCCTTCGCGCTCAGGTCGAGGGTCGGCAAATTGACCAGGGTTCCCACAGCGCGACGCGAGCGTAGTGGTCTGCCGCGTATAGATAAGGATCAGCACTCGTACTGTCGTGCCAGCATCTCCGTTGTCCGCCGGCCGCATAGGTTTCAGAGGTCCGATGTAGATGCTGAAGCTATGTAGTGTGGGAGCAGGTGAGCACAAGATTCCGCTTTGCTGATTACCTGTTTTAATTTGTTCCACTATGAAATTCTTATATAGCTTTGCTGTCAGATGAGATACAACATTTTTTTATGAGACTTGTTGTTGCAACTTCATACGATAACATAATCTACATACGCATGAAAATTTGCAGAACCTCAAGAAAAAACTGCTATTTTTTGTTCATCGTGATCCATATTTAAGTTAGCTACCGGCTGTTTTTATCATTATGTCTTAGTGATGTGTTCTGAATTTTCTTGCCCACGCCATCTTTCAGGCATAGCAAAGCATAGATGATGTCGTCGTATCGGCTTCTGAGATAGGAGACGGGGGTCCTCTAGCCAAGGGTGAACCGAGGGGGTGAAGGGGAGCGTCGTCGAGGTCAGGATCGAACAAGGCAGTTACCCAGCTTCAGATCTTACAGCGGTGGCGAGACCCTACGTGCTGCTATAACTCACTATAATGGCCTTGGTCGGGTTACAATGAGTATGAGAGTAGGTTGAACGTGCCCTAAAGGCGTCCCGGGGTCCGGCTTATATAGGCGGCCGGACCTAGGGTTACAAGGGACAAACGTGTCTGGCAAGACTACAGAGTCCTAAACCTATCCGGCAAGTCACTGCCTCCCTTCTTGATCTTGGTGGCGTCATGGGCTTCAGTCTTGGGCCTCCAACTTGCCATCCTCCGTCCGCCTTGTACACCGGCTATCTGGGCCGCCCGGCAGGCCAAAGCCTTAACCACCACATTGGGCCACCCTGGACTAGCCGGATTGAACCATGTCAGTGATACCCCCATTAGGTATATCCCCAACATTAGCCCCCGGAAGGGTTGAAGTTCTCCAGGCGCCGTCTTCTTTTGCCGGCCATATCCGCATTGTTCTTGATATAGTAGGCGGCTGAAGAGCTCGAAGCATTCCGAAGTTGAATTAGGCGGTTGTCCGTCTGAAGTAGCCGGACCAAGTGCCGCAACATGGGAGAGACAGCCTGACTGCTGTCAGGAATCTTCCAGGCAAAGTCTTGTCACTTTGACCAGTCCCGTGAAGTGTTGACAGATGACGTCACGTGGTCCACGACAGTTTGAACATGCGCGTGCGTTATGATTACTTTCCCACTACGCGCGGGAATCGAGGCGACGGCAACGCGCACCGTTGCCACGACGTGCGAGACATGGGCACGTGGCGGAGATCGTGGCTCCGGCCGTTTCGCGCACGAATCGCGGAGCAGGGGGTTAAATATCCCCAAATTACCATGGGATGGATTTCACTCCCCATTCGCATCCACCGCAGCCGCTTCTACTCCCTCGAGCACTTCTCCTCTCATACGCAACTCCGGCGAGGCCTTAGCGGCGGAACTCACCCCAATGGCTAGCACCGGCGAGCAAGGCTCGGCTGCAGTGGCGGCGGCGGCTGCCGCAGCAGCAGCATCTTCTGCGGCGGCATCTGGACCCGAACCGGCGGCGGCGGTAGCACCACCAAGCACCGCGTCGGTGACTTCTTCTTATCCGGCACCGACGGTGCCAGCAACGGCCGCGACCTCCTATTTCCCTTGCCCTCCATGGAGACGACGGACGCCGAGCTCACGGCGGACCTGGAGGTTCCCGCCGGTGAAACGGCCGTCGAGGAGGAGGAGGTGGCTGAGCTGGGCTCCCGGTACTGGCTGCCGTCGTGCATAACGACGGACTACCTCAAAGAGCTGGAGGAGGGCGGCTTTGTGACGCCATAGACGGAGTGTTCTGGGCGGGCACCAGGCGTCCCCGACCACCAAGATGGCGAAAGGGTCGCCTTGGCGTCGCACTTCCTTCATGGTATCACCTTGCCGCTCTCCGCCTTGTTTCTAACTGTGCTAAAATACTATGGCCTACAACCACACAACATAGCGCCAAATAGTATTCTAGTGCTAGCCGGCTTCCAGGCCTATGTGCGAGGGCTATTTAGGCATAGCCGCCTCCTTAGAGCTCTTCAAGTACTGCTTCCTGTGCCGCCGGCAAACCATAGCAGCCGGCCAACTGGCAACTTGCGGCAGTGTTATTTTCAACTGCCGCCATAGTGACTGGTATCCAAAGATCCCGTGCATCGAGTCGGTGAAGAATTGGACCAGCACTTTCTTTTACTGCAAGGACATCCTGACACCCGGCAACACGGTGGGGATTCCTCCCTTCGTCAACGGTCCGCCAACACACAAGGCCTGCTGGACAGAGAAGGTGCCACTTGGCAACTTGTCAAATGATATCCGCCTTGCTGTTAGGCGGATCGAGTTCCTAACCAAGACGATGGAGGCTCCGTGACTTGACGGAGTCGACACCATCGTCTGCTCGTTATCAAGGCGGATCATGCCTCTTCGCCATCGCCCACTGAAGATGTGCGAATACAAGGTTGATAGCGCCGGCAACACCACCCTTGACGAGGGAGTGTTGCTGTACCGGCTGAGGGGGCTCATCCAGCCCAACCATGTGAAGGCGGCCGAAGGCGTCGCCATGTTCACCCACGACAACCCAGCCCGTGAGGTAAGCCAGTGCTTCCCTATCTTTATTCGACTATTTTGCCAATTTTTTGCTGGATTGATGGTGCTTTGCTTTCTAGATAAAGAGCCTGGCGGACGCCGACTTGGCTCCTAACTGGTACGAGCCGGGAGCCGGCAAGCCCAGGAAGCGCAAGATTGGTGACCCTTCTTCCACCAAGGATTTGGAGAAGAGGAAGAAGGCGACCGTCACCACCGAGGCGGAGGATGAGACCTTGGAGGGCAATGTTCCCTTGAAGCGGTAAGTAAGCTTATACTTTGCTAATTTTACCATTTGTTGTGTTTGCAATGCATTTTGCTAACATGTCTTTACTCCCTTTTGCAGGGCGAAACCCACCCTGCCCAAACTTCGCTCCAACCTGAAGGCAGCCGCCGGCAGAGGCAAGCCGCCATGGCCTTCTCCAGTCACCGCACTAGCCACACCTGCTGCCAACATTCCCGTGGTCCTCTGCCCGGGAACATATGTGGCAGACAACACGAGGTCGACTGATGATGCGGAGATGGCTGCAGAGAAGGTGGCGGGCAAGAAATCTGTTGCCGGCGTCTCCAGGTTGAGAATGGCTGAAGATTCGGCTAATGATGTCGCCCGCTTTATCGCCATGAAACAAGAGGTGGAGGACGAGATGGGGGGAAAGCCACGGTGGGTCGTCCTCCAATCCCAGCTCCGGACTTGGCGGGGGAGTAAAAGATCCTCGGCAAACGCTGAGGACCATGCGCGATGGTACCCGCAACTGGTACTCGCACATGGATAAGCTCCACGAGACCCTCCATGATCAACTTGAGGTAACATAGTCCATAGTCGCAGCCCCCGAGCACTTTGTCGGTTAAAAGATGTTTTAGTCGGCAGAGTGGTCTTTTGACTAGAATGGTTTAACCTCAACGTTGTTTTCGCATTTGCAGGCCGTTCTTGCTTCGAACCTTGAGCTATTCCGAGCTCAAGAGAAGAAAGTCAAGGAGTGCCAGCAACTGTGGCAGGACATGGAGCTCAAGGAGGCCCAGATTGCGAGCTTGGAAGAAGCTCGCAAAGAGGATGAAGGTGACAAATCTCTTTGCCTTCTTTTCGTCCATCTTCTTTTTGTTCTCTTCCGACAAGTATTTTAGTCGGCTTTTTCACGCTTTGTAGAATTGCTAGACACTGCGCAAGATATTCTCAAGAGCTCTACTAATATGCAAGCATTGATCAATGAAGCTGCAGATTTGGCCAAGGAGGTCATGGAACTGAAGGAAGCTCATGCCAAGGCGCTGGTAGAGTGAGACTTTACCCATGCCACCGAGGTTAGCAAGTTGACGGAGCAGCTGAAAGCTTTGGGCGACAACCTTGCCGAGGTGGCAAAAAGCCAAAGCTCAACAAGAAAAGCATGCCCAAGCCGTCCAGCTAGCCGAGGAGACTCTTGCCGGTCGCTTGGATGAGGTCAACGCCATCCATGAGCATGTCCTTGGTAAGATTTTTTCTTTCATCTTCACGTTACTGTGAGTACTTGAGTCACTTGCCACAATGTCTAACACTTGTATTTTTTTTTGTAGTGCCGGCAAGCCTGGGCGACAACGTGGATACCTCGCCCCGCCTTGCACCCATTCTGAAGGTTGGCGAAATAGTTAACCTTCTTGTCGGCGCGGACAAGGCCACTAGTACAGAACGACACATCGGATACCCCTCTATGGAAACGGCAGGCGTTAGGCGACAGAGAATCGCGCTTTCCGCGCGGCCGGTAAGTACAAACCTGACCTGGGCCGCGGCTGGCCCGTCAACATAGGTAACGGAGAAAGTATTATCTCCGTTACCCATATTATTGGGAACGGTTCCCAATGTGCCTCCGTTTCCGATATGTGGTTCTATGGCAACGGTCATTTGATGTGTCCGTTTCCAATGTGGTAGTGTTCAAGCTTCTTCGAATTCGAAGCGAGCCGAGTAAATGCCATGGCGTAGTGGCACCGCCCACTACTCCTTGGAAACCCCAATCCTTGCTAGCTCTAGACGCCACAGAATCTGCTCTCTCTCTCTCGCTCGCTCGCTCCCCTCCTACTGATTAGCGAAGATGCCTCGCAGCAACGACACACAGGAGCACACTGAGTCGCCGCGGGACAGTCCCCCCGTCAGCGGCGAGTCTGTTGAAGGACCGACGCCGGAGACAAGCGACGATGAATACGCCAACTTCCATGATCCCACCTTGATGCTGGGCCCGCCGAAGGTTGATTCTGATGAGGAGTCAACCGAAGAGGAGAAGGAGGAGAAGGAGGAGGAGGAGGACGAGGAGGAGGACGAGGCGGAGGCGCCGGTCCCGAAGAAGGGAGCCCCAGCGACGGAGAAGAAAGCCGCCGCCACCGCCTCCGATATGCTGTCGCCGCCGCCACCACCTCCAATGGCCCCCAACAAGCGAGGCCGTGAGAAGGACGAGGATTGCGCAGAAACAGGGCGCAAGAAAAACAAGAAGTAGCTAGTAGTAGTTCTATAAGTTCTCCATCTGTAATTTACTTTATTATTATTAATATGTACTGCGTATGTAATGTAGTAATCACTAATATTAATATAAGTATCCTATAAGTGGTTTTATCCATATAGAAAAATATTATTCCAGAGAGTGGAAGAAATTCCACAGAGTGGGCGCGTAGGTCCCACACCTCAGTGGAAGAAACACAAAGGAAACGGTCCTTCTAAAGAACCGTTTCCTATGTTTTACCTATATATGGGCGTACAGAGCAAAACCTAACACTCACTCGTTTCCTCACTCTGTCCCAGTATGCTAGATCTGTTCGTGGCGGCGGCTCCTGGCGTTGCGGCCATCGCCGGCGCCGTGGCGGCGCCGTCTCCGCCCAGATGACGGCTATCACGGCGAGGTCTTCGCCATCTCCCCCGACACGGCGAGGTCTTCGCCATGTCCCCCGACACGGCGAGGTCGTCGCTCTGTCCGCTTCCTCTGCCTCCACCACTTCCGGATCTGCTAGATCGATCCAACGGCGACGTGAAGAAGGTATCAGATCCACTCTTTGATGTAGCTAACTTGCCTATTGTGCACATGATCTAGAGCAACTAGTTGTAGTTTAGCTAACTTGTTGATAGTAGTTCAGTTCATATCCGGTAGTTCTATCTAGATAATTTCTTGATGTAGTTAACTTGCCTATTGTGCACTTGCAACTAGTTGTAGTTTAGCTAACTTGTTGATAGTAGTTCAGTTCACATCCGGTAGTTCTATCTAGATCATTTCTTGATGTAGTTAACTTGCCTATTGTGCACTTGCAGTCGGTTGTAGTTTAGCTAACTTGTTGATAGTAGTTCAGTTCACATCCGGTAGTTCTATCTAGATAATTTGTTGATGTAGTTAACTTGCCTATTGTGCACTTGCAACTAGTTGTAGTTTAGCTAACTTGTTGATAGTAGTTCAGTTCATATCCGGTAGTTCTATCTAGATAATTTCTTGATGTAGTTAACTTGCCTATTGTGCACTTGCAACTAGTTGTAGTTTAGCTAACTTGTTGATAGTAGTTCAGTTCACATCCGGTAGTTCTATCTAGATCATTTCTTGATGTAGTTAACTTGCCTATTGTGCACTTGCAGTCGGTTGTAGTTTAGCTAACTTGTTGATAGTAGTTCAGTTCACATCCGGTAGTTCTATCTAGATCATTTCTTGATGTAGTTAATTTGCCTATTGTGCACTTGCAACTAGTTGTAGTTTAACTAACTTGTTGATAGTAGTTCAGTTCACATCCGGTAGTTCTATCTAGATCATTTCTTGATGTATTTAACTTGCCTACTTTGCACTTGCAACCGGTTGTAGCTTAGCTAACTAGTCCATGTGAAAGCAGGAGTCTATTTCGGTGACACTGCATAAAAAAGTCAGAGACACAGAACAAACAACAAACACTACTCAAGACAGTAGTGTTTGTTAACTTTCCCATAATGTCCTCCAATTATATACATAGGTCAGTATACACTAAATGCTACTATATACTTCATATTATTGTGTTAAATTGTTCGTTCTATCTAGTAGTGTCAGAATTAACATAAATCCTTATTTACATTTAGGGATATCAAGCTGTTCCCTTTCAAACTCCACCATACATATCCACCATCGCTGTTGTGACGTTTTGGTACACTGCATAAAATACTTTTTTAAGTAAGAGTGTTTTATACAGTGTCGCCGAAATGTCACATCGGTGACGTATTAGATTAGATTTCGATGACACTGCATAAAAAATCCAGAGCCGGTGGTGGCCTCCATGGAAAGGATGATCGTTGTCAGGCATCCTATGAAGCTACTGACATCGCAATATCTTGTTGACAAGCCGTGTGTTGGCTGCTCCGGTTCATCAATAAGAGCCACCTCAAGACATAGGTAAGATATCGTTTCAGTTTCTTAAATTCATAGTGTATTTGTTTTAGCATATGTATTTAACAATTGTAACTCTATTTACTAGTGTGTAGGGTCCAAAGCTTCAACCTCAAGAAGTTGAAATAAGAAGAGATTGCTAGAGTGACACCTGCGAGGATTGTGGAAAAGGATGTAGGGAAGAAATCATATATTCTTTCCATCCTTTGACATGATAGGCTTAGTATAGATGAAATATGTTATCGTTTTACCTCTTATGTTTGTCACATCTTGTGATGCAATTGCAAAGGTGAAATTGTGATGGAAATGTAAAGTTACATTGTGATATGAATGAAATCTGTTACCGTTTTAGTATTTGAGCTTGTGCTGTGAGATTTTAAGTATCTAGTGGCATTTGTAAACGTGGCATCCTGTAACCGAAATATGAGAAATGCTCAGTGCAAACGGGTGGATGGCAAACTCCGTATCTGATGAAGGAAAACTAAGGAAACGGAGGTCTGCGCACAACCGTTGCCAAATGGAGACCTCATCGGAAACGGTGTTTTGCCTCCGTTACCGATGAGGGCCTTCGATTCAGCCATGGAGGCGGGGACACGGACCCTTTTTCCGTTGCCGATGGGGTTTTTGGCCCATTTCCGATGTGTCGTTCTGTACTAGTGGGCGTTCGCCGCCAAGTTCTTCCCTGGCAAAGGCGGCGACTGATATGTCCAAAACGTATCTACTTTCCCGAACACTTTTGCTGTTGTTTTACCTCTAATTTGTGTGTTTTGAATGCAACTAACACGGACTAACGCTGTTTTCAGCAGAATTGCCCTGGTGTCTTGTTTTTGTGCAGAAAGTCAAGTTTCAGGAAAATTCCCGAAAAATATTCCAGAGTTCCTAGTTTTCCAGAAGACACACGGAGGCAGAAGACGAGACGGAGGCGGGCCACACGGCCCCCACGCCATGCCCGGCGCGGGCAGAGGTGGGCCGCGCCTGGGGGTGGCGTGGCCGCCTCGGACACCACCTCGCGACGCCCTTTTGACTACTTAATCCCCTTGACCTAAAAACCTGAGGAGGATCGACGCTTTTCCCCGAAACACTACAGAGCTCCGCCGCCACCGAAAACCCTAATTCGGGGACCAGAAACTCCGTTATGGCACCCTGCCGGGAAAGGGAATTGGAGGAGATCATCACCATCATCATCACCGACGCCTCTCCATCAACCATCCATGATTCCCCCATCCATGTGTGAGTAATCCCCTGTAGGCTGAAGGGGATGGTAGGGATTGGATGAGATCATTCATGTAATAGATATCAGATTGTTAGGGCATGGTGCCTAGTATCTGTTGTTAGTACTTTATGTCATTATTGCAACTTGTTATGCTTAATGCTTGTCACTAGGGCCCGTGTGCCATGATTTTAGATCTGAACATGTTATTGTATCATGAGGATAATTATTGATTTAGATCATATCTGCAAGTTGTATACACATATAATTATCCGGAACCCGAGGCCCCAAAGTGACAGCAATTTGATAACGGGAGGGGATGGCTATGATATTGTCGGCCCAGTGAAAACCAGGGTGTGCTGGGGCTGTCCGCCACGGCCCTCGACACTCGGTGGCCAATTTTCGCCAAGGACCAAGCCTACGGCTTGGGGAGCCTCGTGAGGCAAATTTCCTCGCGAGGGCTTTGGAGGCAGCAGAGGCCTGTGGAGGCCCTCTTCACTGCTGCCCCCTCTTCAAGGTAATCTCCCCTGGAGAGAGGTCAACGCCAAATCCTCTACAGGGCATCCAAGCCCTCGTGGGGATCGCTTCGCTGCAAAGCAACCTCTGCAGAGCGCACATGGGCTCTGCAGCGGCCGCAGAGTGACGCACGCCTCTGCGCGCGGTGACGACGATGCCGCAGTTGCCATTTTGGTGATTAAAGGAGTCAACAAAGCTGCGCCATCCGCACCGGACTACAAGGATTTCCTCTTTGGTGATAAGGGGACCGGCCGGCGCTACGCTGCACGGCCAACGTCACCGTGGGCACCCCCACGTTCCTCTGCGGCCCCAGCTGGCCGTCCTGCATGGACGGTGGTTACTCTGCCACAGGCATCAGCTTTACGCCCATGGACCGCGTCCATGGACAGCTGGGCTGCGGTGCACCACGCTCCACCTTCTGCCGCCATGTGACAGCCCTTCCGTAGCGCAAGCGCAAGGAGGAAGCCGGGGCGCCTATAAAAGGAGGAGGAGCAGCACCGTAGCAAAGGATCGCATTCTCATTCTAGCCTAGCCACTTACGCGCAAGGAAGAAGGAGACCACAGTTCCACTTCCTTGTGTATTCCATTGCCAAAAGAGAGCCCTCGGCAAGCTCATTGTACTGTAACCTCTATAAGCAGTGCAATACAGACAAGCAGGAGTAGCGGTGTTACCTCCACACGAGGGCCGTGAACCTGGGTACGGGCTGGTGTTCATCTCTGTCGTGATGTCCCTCCTCTTGCTCGACGAGCACCGTCGCCGTGCAGGTTGAGGGTTGTTTGACCAACGTGTTCAGCCCCTTACACGAACTCTCTTCGTGAGCTTGACTATCCCTGTTTCGTGGGAGTCATTCTCCGACAATTGGCGCGCCAGGTAGGGGGCTGAGGCGCGTCTTCAACCTTCACCGACCTCTGCACCATGGCGGACACTCGCGCAGCTCGCGCCACCCGGCGGGCGTCAGGCAGGGCTACCACCGAGCCCGCTGCCAACACCACCAACCCTCGCGGCCTTCCCCGTGCCAGCCGTGCCACGGGGCGCAACACCGCTGAACCGCGTGTGGAGCACCCCGAGGACGATGACGGCCCCCACGACGACCGCTTCGACGAAGACGTCGACCACGGGCACGGCGAGGACGCTGAGTCCTCGCATCCGTCCCAGCGCCACAGCGCCTCCACTCTTGGGCGACCAGCACCCAGCCCGAACACCGCGCTGCTCATGGCCGCGGAGCTTTTCCGCTACCGTCCCACCGCCGAGGCGCACGACAACTGGCTCGGCCGCCTGCAGCACCTCGTCGACATTGCGGCGGCACCACAACTCCGGACGCGCAGGAACTACCGCGCATGGCACACCTCCGCCGCCGCCTCCGCCAGGTCCGCCTCCAGCTGCGGCGCACAAGGCCGCATCCCACGCGTCTTCGCCGCGCGATTGCCAAATCGTGCAGCGGACACCCCCAGACGCGCGGGTGGAAATGGAGCGCCAGAAGGACCTCCAGAAGCGCATCGTCGAGGAAATCGGCCAAGCGGGGCGACAGAACCGCCGTGCTCTTCAGGGTGGCATCGCCTCGTACGCCACAGGATGCGCGGCCTTCACCCGCAACCTGCGTCGCGTCGTCTGGCCACAGAAGTTCAGGCCTGACCTACCCAAGGGCTACGACGGCACGAACAACCCCATCGAGTTCTTGCAGCTCTACACCACCTCCATCCAAGCTGCGGGGGGAGACGACAAGGTCATGGCCAACTGGTTCTCCCACGCTCTCAAGGATTCTGCCTTGTCGTGGCTCCTGAACCTTCCCGAGGATTCCATTGACTCGTGGGAGGAGCTCTGCCAGCAGTTCGTTGCAAACTTCAAGGGCACGTACGAGCGCGCCCTCACCTACAACGACCTGCGAGCTGTGCGCCAGAAGCCTGGCGAGACCCTCCGCAGGTACATCCAGCGCTTCAGCCAAGTCCGCAACAAAATCCCGAACATCCCGGACTCGCACGTCATTGCGGCCTTCAGAGAGGGCGTCACCAACCACAGGATGCTCGAGAAGCTCGGCATCCATGATACCCTCTCCTCCGTGGTGAAGCTCTTCGACATCGCAGACAAGTGCGCCAAGGCAGAAGAAGGGCTCCTCTTCGTCAAGGTGGGCTCGACAGACGACCCTGTCGAGGGATCCAAGACCCAGAAGAGGCGTGACGAGACAAAGCGCAAGCCTACCGCAGTCCTGGCAGCCGAACCCGACGCCAAGCATGTTCGCGAGGACTCCCCAGAGGCTGGCGAGAAAAAGGTGGATAACCGCCCGTTCTGCATCTACCACAACAGGCGCGGCCATGCGACGGAGAACTGCTATGACCTCAAGCAGCTGAGCAAGAAGCGTGAGCAAGAAGAAGGCAGCGGTAGCCGCGGCAGAGGCCGTGGTTACCGCAAAGGTGGACGCAAGGCAACTTCCAGAGGCCGCAGGGACTCAGGCGAATGCCGCCGAGAAAAACAACAATCTCCCGACGAAGAGCCTGGAGGCTACCAGGCCCCTAAGGGTGCCATGGCATGCATCCTCGGCGGATCCCAGCGCCCAAGTCGAACAACCAGTTCAAGCAGTTCGCTCGCGAGCTCAATGCAGCGCTTCCCGGGGTCGAGACGTCCCGCCCCCTCAAGTGGTCCCAGTACACCATCGCCTTCGACGCCAAAGATCACCCCAAGTCTACCAAGACTGTGGGCACCCTCCCGTTGGTGTGCACCCCCACCATCAACAACATCGCCGTCGGCAAGACGCTCATTGATGGGGGTGCAGGCCTGAACGTCATCTCTGTCGAGACCTTCGAGACGCTTCAAGTGCCCTACGAGTGGCTTATGCCCTCCAGGCCCTTCACCGGGGTCACCAGCGGCTCAATCTCGCCTCTGGGGCAAGTGAGGCTCGCGGTCACCTTTGGCACGCAGGAGAACTACCGCACCGAGCTAATTGACTTCGACGTCGCGCACATTGGCCTGCCCTACAACGCCATCCTCGGCTACCCCGCCCTCGCGAAGTTCATGGCCGTCACGCACCACGCCTACAACATGGTCAAGATCCCTGGCAGCGGTGGCACCATCACCATACGTGGTCACGTACAGGACGCCACGCGCGCTGTCGAGATCGCCTACAAGGCCGCTGCCATGGCATTCCCCGCTGACGAGGACATGGAGCCTCTCGAGAGGCCCAAGAAGAAGAAGCAGCTGTTCACTCAAGAGCAAGCATCTACAAAGAAGGTGTCGCTGAGCACCAGTGGCTCGGGGGCTGAGGGCTCGGGGGCTAGCGTCACCATAGGCGCTGGCTTGCCTCCCAAATAGGAAAGCGCGCTCGTCGCCTTCCTTCGGGCAAATTCTGACATGTTCGCATGGACTCCGTCAGAAATGTCCGGTGTACCAAGGGAGGTGATCGAGCACCACTTAGCCGTGTGTCCAACGCACGCCCTGTAAAGCAGAAAGCGCGGAAACAAGCCCCCGAGAAGCAAGCGTTCATCATCAAAGAAGTAGAGAAGCTGAAAGCAGCAGACATCATTCGAGAAGTTGCCCACCCCACTTGGCTCTCCAACGGTGTGGTTGTCCCAAAACCCAATGGAGGAGGCCGGCTCTGCATCGACTACACAGACGTAAACAAGGCCTGCCCCAAGGATCCATACCCCATGCCAAGGATAGACCAGATTGTGGACTCCACCGCCGGCTGTGATCTCCTCTGTTTCCTGGATGCCTTCTCAGGCTACCACCAGATCAAAATGGCCAAGGAAGACGAGGAGAAAACAGCATTTCTCACCCCTTGTGGTGTGTATTGCTACACTTGCATGCCCTTTGGCCTGAAGAATGCCGGCGCCACCTTCCAGAGGCTCATGAGGATCGCCTTGGGGGCTCAGATGGGAAGAAATGCAGAAGCTTATGTCGACGACATCGTGGTCAAGTCTCGCGAGGGAGACACTCTCTTGAAGGATCTCGAGGAAACCTTTGCCAGCCTGCGCAAGGTGAACATCAAGTTAAACCCCGCCAAGTGCGTCTTCGGGGTGCCTTCAGGCAAGCTCCTCGGGTTCCTCGTGTCCCACCGCGGCATAGAAGCAAACCCTGACAAGATCAAGGCTATAGAAGACATGCAGCCACCTCGCCGCCTCAAGGACATGCAGCGCCTAGCAGGATGCATGGCCAGCTTAGGCCGCTTCATCTCCAAGTTCGGCGAGAGAGCCTTGCCATTTTTCAAGATCATGAAGAAATCCGGCACCTTCAAGTGGACTCCAGAGGCGACAAAGCATTTGAGGACTTGAAGAAATACTTGGCTAGCTCACCAGTCATGGTAGCCCCCAGGGCGGGCGAGCATCTGAAGCTGTACCTAGCAGCCACTCCACAAACTGCAAGCGCCGTCCTGGTGGTGGAAAGAGAAGAGCCAGTTCTCCCCAAGAAAAGCACTGCCACACCAAGTCCAGAACCTCCCGACGAGGGAACAGTCTCTCCAGGCCCAGTGCCAGACCCACAGCCTCAAGTCGAGTCCACTACAAGCACCCCTGCCGAGGCTCCTCCACAGGCAAACCTCGCCAAAGGTCCTGAGGAGCCTCTCGAGGGAGCCGACGCTGCCGCACCATCAACGACCCTCGTCGAGCATCCAGTCTACTTCGTCAGTACTGTACTGCGAGATGCTCGCGAGCGTACCCAGTGCAGCAGAAGCTCCTCCTCGCGCTCCTCATCGCCTCCAGGAAGCTGCGCCACTACTTCCAGGGCCACCCCATCACGGTGGTCACGTCCTTCCCCCTGGAGCAGATCCTGCGCAACCCCAACGCCACTGACCGCGTCGCAGGATGGAACATCGAGCTGCAACCATTCAACTTGCGCTTCGACACCACAAGAGTCATAAAAGGGAGAGCGCTGGCGGATTTCGTCGCCGAGTGGACAGACCCAACTCCTGAAGAGCCTCGCGAAGAAGAAACCGCGTCATCGGAGATACAATGCCAAGCCACTGGACCATGCACTTCGATGGAGCTTTCGCCTGCCGCAATGGTGGGGCTGGCGTTGTCCTGACCTCACCAAAAGGTGACAAGCTCTACTACGCCATCCAGTTGTGCTTCACAATAGACAAGATCTCCAACAACATCGCCGAGTATGAAGGCCTCCTCGCCGGGCTCAGAGCCGCAATCGCCCTTGGTGTCAAGCACTTACTCATAAAGGGTGATTCCCAGCTCCTGGTTAACTTCTCCAACAAGAGCTACACGCCTAAAGACGACCACATGGCCGCCTACCTTGAAGAGGTCCGCAAGCTCGAGAAGCACTTCAGAGGCATGGAGCTCATGCACATCCCGCGAAAGGAGAACCAGGAGGCAGATGACATCGCCAAGCGAGCATCACGAAGGCAGGCCCAGCCGGCCGGCGTCTTTGAAGAGAGACTCTCCAAGGCGTCCATAAAGCAGCCACAAGAAGCAGCAGCCACAAGCACAGACGAAGTACTCCCACCACCTCCTGTAGGTGGGGCACCCAACTGCGGTCCATCCTCAGGGGAGCGTCTGCTGCTGGCTATGGTGCATCAAGAGACAGGCTGGGTTGACGAACTCAAAGACTACTTGCTGAAGGGAGTCCTCCCGAGGAAGACGCGGAGGCGGAACGAGTGGCTCGACAAGCCAAGTCATACTACATCCTCGAGGGAGACCTGTACCGCAAGCGCCCAAATGGAATTGCACTTAAGTGCGTCCCCCCGAGGAAGGCCGCATGCTGATCAGAGACATTCACAGTGGAGAGTGTGGCCACCATTCCTCTGCACGCACCCTGGCAGGCAAGGTCTTCAGGAGCGGTTTCTACTGGCCCCAAGTGCTTCAAGATGCTACCACCATCGTCCAGTCTTGCGATGCGTGCCAATTCCACGCCAAGCAAGTCCATCAGCCTGCACTGGGACTCCAAACCATCCCGCTCTCGTGGCCTTTCGCGGTCTGGGGGCTAGACATCTTGGGACCCTTCCCGAGATCGCAAGGGGGCTACCGTTTCCTCTTCGTGGCAGTCGACAAGTTCACCAAGTGGGCAGAGGTTGAAGCAGTGCGCAGCATACCGGCCAGGCAGCAGTAAAATTCATCAGAGGCCTGGTCTGCCGTTTTGGTGTGCCAAATCGCATCATCACCGACAATGGCTCACAATTCACCAGCGGCATCTTCAGGGCCTACTGCGAGAGCCTCGGCACCAAGCTCTGCTTCGCCTCGGTGGCTCACCCACAGAGCAACGGCCAAGCCGAGCGAGCAAATGCTGAGGTCCTCAAGGGCCTCAAGACAAGAAGCTTCAATCGCCTGAAGGGCTACGGCAAGGGCTGGATAGACGAACTCCCGTCCGTGCTCTGGTCCATCCGCACGAACCCCACGAAGCCCACTGGTGAGACGCCATTTGCCCTCGTGTATGGAGCTGAAGCAGTCCTCCCCACAGAGATCAAGCATGGATCCGCACGGGTCCTTGCCTTCAACGAGGACGATCAAGCAGACCTCCACAGCGACGACCTGCTGCTCCTTGACGGGTTGCGCCGCCGTGCCGCCCTCAGGGCAGCCAAGTACCAGCAAGACCTGCGACGCTACCACAGCCGCCACATACGTCCACGCACTCTCGAGACAGGCGACCTCGTCCTCAGGAGAATCCTCTCCAGGGAAGGTCTCCACAAGCTCTCGCCATGTGGGAAGGCCCCTACAGGGTCTCACACATCGCCAGGCCCGGCGCGGTACGCCTCGAAACGGAGGACGGCATCCCGGTCAAGAATCCATGGAACATCGCGCATCTACGCAAGTTCTACCCGTGATCATAGTCACGCCAGACATTTTTTGTCTCTAGAGGGAAGCACACAACTTCACCTCCAAGCTTCACAAAAGCTTCTCCTCCCGAGGGCCAGCCCCTCTGAGCTCTCCTGATAACGTGCCGCCGCAGGCCGTGAAGAGTCTCAGCCACTGAATGTGGTCCCCATGCCTCGACATGGAAAACTTTATCTTGGTAATACCAAGTGTAATGAACCAATTCGTTTCTCAATGAAACATTGCGCTGAGGCGCCGCTGTGTAATATTTTGGTGGTGAGTTTTTACTTTTCATCATCTTAGTTCATTTCGCGCTCATATTCTTCCCCATGCGCACCTCGCGAGCGGGGGCTGAGTACGGTGACTGTGCCTCGAGAGCACCCCAACAGCACCGCAAAATCCAAAGGATCCGAGCTCTAACACGTGAGCACGCTCTCACGCCTGTTACCTCCTCAAAGAGCTCTGGCCTATGGGCTTGCTCCCAAACACGCCACCTCACCAAAGGACCTTGGTACTTACTCTCCTCGCGAGATACTCATGAGGAAGCCTATAAGCGCGCATGAGTGTTTACTACCATGTACTTGCTTTGGGTTTGCCTCTCTAACCAATACAGGGAACAAGAGTCCCCCCAAGGTCGTGAAGCCACGCTCCGACCTCTAGAGGGAAGCGCACCATCAGGGAAACCAACGCCCTCTACGAGGCCAAAGTCTCGCAAAGCTAAGTCCAGCGCTCGCGCCCCTCAGGAGTTTTTCCTCCCTCTCACGAGCATCTGTCGTCCCTCGAGCGGGTTTTTTCTCTCTCACACTCCATGGACTGCTTGTGCGTCAAAGGGGGGCCCTCGAGCACCGCGACTCGAGAGCCCTTACCTCTCCAAGCCTTAAACACCCCCCGGCCTTGCCGAGTCACGCTCCGGCATACCGCAGCGGCGGAGTCATAGCGCAAAGAGATGGGTCCTGACGACGTAGAGCGAAAAAAGACATGGAACAGGGATAAAAGGCCCATCGAGGGACACACACATAGTAGCGCACGATTAAAGTGTCTTACAAACCAGAATGGATTAAAACAAGTCTTAAAACAAAGATAATTGCGCCTCAAGCGCGTCTTGTTGCAGGAGCGGCCTAGGCAGGGGCATCGCCGTCACGATCCTCCTCAGCCTCCTCTTCAGCTTCTCTTCAGCGCCTTCCTCCTCCTCAGCGGCCTGCTCCGTCTCGACCCTCTTGAAGCGGTCGACGTAATCGTTGACCTCCTCCCGAACCAAGTTGGAGAGGTCCTGAGCTTGGTCCGCCTCGACAGGCTCGGTCACCGACTCGAAGTCGAAGCTGGGGTAAAGACGCTGGAGGTTGGCGAAGACGCGGTCGATCGCCACCGTCAGGAGCTTGCGGCACTCTTCATCGACAACGTCGCCCATCTCCGCCACAGGGCCCTCGAGCGCGGAGAAGAGCTGGTCGAAGTAGGCGAGGTACGCGCAGCATCGGCATTCCCATGGACGGGAACCGCAGGGGTCCACTCCCAGGTTCGCCGCAAGGGAGTTCCCCGAGCCACCAAGGACTTGAACATGCGCTCCCGCTGCTGCGTCAAGACCTGTGCCGCCTGCACGTGTGCTCAGCCTCCTCAGCACGCTCCACAGGGCCCACCTGCGCGGCCACTCCTTCATATCAGCCATCAGGGAGGCGAGATCTTGATCTGCACGCTCTTGAGCCTCTTCCGCGCGGCGACGACCATCCTGGCGCGCCTCAACTGGGAGTTCAGGCTGGCGTTCTGGTGCTCCAGCTGAATGATGCGGGCGTTGTCATCCGCGCGTTTCTTCTTGAAGCGGTCCTCCTGCTTCTTGAATTTCCCGGCATAATCTTCGGCGACGGCAGCGCGTATTCTTTCTGCTTGGCGGCGGCATCCTTCTCAGCCTCTTCCTTCCTCGCGGCGAGCTTTCGGTTGGACTTCTCTACAAGCTTTTTGTGCCTGGCCACCTCCTCACCATGCTTGCCTATGGCCTCGGCCAGATTGCCCTCCCGCGCCTCAAGATCTGCGCGCTGCGTGGACAGCTCCCTGTCAGCCTGCAGCTGCTGCTCCTCGCGCTTGAGCACCTCCGCCTCGCGCGCCGCCAGTGCTTGCTCACGGGCGTCCAAGGACACGCGGTGTTGGTCCAAAGATTTTCGCGTGGCCTCCGACTCCGCAGCGAACTTCCCTCGCGGTCAGCAAGCTCTTGGCGCTGAGCGGCCAGCGTGGTCTCGAGGGCCGCGCGCTCTGAGGCTGCAGCTTGGCGCTCCGCCACGGCCGCCTCGCGATCTTCTGCAGCGGCCTGGCGCTCTGCCTGGAGTGGCTCCAGGGTCTCTTGAGCCTCGCGCACCGCGCTCTCGCGGACTTCCTTGGCGAAGCGCAGCGCCTCCTCTCGCTGCGCCTGCATAGCCTCGTTGTCGTGGCGACGGTGCTCCACGATCTCGAAGAAGCGGGTCCAGGCCTTCTCAAGTTCATCATACTCTCTGGCGAGCTCGGCCTCCTCGAGAGCGAGTTGGGCCTCCAGCCCGTCCAGCGCACCCCTCGCCAGGCGGAAAGCAGAGCTGCGGCGAGCGCCGCTCCAGCTCCTGCCGCCCAGGACCAGAGCCCGGAGCTCCCATGGGACATGGAGGCTCCCCCATATGCACTAGACTCAAGGATGGGGTCTCCGAGCTTGGGCCTGGGTCGACTCTGGCCTGGGGGCTTTGAAGCGAGCCCTCTCCGCCACTGGGGCCATGGGCACCAGCACCATCGTCTTCCATCGGCGCCTCCTCTCGGGCTTCAGGGGCTGGGGAAGATTGCCCAGCCACCGTGAGGTCCGCCGCCGCCGTGCCCGCTGCGGCCTCAGAAGAAGCCGCCGCCCCCTCAGTATCTGCGTTAGGCGGGGGCGGCGGAGGAACGTTTTCCTCCACCTCGACGTCGGTGCCTTGGGGCGGCGGAGGAATGTTCTCCCCATCTCGACGTCGGCGCTCCCTTCGCCGGCGAGCCCCTCTTGCCGCTCTGGTGGAGTGACAGGGCGTGGCGGTGTTGGCGTCCGCACCACCGCCTCCTCCTCGGGGCGCACCTCCGCGGTAGAAGACGAAGCAGCTGCCCCGGTCAGAGGTGCAACCACCACAGGCCCTGTGGCCTCCTCCGCCACAGGCTTCGTGGCCTCCTCCACAACCGGCTCCGTGGCCTCAGTCACCACGGGCTTAGCAACCTCTTCAGCTGAGGGCTCCACAGGCCCCTCGACGGTTGCCGAGGCAAGGCCCCGCACCTCCGCGGCCTTGCGGAGCCTCCGGCGTTTCGCCGTCACCAAATCCCTGACAAACAAGCAAGAAAGGCCTTCAAGAGGGGAGCAAGGAAATTCTCATAAGATGTGAAAGCAGGGCCAATCCTTACCCAGATGTCTTGGCGCGGGAGTCAACCCACACCGTGTTGGACGACCGCCACGACCTCGACGACGCGGCACCGGCGCCGGACCCCTCAGGAGCAGTCTCAGCTTTCCTCTTGAGAGGGGTGCCCACTGGGCTCTTGGCGGCCTGTCGTGAAAAGCCTTGGAGCGGGGATCGCAGCGTCCTGCTGCGGCCTCCTCATCGCTGTCTTCCTCCCCCTCCGCGACCTGGCGCGAAGGGGCCACAAGGAAATCCTCGTCCCCGCTGGACGAAATCTCCAGAACTTCTCCCTCGGGAGGCGCAGGTCTCGAAGAGCTCGCCTCCCCTGCCGAGGGATTCGCCCCTCCACAGGTGACGCCCAGATCGGCGTCAGATGCGACGGGTGACTCCGTGGCCCAGTCCTCTTCCACCACGGGCGCCGCAGCCTCCTTCTTCTCCTCCCCTGCCAGGCCCTGAGGGGTGAACTCCGGCATCAGCTCCAGGATCGCGAGGCGCTTCTTCGGAGTAATCTGATGGAGGGGCCTCGCGAGCTCACTGCGCGGCACAGGAACCTCCGGGGCGGTGAAGAGGATGCCCATGATGGAAGCAATGACGTCGGGGGTGTGGGAGCTGCAGTGCAGCCGCATCGGGTCCGCCGGGCCTGAGTACATCCACACCGGCTTCGTGTGCTTCTGGAGAGGAGCAATACGGCGCCTCACGAAGTCTTCAGCAACCATCTGCCCCGTGAGGCCAGCTTCGCGGACGAGCTTCATGCGTGCGACCAAGTCAGCAATCTTCGGGCTTTGGAAGGTTGCACTCGACCAGTTCGAGTTCTTCAGCGGCGGCGCCTCAGGGACGTCGAAGAAGGAGTTCTGCGTCTTGGCGTCCACGATGAACCACCGCTGGCGGAAATCGTCCACCTTCTTCGTCACCCGAGTGACGGGCACCGTCCCAGGACATGGGGATGTAGATGCCCCCCATCCCATCCGCAATGCGGAAGGACACACAACCTGACCGCTCGCCGGGCGCCGTGGAGCGGAGCGCGTAGAAGCTCCGGAAGAAGGCCACGGAAGGCATCACCCCCAAATACGCCTCGCAAAGATATGCGAAAATGGCGAGGATCAAGATGGAGTTGGGGTGCAGATGCAGAAGTTGGATCTGGTAGAAGGCCAGAACCTCCTCCAGGAAGGGGGAAAATGGCGGCACCAGACCAGCAAAAACGGTCTGGAAGAAAATGGGATACAGCCCCGCCGCGAGCTTGCCAAAGCGCGCCGCCTTGAGAACGGTGGCGCCGTGCTCGTTGTTCTTGCCCGCGGCCATCAGCCGGATCTTGTCCAGCGCCTCCGCCGTGTGGATGCGAGTCCCCACCAGCGCCGGCGCGAACTCGTCCTCCTGCTGCGCCTCAGCAGGCACGTTCGCCATTGCCGCCTTGTCCTTCTTGGGACCCATGGTCGAAGAAGGAAGGCGGCGGAGAAGCTCGGTGAAGGAGGAGGAGCGCCGGAGACACGGAAGCGCAGAAGTCAAGAGCGAGGAGATGGGCGCGCAAATGATGTAGTAACTGCTGCCTGACACTACCCCATCAGAGCAGTTACCGAGACGTGGTGGGTCCCCCCACTACGCCCATCATCTCCGGGGAGAACGTGTCATCGGCGCAACTGCCCTACACGTGTCTCAGGCCGGCCGGACACTTTGGGCCCATGACGATTCGCCTGCGTCCATTGGACTACATCGTGCCCATCATGGGCCCGGGGGCTACTGTCGGCCCAGTGAAAACCAGGGTGTTCTGGGCCTGTCTGCCACGGCCCTCGACACTCGGTGGCCAATTTTCGCAAGGACCAAGCCTACGGCTTGGGGAGCCTCGTGAGGCAAATTGCCTCGCGAGGGCTTTGGAGGCAGCAGAGGCCTGCGGAGGCCCTCTTCACTACTGCCCCCTCTTCAAGGTAATCTCCCCTGGAGAGAGGTCAACGCCAAATCCTCTACAGGGCATCCAAGCCCTCGTGGGGATTGCTTCGCTGCAAAGCAACCTCTACAGAGCGCACATGGGCTCTGCAGCGGCCGCAGAGTGACGCGCGCCTCAGCGCGCGGTGACGACGACGCCGCAGTTGCCATTTTGGTGCTAAAGGAGTCAACAAAGCTGCGCCTTCCGCACCGGACTACAAGGATTTCCTCTTTGGTGATAAGGGGACCGGCCGGCGCTACGCTCCACGGCCAACGTCACCGTGGGCACCCCCACGTTCCTCTGCGGCCCCAGCTGGCCGTCCTGCATGGACGGTGGTTACTCTGCCACAGGCATCAGCTTTACGCCCATGGACCGCGTCCATGGACAGCTGGGCTGCGGTGCACCACGCTCCACCTTCTGCCGCCACGTGATAGCACTTCCGTAGCGCAAGCGCAGGGAGGAAGCCCGGGGCGCCTATAAAAGGAGGAGGAGCAGCACCGTAGCAAAGGATCGCATTCTCATTCTAGCCTAGCCACTTACGCGCAAGGAAGAAGGAGACCACAGTTCCACTTCCTTGTGTATTCCATTGCCAAAAGAGAGCCCTCGGCAAGCTCATTGTACTGTAACCTCTATAAGCAGTGCAATACAGACAAGCAGGAGTAGCGGTGTTACCTCCACATGAGGGCCGTGAACCTGGGTACGGGCTGGTGTTCATCTCTGTCGTGATGTCCCTCCTCTTGCTCGACGAGCACCGTCGCCGTGCAGGTTGAGGGTTGTTTGACCAACGTGTTCAGCCCCTTACACGAACTCTCTTCGTGAGCTTGACTATCCCTGTTTCGTGGGAGTCACTCCGACAGATATGAGGATCGCGTGTGTTCACGGAGTGTTAATGCTTTGCTCCCGTGCTTTATTAAAAGGAGCACCTTAATTACCAGTAGTTTCCCTTGAGGCCCGCTGCAAACGGGCTGGTAGGACAATAGATGTTGTGCAAGTTTCTCATTGCGAGCACGTACGACTAAATACGGAACACATGCCTATGATTACTTAGTACCTGGATGCTTTATTATTATTATCTACCTGCAATTGCCCATGTCTTGACTATTATATGAATTATCTTATCCATGCAACGCCCGTTCATCCATCCCTATGCCTACAGTATTTTAATCCTGCTGTCTACTACAATTACTGCTGCTGTCTTTATTTCATTGCTGCTATTGTTTCACTACTGCTACTGCTATAAAACTGTTGCTACTGATAAACTATGTCGAGCAAGTCTATTTCCAGGTGCAGCTGAACTGACAATTCATCTGTTAAGGCTTATAAATATTCTTTGGCTCCCCTTGTGTCGAATCAATAAATTTGGGTTTTACTTCGCTCGAAGACTGTTGCGATCCCCTATACTTGTGGGTCATCAAGACTATTTTCTGGCGCCGTTGCCGGGGAGCATAGCTCTATTTATAAGCTCACCTGAGAGTGATATTGTTCGCTGCAATTTATTCATCATGGGTAAACCTCGTGATGAGAAGGTCCGCATATTGCCATCCACTGCAAGGAGAGGTACGACGCTGAGTACCTCTTTTGCTCTTGATTCACCTACTGTTATGAGTCAACTTATTACACCACCACATGCACATGCTTCACGTGCTGCTACTTCTGCTGAATTTGAAAATATTTCTGATAGTTTTGATGATGCTTCTACTATGCTTGATGAGAGTGGTTCATTAAGTCCTTTTCTAGATACTACAATTGCTAAATCTAGACAAACTGAAAATGCTGAAACACCTAATGAAAGTCTCATTACACCTGTTAGTTCACCTGAATTAAGTGAACATACTAGTGATGATCTCGAGGAAACTTATGTTGAACTTAATGATGAATTTATTGAAGAATGCAATGCTTCTAAAGATGCTAGTGCTATTAAAAACCTTCTTGCAAGACATGCTGTTAATTACAAATTGTCTCCTGATGCTAAGTTTGCTACATCTCCCATAAATATTAGGGATAAGGATTATGGTTTCTCTTTGGACTTGTCACATATATCTATTGTTGAGAAAGAACCTTTCCGAGGTACTGAAAATGAAAGTGCTGTGCAACACATGAATGAGCTTTCTACTTTGAGTAGTTTGTTTTCTGATGATATTAAGAAACGCAGTTACTTTGTTACTAAAATTTTCCCTTTCTCATTGAAAGATGAAGCTAAAACTTGGTTTAATAATCTGTCTCCTGGATCTATTGAGAGTCCTATTGGTTTGGTTAATGTCTTCTTTCAGAAATATTTTCCTGCTAGTGCTCAACATGCTGCCTTGCAGAGAATCTTTAACTTTAAACAAACCGAAGGAGAGAAAATGCCTGAATCTTGGGCAAGGTTTTGTTCTTTAATTAGAGCTCGGCCTGGACACCAACTAGCTAAAAATGAACTTCTTGATATATTCTGTAATGGACTAACTGTTGAATCTAGGACATACCTAGATAGTTGTGCTGGCTGTGTTTTCAGGAAAAGAACTCTAGATGAAGCTGAGGAATTAATGGCTAAAATAAGTCAAAATCATGATGATTGGACTATACCTGAGCCGACCCCGATACCCACACCAAGGAAGAGAGGAATGTTTGAATTAAATGATGAAGGAATGAGAGAAGCCAAGAAATCTCTTAAAGAGAAGGGTATAAAATCTGAAGATGTGAAGAATCTGCCACCAATAGAAGAATTATGTAAGCCAATTCCTCACCCATCCACAGTTGAGGTACACTCTCTCCAACATTTTTATGATAGAGATATTCCTTATTCTAAACCTCCTGATCAATGCTTAGATGAATTTGATAATTATATTGTTAAGCAGGATAATTTTAATATGAGAGTGCAGAATCATCTGATAGAAAATTCTCGAGCTATTAGTAATTTGCATGATATTATGGAAAGAACTTCTAATGATGTTAAAATGCTTATTAAACATTTCCATATGGTTCAAACTCAAATAGATCAACTTACTAAGGTACAAAAAGATCTGCTAGTTAATGCTTCTAGAGAAAATGATAAACATGCTTTTGTTATAGAAACTAGAGGTGGTGCTTCTACTCAGGATCCTTTGTATCCTGAAGGACATCCTAAAAGAATTGAGCAAGATTCTCAACTAGCTAATGAAACTAGTACTCCTTCTAAGAAAAAGAAGAAGAAGAAACATAAACATGTTGAAGAATCTCCTGAACCAATTAAAGAAAATGAGCATGTTAATGATCCAAATAGTATATCTATCTCTGATGCTAAAACTGAAAGTGGTAATGAACATAACAATGATAAGGATAAGAATGATGCTTCTGATAAACAGGAGAGTGAAGAGGAACCTGAAAAGCATACTAAGAATAAAAAGTATACTAAAGAGGATTTCATTGCTAAAAAGCATGGTAATGAGAGAGAAGCTTGGGTGCTAAAGCAAATGCCTTTTCCTAATAAGAAACATATTATGATTGGATGAAACCCTTGTTTTTGCAAATTCCTTTGACTGATGCTATTAAATTGCCTCCTTATTCGAAATATATGAAAGATATTGTCTCTAACAAAAGGAAGATTCCTAATGAGGAAATTTCTACTATGCTTGCTAATTATTCTTTCAATGGTAAGGTTCCAAAGAAGCTTGGAGATCCAGGTATACCAACCATTCCTTGCTCCATCAAAAATAATTATGTTAGAACTGCTCTATGTGACTTAGGAGTAGGAGTTAGTGTTATGTCTGTCTTTCTTTCTTTCTTTCTTTCTTTCTTTCTTTATAAGAGGCTTTATTTGGATAAATTGATACCAACTGATATATCTTTGCAAATGGCTGATAAGTCTACTGCTGTTCCTGTTGGCATATGTGAGGATGTTCCGGTTCAAGTGGCTAATAATTGTTTGATATTAACTGACTTTGTTGTGTTGGAAATGACTGAAGATGATAATATGTCTATTATTCTTGGGAGACCTTTTCTTAACACTGCAGGGGCTGTTATTGATTGCAACAAAGGAAAAGTAACTTTCAATGTTAATGACAAAGAGCATACTGTTTATTTTCCCAAAAAGCTGGACAAGATATATGGAGTAAATACAATAGCTAATTTTAGAACTATCAAAGTGGGAAGTATTGATTGCCCTATTTATGACTCCCATGAAGGATATCAAAGTATTATGATTGGATCAATAGCTATACAATTCAAGGTAACATGATTGTCTCATGTGGTTTAATTCTTTTATGTCATCTAAAATTTATTTGGTGACAAGACTTGATCAACCTTGTTAACAAATATGTTTTAAATGCATAGAAGTACTAAACAACATTTTATTTCTCATCCTTGTTTTACCTACTGTTGTAGTTGAGATTGGTCTTTATAAAATTTTATTTCTGCTCTAAGTTTATTATTTAAATACCCAGAAAATGTGCAAAATGAAAGTTTTCAAAAACTTCTGAAAATTATATCACAAATCTTAGTTTTTAAAGAGGAACGTGGGAGCACCTGGGGATGACCAGGGGGACCCACTATGCCTCCACGCCACCCTTTGGCGCGGCAGGGTGTGGCCGCGCCATGGCATGGTGTGGGTCCCACCTGGCCCTCCACTCACTCATCTTCCTCCACTCCTTTCTCTCTCCCGACCAAACACTCCACCATTGTTCAAACTCGTGTTCTTGCTGCTCTTGCTCGAATTTTTTTCGATCTCCTTGCTCAGCCCATCTTTGTTGCTGGGATTTGGACCATTTCTCTCCGGTATGTGACTCCTCCGATTATCCAAGTCGAATTTTGTTTAGTTGTGTATTTCTTGAGTATTTTGGTACTATAGGTCACATGTTAAGTGAGTATGCATGCTTGTTCTATGCTTAGATTATTTAGTCTTGATGCATGTCTAGTCCTCTTGCAAGTATCTATAGTAGTTTCTTTGAATTAGTTGGTCCAAAATCATTTTTATGAGGTTTTGTTAAAAATTTCAGAAAAGGAAGATGCATAATCACACCTATGGAGAGATTTTTGAGAGGGAAACACCAAGGGTAACAAGGCCTTCAAGATCATCTGCTCGATGTAGGCTATCCTACAATGAGGACCTTATTGCACCAAGGATTGGTGATGAGGGGGATGATGGTGTGGCACACCCATCTATCTTCCCTTGTACTAACTTTTTGAGAGATGCAGGGATTCTTGATGATTTCTTAGTACTTGTTAACAAAGTTGGTTTGATGGAGTTTATGCAGGATGAGAGTGAGCAATATGCTAGGCTCACCAAGATTTTTTTTGAGAGCTTTACTTTCAACAACACCCATTTTAGTCCCTCTGTTGCATTTAAAATTTATGATAGACCTTACACCATGGATTTGAAAAGATTTTGCAGAGTCATAGGTATTGCTCCATCTGGGACAGCAAGGAAGATTCAGGGGCAACCTCGCGATCTGCTGGAACTTTACCGGGAGGTGACTTATGATGATGACCGTACAGCGCATCATGGCAAGATAAGGAACATTCAACTCCCTGCCATTAGATATTTTACTTATTATCTTGCCACAAGTGTTCTTGCTAGAGAAAACACTAGTAACATTTCAAACTAGCATTTAGCTTTTCTGGCTGCTGCACTTAAGGATAATAAAAATTATAACCTCGGTGCTTTGATTGCTCGTCGCCTCGCCACCAAAGGACCAATCTTTGGAGGAATTATTGCTGCACGTGTTTTAGCTGATCTAGGCCTTTCTGTTGATCCCACTGATGAGTTGTTATCCCCTCAAAGGCTTGATCTTGCTGCTATGAAGGATCATCACTTTGTTACTACTAACTCTTGTGCAGGATGTCTAGTTTATAAAGTTTTGTTTAGTGACGGGTCCGAAAAGGAAGTTCCTTTGCCGCAGCCTAGTTTGTTCAGTATTTTCAGGAGGCCTCTATCACTTTCAAAGGAGGAATTGGACGAGCTGCTGGGTGCGCTTGCCTTCCACTTGCAGCACTACCCCGGGCACCGACAGAACACGTAAGTGGCGCCCCCTGAGGATTATACCGTGTATTACACCGGTGCATCCTCGAGCTCATACCAGGACGAGGAACCTTCTTCGTCATACACTGGAGGCGCCCCTGCTTGGCCCACATGGGATGATTGATCTCCACTTAGGCCAAAAGCCTAAGCTTGGGGGGAGGTACACCGACATCTCACTCACTTTTATATCCATATTCTGTCGGTACTTTGTATATCCATGTTTCGGTTTCTTTCTTTTTCATTGTTGTATCTTGTTTTGTTTTTACCTTCCAAAACCCACAAAGACCAAAAATATTTCTATTATTTCTCTTTATTTTCCTCTTTTGTACTTTTTAGTGCTGGTTTGCTTTATCTTTTAGCTTCGGTTTAATATTTAAAAAATCCAAAAAAATTGCTTTATTTGTTTGCTCCTTTCTTTGCTTGTTTCAAATCGAAAACCCAAAAATATTTGTTGTTCTTCTTCGGTTTTGTATAGTTGTTGCAGAGTTCAACAGTCTTCCGTGACTCCATTGGAGCTTGGTTATCATTTCATATCATTCAAGCCACACAAGTGAAAAGCAATAATGACGATTTATGACAACTCGAGTTGTGGTGAGAGGCTGGTATGAACTCTATTTGTTTTCCTTTTTGTACATATACTCGCCTATATGGACATGCTTAGCTGGTTCATGTGAGGACTGTGGCACCCCGATCCAGATGATCGAGCCACCCCATATACCAGTCCCAGAAACACTGGATATATGACAACTTGATAAACAAAGGCATAACCAAATATATTCATATGGCATCGAGTTCGGACAAATACAATATTACAACACGGGGTGAGACTCCAGCTCTTGCGCAACAGGCGCACACAACAGTATGAACATTATTTTTCTAACATCAAGCATCTAGCGGAAGTCATAGCGGAAGCGTAGATAGTAGCGTGGCGACAGCGGGCTTTATTCCACAGGGTTCTGCCTGGAATACGGTTCCTAGTTCTCGTACAACGGGTACTCGGCGACGGGTGCAGCAGGGTCTGGCCACATGAAATGCCAGGTGAGTACATGGAATGTACTCGCAAGACATTAGCCCAAAAACAAACAAGGTCTACCTATATGGCATGGCATAAGTTCAGAAGGTAGCATGGCATAAGTTCGGGTTTAGAAGTGCGAGTCCAAGCTAAACGGTTGGACAAAACTTACCTACTTACCTTTGTAGGGAAGTTTCCTGGTTGCTGGAATGAGATCACGTTTCTCATCCAACAACATCTAGGCTTTCAAGCCTCCAGCCAACTCTGGCTATATTCTAGCCAACTATGGCTTTTACTCTAGCCAACTCTGGCTGTCATTCCAGCCAACTCTGGCTTTAGGGTTGGGTTTCACATTCATTATTTCTCCATATTCGACAGGACTAACTCATAGCATGACTTGACCCAAACAACGTCCCATAACCCAGGGACAAGGCTAGACATCCAGATTTACACTCTCGAGAGGTTGCAACTTTTATCCACACGCTGAAGTCTAAACTTGTACCGCCGGTACCGAAGTACTAGAACCAACCATGGCGGACAGTACAAACCCATACTTCCACAGTCGTTTACTCTACCAAGACACTCCCTGTATAGCCACCGACATAATTCTATGCCTTATGCAGAAGTGAATCCGGCACGTCCCCAACCCATGAGCGACGCCTAGCTCCGGAACCTTCGCAAGACTAGCCCCGACCAACTATGGTAACCGACTAGACTTGCCAAAAAGGTGGCATCAAAGGAGGCTGATAAAATACCCGGCCATGGTCCGCCCACACAGACGACGCATGGTTGTGCTGGTTGTGTTTGGTGAGTGGCACTATGTGACTCAATCTAGTCGAGGGAGGTGATTATCTTTTTAGTCATTTTGTTTGATTACAGACATCAACATTAACAAAGTAACACAAGGTAACCACATGATAATATCAGCAGTAAATAAGCAAATCCACCTGCATGTACCAAAGTCCAAGCATAGCAAAATAAAACGTCAACCGGAAGACTACGGCGGCGAACCCGCCGACCAGCGCCTTCTCATTCGACAAAAATAAAAGAAACGTCAACCGGATGACTGTGGCAGCGATTCCGCTGGCAAGCGCCTTCTCGTTCGACAAAATAAAAGAGACGTCAACCGGATGACTGTGGCAGCGATTCCGCTGGCAAGCGCCTTCTCGTTTGAGAAAATAAAAGAAACGTCAACCGGACGACTGTGGCAGCGATTCCGCTGGCAAGCGCCATCTCGTTCGACAAAATAAAAGAAACGTCAACCGGATGACTGTGGCAGCGATTCCGCTGGCAAGCGCCATCTCGTTCGACAAAATAAAAGAAACGTCAACCGGATGACTGTGGCAGCGATTCCGCTGGCAAGCGCCATCTCGTTCGACAAAATAAAAGAGTGTTGCGATGATCCACATATATATATATAAGTACGGCAATATTAAAATGCAACATGGCATATGATATGCAACAACATTCAATTTTAAACAAGCAAGCAATTTTCTAAAGTTCGACCAAGCTTGAGATTAGGTTAATGGCTTGCCTTCAGCAGAGTGGTCGGGTTCGACTTCAACTTCAACTTCGTTGGGGAAGTTTGAATCTATTTAGAGAATAAACATGCATTAAAAACCCTTTCCACGGTATCGAATGAACGATCAAGCAAACAAACTCCAAATGAAATTCTTTTTATGCCAAAAGACAGACATTTGAAAAACAAAGCCATCAAAAAAATATTCATATTTTTTTGATGATTTTTGAGAGAGATATGGATTTTCAAAGTTTCTGCCATTTATTTAAACAGAAAAACAGAAAACAGAAAAACCCTTGGATAATGTTCAAAATCCTGACAGCGGGTCCCACTAGTCAGTGACACTGTTACGAAACGTTATTCCGTGGGAAAAACAGAAAACGTACTGTGCAGCTCCGGCGAGTTCTCCGGCGAGGGTTCCCGGCGGTTAGGGGGCAGGGGAGGCGAGGGAGAGGGTGCTGGGCGGCTCGGGGAGGCGGTCCGCAGCTCGTCGGCGCACTTGCGGATGCTGGGGAGGTCTAGCGCGAGCGGAGCATCATCGACCGCAGCGCCGGCGATCTGTCGATGATGGTTGCGGCGACTCCGGCCACCAATCACTTCGGCGAGAGCGGCTGGAGGTTCGTCATGGCCTAGGTAGGTGGTGGGTGGAAGGAATTGGACAGGGGAGCCTCTACGGTGGAGAATTCGAACGGAGGCCGTGCGGCGGAGGTGAGCTCGAATCCGGCGAAGGGAGCGCTACTGGCTTCGATACTGCGTGGGAGGGGGCTTGGGGGATCGAGGGAGGTGGTGCGGTGGTCTGGGTGCTCCGGGGTGGTCTATTTATAGCGAGTCGAAGATCGCCAATAATCGGAGCACGGTGGTGGAGATCACTGCTCGCCGTGGCTGTGCTGGGCGGTGCGTCGCGGAGCTGGTGGCGTCTGCGGGCGTCCTAGATCATCACGGGCTCACAGGAGGGGTGGAGGATAGGCACGGGGTGCGGTGGTGCGGCTGGCAAGCGGGCCGTGGCGGCACTGCTCTGGGCGGCGTGTCTTCTAGCTACTCCGACGCTTGTGGAGAGGAGGTGGAGGGCGACGCGTGCTGGCTGGAGGTCGAGGAGGCAGTGGAGAAGCAGGGGGGGGGGGGGGGCACGGGAAGCAGCAGGGGCGCGGCGCAGCGGTGGTCAACACCTGGAGGCCACAGTGCGGAGCGGCGCGTCGTCTTGCGCTTGGGCCGTTGCGGCGGAGGGCTTGTCGGCGTCGTGGGGGAGGTGGAGTGGCGTGGGGGAGGTGGAGAAGGCGGGGGGGGGGGGCACGGGGAAGCGGCATAGCGCGGTGCTCCGGTGTCGAACACCTGGCGGTGCCTCTGGCACGCCGATGCCAGTGGTGAGCACCTCCAAGAGCACGCCGACATCGGCATCGACTCATATCTCGCAGCTCCCTGCTCCAAATCGAGTGTGGTTTTGATCTCTGTGCGCCAAATTGCAAATGCAGCAACTTTCCTGACTAGTGTTTCCCCAAATTCTAAAGTTGGTCTATAGGAATTTTAGAAAAACACTTCTGGTCAAAAGAAGAAATGTTGTTTTGGTGAAGCAAATGAAATGTAAAAGGGTTCATAAAATTCCCTGAGGTGTGTGTGTCCATTGTGGTTGTATCTAGGGCCTTGCCTCACAAGAAATAAATTCTTTGACTTGCTTTTGAAAATAAAGAAGAAAAAGGGCAGAAACTAAAGTGGGGAGTTACTCCAAAATTTTGTAAACAAGGTATCAAATGTTTTTGCATATTTGGGCTATATATTGCCCAGGGATCATCCCCTAATTTTTGCAGAATTTTTGGAAAGGTATATAGGGTACTTCCTTTGTAAAGTCACAATAAAGGGATTTTGGTAATTAAAATAAAGGAAAATATAGAAATAATATTTTTGGGTGAAATGGGCCAGCAACAAGTTTGCCAAGTGGGAGAGAATTCAAAACATAAGATCCCAAACTTGGACAAGGTTTCGTAAATGGTCGAGAATTTTTAAAAGGGTTGCCAAACCGAGGGAATTTTTAATTCCAAATCACAAGAATGAGTTTTTGAAAGAATTTTTTTGAAAGGCCAAATATCAGGATGTTACAGACCTTACCCCCTTAAATTGAATCTCGTCCCCGAGATTCGGGTTGCTTGCTGACTAGGTATAATTCTTCATGTTGAACGGGTGGGAAGCTGAAAAATTGAATAAAATCGGCGCGGTTCTGTACACGTACCAAGCGCTGCATTCGTGGCTTCATAGGCTTCTTCGGCCGACATGTGGTGGACGCGGGCAACTTGAGGAGCCTTGACTGCACTGGCAGGGTGGTTGTTGTCGAAGTTGCTGTTGTTGCCGGGGTTGTTGTTGAGGGGACACTCCCTGATATATTGTCCTGCCTTGCCACACTTGAAGCAGGCGTTCCCCGTTTTGCGTCATCCGCAATGGGGCGCTGGTGGTAAAATCCTTCACGAGGGTATCCATCATTGTCACGCCCCGCGACCCACCCCGGGAGAATGACAGCCGCCGCACGTCTATAGACCCGAAAGCCTATACACGCGAACGGCTAGAAAAGCAGGCATAAACCAGCACAGTGGATCTCAACAGCTCATCTAATCATATTTACATGTTTGATTACATTTCCAAGAATAAAAGATTCTCTAGTCGCGTCCCACCCAACTGGTCCAGCCTACTCCTCGGATACGACGGCTTCCGCTGCGAACTCTGATCATATAAAAACACGAAGAAGCAAGGGTGAGTACGATAAATCATACTCAGCAAGCAGATACAATACTAGGCAACAAAGTATCAGAGAATAAAATACAATAATAACGGCCTTACTGTATTAAAAGGAATTAAACAAGATATCAACGGAAGCGATAAAATATCAACAAAGCTGGATTTAGAGGAATGAGTGAATTATCAAGGGAACGGATATGTATTGGTAATCACATGTGACCAGCAAGGTTCCCTACCCGGGACTCACAGGGGTGAATATTCACACTTTTACACTCTTAAGAGGGGTACTCTGACATCGACAGCCTCGACCAGAACCACGCGGATTCCAGAACGAGCAGAGCTCTTTAGCCCGCCGGGACACGACGACTTGACTTACTAGTATGGGCCGTTCCCAAGGAATCCATTGCCGATACCCTGTTCGGACCAAGTGTCGCTCCCATTGGAGAACTCAGACAGTCCCATACCTGAACTGTGACCGGTACAATATGGTTGCAGTCGTGACACCAATACGGAAACAGGAAACATGATTTATCGGGTGGAGAATAAAAGAAGTCAAGCATATGAAACCGAGATATCAACTCTCACGTCTCCTCGTGAGTCCAACTGAATCATGATAACCTCTCGCTTGTCATCGCACACTTATCTTGGACAGAATCATGGCTAACAACGGATACCACACGATAATACCATTCATCAAATGGTACCATAAGGACTGAAGAGATAGCAGCAAATGAATATCTCTCCCACAATATTAAGATTAACGATGGTATCATAAGAAATAGGGTGCTAGTAGAAGTAGTACGAGCACCTCAATAAAGTAACAACGAGATAAAACTAGAGTAGTAAAACTACTACCAGCAGGAATCAAGAGATTAGCAAAGCATCCACTTGCCTCGATCGCAAGATTATAATCTTTTGTCGGTCATCCTAAATCGGTAGATCACACCGCCGTCGTACTAAAGCATGCAAGTATCCTACATCTCTCCTCCGCGACAGCATCGATCTTCTCAGCTCTTCTTTCTTGTGCGCTCATGCGGCATGTTCTTCTCCTAGCCCAGTTCCTCTCTGTCTGGTGGTCTATTCTGATCGATGGTGTTGTGGTGTGTGGGGGAGTGCAGCAGAGCTCCTCTATTTATACTAGCTCAGAGAGATGAGGATGCAGTAACGAACTCCTGCGATGGATAAGAGAGCAGCTAGATATTTCCATCCCCTCTATTAGCTGCCGACGCGTGCCCCTCCGGTTAGCCAGAGCTCAACACGTATCGATCCTTCTTAGCCAATCCACCGCCGGCATGCAAAATATCTGGGAGCAGTACAGATATCTCCTGGGTAGTACAAGCTGATGGAAGCCTGATCTCACTCTTAGCTAAGCTAACCAAGCGGTAAACAGCATGCATGCACGAGCTCGTGCATGTACTAATTCTAGCTATACTAGTACTAGTACATGGCTGATCGATCAAACACACGAGTGTTACTTTAGTGATCAGCAAAAAGGAAGAGAGTTTAACTTCCTATAAATATTAACTTCTCTAATATAATTTTGCAAATCATGTATAAACACACAATTTAAACTCCCGAGATTAGTAAAACCGAAATATTTAAATTTTCAATACCCTTACTCAAATAATAACCCGGAAATCCGGGGTATTACAATCATTCTTGGGCTGATTCCCAGTGTTCCGGGGGTTTGGGGTCGGGTTGCTGGGCTGCCAGGTACGGGGCTTGGAAGAAGTCCCTTCTTGGTGGTTGTTGCGGGGCTCAAACTTTCTCTTGTGGGAGTCGTAAATAGTACGGTGCTCCTTCTCTGAGATCAGCGCTGTGTTGATCATGGCTTGGAAATCTAGGAACTGCAGTACACTGAGCTGGGTCTTGATTGCCTGGTGCATTCCCTAGAGAAATCTGTCCTTCTTCTTTTCTTCCGTGTTGGTGTCGTCGGGGGCATAACGGGCGAGATTGTTGAACTTGGTGAGGTACTCGCTGATAGATTGGTTACCTTGGGTGAGTGCCAAGAATTCTTGTTGCTTCATCTTTATGAGACTGGAGGGTATGTACGCCTTGCGGAAGGCTTCTTGAAATTCTGTCCAGGTTGCTGGGGGTCCATCTCCTCTTGCAGTCTTCTGGTTGTCCCACCAAACATTGGCAGGGCCTTCAAGATAGTGGGTGGAGAAGAGTACTTTGTCCAGCTCGTCAACGCGAGCAAGCTCTAGCTTCTTTTCAATGGTGCGGAGCCAATCATCGGCTTCGAGCGGGTCATCAGCAAAAGAGAACTTGGGTGGCTGGGTGCGCTGGAAATTTTGTAGCTTGGAGTGACCTGGGCGTGGAGCATTTTGGGCTTGCATATAGGTTCCAAACTCCCTCATGATCTGTGTCAAGTGCTGGCTATGGCGCTCATCCATCATCATCATAATCTGACTCGGACTTGGTTCCTGAACTGGCGGTGGAGGAGGTGACGGAGGTGGCGCAGGATCTTCGCCAGCTTGTCGTGCGGAGCGACGAACTGGTGTCCCTTGACTACCACTTGCACCATTATTGGGCCTCATCCTGAACGGTTGAACGTGGGGGCGGGTACCATGAGCATTCACTTGGGGAAGTGTAACATCCAAGAAAAACCCAATGGAAATCAGGTTTGGCAACACATGGAAAAAGAGTGGCATCCAAGAAAACCAAATGTGACCAAGGGTTGGCAAAGACAACAAGCATGGTGTTATACAACGGTTGGCGGGGTTACACGGTTCTACCTACTCGCCAAGTTACACTGGATGCAGGATAAAAGATACAGGCTACACGATACATAAAGCGAGATACGAATCTACCACTACATTATTCGAGCGTACGATAAAGCGGAAAGGTAAGACACACTAGGCGATGCGATCTCTGGGCGTCTAGAACTCCATCTCGAGGGGCGTCGCTGGTGGAATGGTGTCGATGTCCTCCCTCGTGGTGCTGTAGTCGGGTGAAGCGCGGTCATCTCCGGAGTCTCCAGAGCGAGGGGGTGTGTTGGTACGGACGCGACGATACTGAGTTCGTGCCCCGGAGGTACGAAAGGGGACGAAACGTGAGGAGTGGCGAGGGGTGCTGCTGGGAGCACGAAAAGATGGCGGTGGGGCGCGGGGAAAAGGAGTGGGATCAAGTGCTCTCCGGATCTGGTCAAGGGAGCTACAGGCGAAGGTGAGAGAGCGAGATCGGTGGCGATAGGATCTAGCTCCAGCTGCTCGGGTCATCTCGGCCATAGCCACGTTGGCGCGAAGTGAGGCAAGCTGGGCAAGAGTAACGTGGAGATACTGGTGGAGAAGGTTGGTGTACTGAAGGAGAGCGGTGAGAGCTGAGCGGGGGTCACCTGGGCTGGGAAAAAGAACATCCCCATTTTCCAAGTCCAACCTCGGAAAGTAGACGTAGCGGGTACTCTGCCTAATGACGGGGTCGTACGTGCGGAGGAAGATGATGGCATCTGCTGCAGCCTCCTGGATAGCTCGGGTCACCTGAGTAGTGACACCGAAAGTGATGTCGTGGACGATCTCGTTGGACACCGTTTCGGGGCGCAAGTGGACGGTGGCGGTGAACACGGTAGCGGACCCGTTGAGACGGTGGTAGAACACGTGGTAGATCGGAGGAGGTGAGCTTGGGTAGAGGTGTTCCCAAACTTCACGGAGAAACTGCGAAAAACCGGGAACGATCACGGCGGAAGTTTCTACGAAAAACTCAGTCGTCATCTGTATCAGGGACAGAAGCCAAAAAGGGTGAGCGTTAACGTTAAAACACAAACAAGTAGAGAAACAGTCAAAAAGCAGGCAACGTAAAAGTTCTATGCTAAGTCGTCCATAGAACTAGGGTATCCTACAGGCAGTTAGTCTCTAATACCAAGCTCTGTGGCACCCCGATCCAGATGATCGAGCCACCCCATATACCAGTCCCAGAAACACTGGATATATGACAACTTGATAAACAAAGGCATAACCAAATATATTCATATGGCATCGAGTTCGGACAAATACAATATTACAACACGGGGTGAGGCTCCAGCTCTTGCGCAACAGGCACACACAACAGTATGAACATTATTTTTCTAACATCAAGCCTCTAGCGGAAGTCGTAGCGGAAGCGTAGATAGTAGCGTGGCGACAGCGGGCTTTATTCCACAGGGTTCTGCCTGGAATACGGTTCCTAGTTCTCGTACAACGGGTACTCGGCGACGGGTGCAGCAGGGTCTGGCCACATGAAAAGCCAGGTGAGTACATGGAATGTACTCGCAAGACATTAGCCCAAAAACAAACAAGGTCTACCTATATGGCATGGCATAAGTTCAGAAGGTAGCATGGCATAAGTTCGGGTTTAGAAGTGCGAGTCCAAGCTAAACGGTTGGACATAACTTACCTACTTACCTTTGTAGGGAAGTTTCGTGGTTGCTGGAATGAGATCACGTTTCTCATCCAACAACATCTAGGCTTTCAAGCCTCCAGCCAACTCTGGCTATATTCTAGCCAACTATGGCTTTTACTCTAGCCAACTCTGGCTGTCATTCCAGCCAACTCTGGCTATCATTTCCATGCCAACTCTGGCTTTAGGGTTGGGTTTCACATTCATTATTTCTCCATATTCGACAGGACTGACTCATAGCGTGACTTGACCCAAACAACGTCCCATAACCCAGGGACAAGGCTAGACATCCAGATTTACACTCTCGAGAGGTTGCAACTTTCATCCACACGCTGAAGTCTAAGCTTGTACCGCCGGTACCGAAGTACTAGAACCAACCATGGCGGACAGTACAAACCCATACTTCCACAGTCGTTTACTCTACCAAGACACTCCCTGTATAGCCACCGACATAATTCTATGCCTTATGCAGAAGTGAATCCGGCACGTCCCCAACCCATGAGCGACGCCTAGCTCCGGAACCTTCGCAAGACTAGCCCCGACCAACTATGGTAACCGACTAGACTTGCCAAAAAGGTGGCATCAAAGGAGGCTGATAAAATACCCGGCCATGGTCCGCCCACACAAACGACGCATGGTTGTGCTGGTTGTGTTTGGTGAGTGGCACTATGTGACTCAATCTAGTCGAGGGAGGTGATTATCTTCTTAGTCATTTTGTTTGATTACAGACATCAACATTAACAAAGTAACACAAGGTAACCACATGATAATATCAGCAGTAAATAAGCATATCCACCTGCATGTACCAAAATCCAAGCATAGCAAAATAAAACGTCAACCGGAAGACTATGGCGGCGAACCCGCCGACCAGCGCCTTCTCGTTCGACAAAAATAAAAGAAACGTCAACCGGATGACTGTGGCAGCGATTCCTCTGGCAAACGCCTTCTCGTTTGACAAAATAAAAGAGACGTCAACCGGATGACTGTGGCAGCGATTCCGCTGGCAAGCGCCTTCTCGTTTGACAAAATAAAAGAAACGTCAACCGGACGACAGTGGCAGCGATTCCGGTGGCAAGCGCCATCTCGTTTGACAAAATAAAAGAAACGTCAACCGGATGACTGTGGCAGCGATTCCGCTGGCAAGCGCCATCTCGTTCGACAAAATAAAAGAAACGTCAACCGGATGACTGTGGCAGCGATTCCGCTGGCAAGCGCCATCTTGTTCGACAAAATAAAAGAAACGTCAACCGGATGACTGTGGCAGCGATTCCGCTGGCAAGCGCCATCTCGTTCGACAAAATAAAAGAGTGTTGCGATGATCCACAGATATATATATATATAAGTGCGGCAATATTAAAATGCAACATGGCATATGATATGCTACAACATTCAATTTTAAACAAGCAAGCAATTTTCTAAAGTTCGACCAAGCTTGAGATTAGGTTAATGGCTTGCCTTCAGCAGAGTGGTCGGGTTCGACTTCAACTTCGTTGGGGAAGTTTGAATCTATTTAGAGAATAAACATGCATTAAAAACCCTTTCTACGGTATCAAATGAACGATCAAGCAAACAAACTCCAAATGAAATTCTTTTGATGCCAAAAGACAGACATTTGAAAAACAAAGCCATCAAAAAAAAGATTCATATTTTTTTGATGATTTTTGAGAGAGATATGGATTTTCCAAGTTTCTGCCATTTATTTAAACAGAAAAACAGAAAAACCCTTGGATAATGTTCAAAATCCTGACAGCGGGTCCCACTAGTCAGTGACACTGTTACGAAACGTTATTCCGCGGGAAAAACAGAAAACATACCGTGCAGCTCCGGCGAGTTCTCCGGCGAGGGTTCCCGGCGGCTAGGGGGCAGAGGAGGCGAGGGAGAGGGTGCTGGGCGGCTCGGGGAGGCGGTCCGCAGCTCGTCGGCGCACTTGCGGATGCTGGGGAGGTCTAGCGCGAGCGGAGCATCATCGACCGTAGCGCCGGCGATCTGTCGATGATGGTTGCGGCGACTCCGGCCACCAATCACTCCGGCGAGAGCGGCTGGAGGTTCGTCATGGCCTAGGTAGGTGGTGGGTGGAAGGAATTGGACAGGGGAGCCTCTACGGTGGAGAATTCGAACGGAGGCCATGCGATGGAGGTGAGCTCGAATCCGGCGAAGGGGAGCGCTACTGGCTTCGATACTGCGTGGGAGGGGGCTTGGGGGATCGAGGGAGGTGGTGCGGTGGTCTAGGTGCTCCGGGGTGGTCTATTTATAGCGAGTCGAAGATCGCCAATAATCGGAGCACGGTGGTGGAGATCACTGCTCGCCGTGGCTGTGCTGGGCGGTGCGCCGCGGAGCTGGTGGGGTCTGCGGGCGTCCTAGAGCATCACGGGCTCACAGGAGGGGTGGAGGATAGGCACGGGGTGCGGTGGTGCGGCTGGCAAGCGGGCCGTGGCGGCACTGCTCTGGGCGGCGTGTCTTCTAGCTACTCCGACGCTTGTGGAGAGGAGGTGGAGGGCGACGCGTGCTGGCTGGAGGTCGGGGAGGCAGTGGAGAAGCAGGGGGGGGCACGGGAAGCAGCAGGGGCGCGGCGCAGCGGTGGTCAACACCTGGCGGCCACAGTGCGGAGCGGCGTGTCGTCTTGCGCCTGGGCCGTTGCGGTGGAGGGCTTGCCGGCGTCGTGGGGGAGGTGGAGTGGCGTGGGGGAGGTGGAGAAGGCAGGGGGCACGGGGAAGCGGCGTGGCGCGGTGCTCCGGTGTCGAACACCTGGCGGTGCCTCTGGCACGCCGATGCCAGTGGTGAGCACCTCCAAGAGCACGCCGACATCGGCATCGACTCATATCTCGCAGCTCCCTGCTCCAAATCGAGTGTGGTTTTGATCTCTGTGCACCAAATTGCAAATGCAGCAACTTTCCTGACTAGTGTTTCCCCAAATTCTAAAGTTGGTCTATAGGAATTTTTAGAAAAACACTTCTGGTCAAAAGAGGAAATGTTGTTTTGGTGAAGCAAATGAAATGTAAAAGGGTTCATAAAATTCCCTGAGGTGTGTGTGTCCATTGTGGTTGTATCTAGGGCCTTGCCTCACAAGAAAGAAATTCTTTTACTTGCTTTTGAAAATAAAGAAGAAAAAGGGCAGAAATTAAAGTGGGGAGTTACTCCAAAAAAAATTAAACAAGGTATCAAATGTTTTTGCATATTTGGGCTATATATTGCCCAGGGGTCATCCCCTAATTTTTGCAGAATTTTTGGAAAGGTATATAGGGTACTTCCTTTGTAAAGTCACAATAAAGGGATTTTGGTAATTAAAATAAAGGAAAATATAGAAATAATATTTTTGGGTGAAATGGGCCAGCAACAAGTTTGCCAAGTGGGAGAGAATTCAAAACATAAGATCCCAAACTTGGACAAGGTTTCGTAAATGGTCGAGAATTTTTAAAAGGGTTGCCAAACCGAGGGAATTTTTAATTCCAAATCACAAGAATGAGTTTTTGAAAGAAATTTTTTGAAAGGCCAAATTTCAGGATGTTACAAGGACTATGTTATTTAATGGATGCTTAGTAGTTCATGTTTTCTTATGATCAGTTCCAATTTACTAATAGTAGATAACATGTCATATAGATATTTGCTTGCATTGTTCTATTCATAAAAGGGTATGACCTGGTGGTATCCTCCTCTGAATGATTCATTTGAATTGGCTTGGCACATTCTCACGCATGCTCATGACTGAAAAACCAAAAGTCAATTAAGACTTGATGATTTATTTTGCCTCAGAGTTCTAGTATCACTTTTTGCCTCAGAGTTCTAGTATCACTTTTATGCCTCTGTTAATTTTATTCTGTCGCAAGTATGATTATGACGGTTAATGCTCTCTTGATTGTCGCTTCCCAGTCTATTGCTAGCCTTCACTCGTACTGAGCAGGAATGCTGCTCGTGCATCCAAATCCCTGAAAACCAAGTTATCCCAAAGAGTCCACTAAAAATTCATATGCATGGTATTTCGAACCATTCCAAGTAAATTTTCATGTGCTACCATTAAAACCTTCAAAATACTTCTCATTTTGTGACACAGTTTTTAGCTCATGAGGAAGTAGTAATTGGGTTTGTTATCTTCCATACTAAATTAAGTTCACCGACTTGCATGCTTCATCTGCTCGTCACTAATTTTGCAAAGAGCTGGTTATACCATTATAACATCTAAAAAGTAAAATAAAAATAGGCACTCTTCCATGGTATGTGATTGTTGGCAGCCACCCGAGGATTCAGTTAGCCATGGTTTGTGAAAAGCAAAGGTTGGGAGGAGTGTCATACTATATAAAAGTGCATGCTATAAATGCCTAATATCAATAACTCGGAACCGCTCTCAACTTGTTTAGTATGGAAGATAACAAAAACTCTATTGCCATTCGTTGACAGGAACAACCACCTTCCAAAACATATTTTTACCTCTGTTTTATAAATAAAAAGCTCTAGCACATGTTAATCCTGCTTCCCTCTGCGAAGGGTCAATCTTTTATTTTTATGTTGAGTCACCATACTTTCTTTGAGCACCTTCTCGAGAGCATAACTGTCATTCTTAGTGTAATGTGCTTGTCCCAGAATGCGGTTAACTGCGGCATAACTTTGATGCTTTATCTTTGATATTTTTACTTCTAGTCTTCACTTGAACTTCAGAGGTGACTTGGCATTTATGTTTTGCTCTACAAATAAAGGCAAGCGAGATACCACCTTATCATATCTTATTATGAACATTGCAATCCTGCAGATAGATTTATTTCATGTTATTTATTCTTAGTGTGTTGGTGTCTTTTCATAGTTTACATAGCTACTAGGTGGCATTATCTGCATTTTTCTTATTATGAATTGCCTAAGTACTTGATCATATAGTGAGAATGTATACATCATATGAAGCAAATGTGTTCGTAAAAGTTTCTTTTATCGCACTCAGTTGTTAACTGAATTGCTTGAGGACAAACAGTAAGCTAAGCTTGGGGGAGTTGATACGTCCAAAACGTATCTACTTTCCCGAACACTTTTGCTGTTGTTTTACCTCTAATTTGTGTGTTTTGAATGCAACTAACACGGACTAACGCTATTTTCAGCAGAATTGCCCTGGTGTCTTGTTTTTGTGCAGAAAGTCAAGTTTCGAGAAAATTTCCGAAAAATATTCCAGAGTTCCTATTTTTCTAGAAGACACACGGAGCCAGAAGACGAGACGGAGGCGGGCCACACGGGCCCCACGCCATGCCCCGGCGTGGGCAGAGGTGGGCCGCGCCTGGGGGTGGCGTGGCCGCCTCGGACACCACCTCGCGACGCCCTTTTGACTACTTAATCCCCTTGACCTAAAAACCCGAGGAGGATCGACGCTTTTCCCTGAAACACTCCAGAGCTCCGCCGCCACCGAAAACCCTAATTCGGGGGGCCAGAAACTCCGTTCTGGCACCCTGCCGGGACGGGGAATTGGAGGAGATCATCGCCATCATCATCACCGACGCCTCTCCATCCACCATCCATGATTCCCCCATCCATGTGTGAGTAATCCCCGCTGTAGGCTGAACGGGATGGTAGGGATTGGATGAGATCATTCATGTAATAGATATCAGATTGTTAGGGCATGGTGCCTAGTATCCGTTGTTAGTACTTTATGTCATTGTTGCAACTTGTTATGCTTAATGCTTGTCACTAGGGCCCGAGTGCCATGATTTCAGATCTGAACATGTTATTGTATCATGAGGATAATTATTGCTTTAGATCATATCTGCAGGTTGTATACACATATAATTGTCCGGAACCCGAGGCCCCAAAGTGATAGCAATTGGGATAACCGGAGGGGATGGCTGTGATATGAGGATCACATGTGTTCACGGAGTGTTAATCCTTTGCTCCGGTGCTTTATTAAAAGGAGCACCTTAATTACCAGTAGTTTCCCTTGAGGCCCCGCTGCAAACAGGCTGGTAGGACAATAGATTTTGTGCAAGTTTCTCATTGCGAGCACGTACGACTAAATACGGAACACATGCCTATGATTACTTAGTACCTGGATGCTTTATTATTATTATTATTATCTACCTGCAATTGCCCATGTCTTGACTATTATATGAATTATCTTATCCATGCAACGCCTGTTCATCCATCCCTATACCTACAGTATTTTAATCCTGCTGTATACTACAATTACTGTTGCTATCTTTATTTCATTGCTGCTATTGTTTCACTACTGCTACTGCTATAAAACTGTTGCTACTGATAAACTGTGTCGAGCAAGTCTATTTCCAGGTGCAGCTGAGCTGACAATTCACCTGTTAAGGCTTATAAATATTCTTTGGCTCCCCTTGTGTCGAATCAATAAATTCGGGTTTTACTTCCCTCGAAGACTGTTGCGATCCCCTATACTTGTGGGTCATCAGCGACCCAGTTGACTTCGAGGCTTTGCCAGAACTACTGGGAAGGGCGACCACGGAGTATGATGACCAGTTGCGATCCGCTGCATGTCGCGGAGCCAAGGTGGCGCTGGCTTTGACTACGGCATGGTACCCGGAGGCCGATATTCGGCAAGTCACCGAGTTCATGCCGACAGAAGACGAAAATGGGCAGCCCATTGTGCATTCAAAAGTGCTGGCTGCCGTCCAAGTCTACACAATGCGGGTTGCCAACATGGTAGACATACGCAAGTTCTACAAAGAACACCCGGATCCCCATGCTGCAGCAGCCGAATCCTCCTTGGCGAACGCCGAAACTGCCAGAGATGGAGAAGGTGAAGCCCTGGCTGACGAGCGCAGTCCCCAGGATGGCGAAGCCAGCCCCAAGGATGCCGGCGTCAGCCCCCAAAACCTCCAGACAGCTTCCACCAAAGTGGCAACACCTTAGGCGTCTTCCCTGCAAACATAGCACAAGTAGATGCGTTAAACTGTAACGCGAAAAAACTTGTTTTATTCTTGTTTGTAAATTTTGTTGGGCCAACTTTTATGCTACACTTGGCGGTAGGCTTATTTAAGTGGCCCGCCTTAATATGTATCTCGTTTGTGTGCTTAGCTGTTTCGTATGTTGGCGGAACCTCATCACATATACTTTAGCTGAGCCAACCAGGTGCAGTACCAATTAGTTTAGACTCACAGACCAAAGCCGGCATGTTGGTGCCAACGACATACTACTAGGCGACCCGCACACAAGCAGACATATGACTATACTAGGCGGTGCAAAGGTTGTTTGCTTAATTTTAGCCGACAGGTGGCGAATGTAAAAGAAGTCGAAACCTTTAGCGTGGAGCAAAAATATTTTTCGGTAACTTTTTGACATAACAGATATATGATTATGAGAAAAGACAAAAGATGGCATGGTCTCAAAACAACCTGTAAAAAGGACGTCTCGTACGTCCACCAAGTAATAAGATCCATTGAGCAGCACCTTAGTGACCACAAAAGGTCCTTCCCATGCCGGGGATAGCTTATGCAAGCCTTTCCTGTCTTGGATTAGGCGGAGAACCAGGTCACCTACTCTAAAACTTCATTGCCGCACTCTTCGACTATGATAGCGGCGTAAACCTTGTTGGTAGATGGCGGATCGTGGAATGGCAACATCTTGTTCTTCGTCAAGTAGGTCAAGTCCGTCCTGTCATGCATCTTCTGCGTCTTCTTCGACGTAGGCTTGAATTCTGGGAGAATTGAACATCATGTCGGATGGCAACACTGCTTCAGCGCCATAGACTAAGAAGAAAGGAGTAAACGTGGTTGATCTGTTTGGAGTTGTGCGTAGACTCCAAAGGACAGATTGCAATTCATCCACCCAATCCCCAGCTGCCCTGTGCAAAGGTACTTCGAGACGAGGTTTGATTCCTTGTAGGACTAACCCATTTGCACGCTCTACTTGGCCATTTGCTTGAGGGTGTGCTACAGAGGCTAAATCTAGGCGGATGCCATGTTTATAGCAGTACTCCTCGACTTCGCCTTGCAACAAGTTTGTGCCATTATCGGTGATAATGCTGTGTGGCACCCCGAACAGAGAGATAATTCCCACAGCAAATTGGTGGCTGTGTTGCCATCAAGCTTTTTGATAGGTTTAGCTTCAACCCATTTGGTAAATTTGTCTACAGCCACAAGCAAATGTGTGTAGCCACCAGACGCCGTCTTAAATGGACCAACCATGTCCAAACCCTAGACTGCGAAAGGCCATGTGAAGGGTATTGTTCTAAGTTCTTGAGCCGGCATGTGTGGTTGTCTGGCATATAGTTTGGCAACCCCTGCATCTTTTGACTATGTCCTCTGCATCCTCCTTGGCTGTCAACCAGTAGAAACCTTGTTGGAAATCCTTGGAAACAAGGGAGCGTGAGGAAGCGTGGTGTCCACAATCTCCGGAATGTATTTCGTCCAACAGGCTTCTGCCTTCTTCTGGTGAAATGCAACGTTCATAGACACCAGTGGTGCTACGCTTGTACAATTCGCCTTTAATTATTGTGAATGCCTTGGCTCTTCTTATGATTTGCCTTTTCAAAATCTCATCGTCTGTCAACTCCTGATTGATCAGGAAGTCCAAATATGGTGTCGTCCAATCCGGCTTTACCAAGTAGACGGCATAACTGGCATCTTCTACTGGTTCTGCCGATTCTGGGTCAAGAAGGTCAGCTCCCTTTATTGACGGCCTGTGTAGGTGTTCTAGGAAAACATCTTTTGGTACTTTTTTGCGTTCAGATCCAAGCCTGGCAAGTATGTCTGCCGCCTCGTTTTGAGCTCTTGGGATGTGGCGGACCTCGTAGCCTAGGAAACATTTGGCGAATTCGTCAACGGTGGCACGGTATGCCACCATTGTTGCGCTTTTTGCATCCCAGGTACCACGTGTCTGCTGCGCCACTAGGTCTGAATCTCCATAGCAGTGGACGCGCTGGACGCCTAAATCTCTGGCGATGTGTAAGCCGTGAAGGAGTGCTTCATATTCGGCAACATTGTTTGTTGCTTTGAAGTGTATTTGTAGGACATAGCTAAGCTTGTCTCCTTGCGGATTCCTTAACACAACGCCAGCCCCTGAGCCCTGAAGCATCTTTGATCCGTCAAAGTGCATGATCCAGTATTCTGATTCAGGGAGAGGTATTTCATCCATTGCTTCTGTCCAATCGGCCACGAAATCTGCTAAAGCTTGAGACTTAATGGTGTTTCTGAGTTTGTACGCGATGTTGAAGGCGGCCAGTTCGATGCCCCACTTGGCGACTTGGCCTGTCGCCTCCGCGTTGTTGATTATATCACCCAGAGGTGCTTTGCTCACTACCGTGATTGAATGTTCCTGGAAGTAGTGCCTTAACTTTCTGGCACCATAAAAAACACCATAGACCAGCTTCTGGTAATGCGGATAACGCTGCTTCAAGGTGGAAAATACTTCACTGATGAAGTAAACCGGACGCTGCTCCGGGATGTCAGCTTTTTCCGTCTTGCGTTCCACCACCAGGACCACGCTAACAACTAAGTTGGTTGCCGCGATGTAAAGCAGCATTGGTTCCTGCGTACGAGGTGCTGCGAGGATTGGGGCAGTCATTAATGCTTCCTTGAGTTGCTGTAAGGCGGCATCAGCTTCGGCTGTCCACTCAAATTTGTCGGATTTCTTCAGAAGCCGGTAGAGAGGCATTGCCTTTTCTCCAAGGCGGCTAATGAAACGACTGACGGCAGCCGCCGAGCTGGCAAGTCGCTGCACGTCCTTCAGACCTATGGGCCTGGATATATTGAGAATTGCCTTGATTTTTTCCGGGTTGACCTCTATTCCTCGTTCGGAAACGATAAAGCCGAGCAGTTTGCCGGCAGTTTCATTTTATATACCCGGAGGCTATCAAAGGTTTCTCGTAAGTCATCAGGAAAATCTGCCTTCTTCTTAGACATGACGGCAATGTCATCTATGTAGACGTGAACATTGCGGCCAATCTGCTTATGAAGACATCTTTGCATACATCACTGATACGTTGCGCCGGCATTTTTTAGGCCGAAGGGCATCGTGATGTAGCAGAAGGTCCCGTAGGGCGTAGTAAACGATGTTTTGAGTTGGTAGGATTCTCGCATTTTGATTTGGTGGTACCCGGAGTACGCATCCAAAAAGAACAGCAGCTCTGAGCCGGCTGTGGAGTCTATGACCTGATCTATACGTGGTAAAGCGAAGTGGTCCTTAGGACAGCACCTGTTCAAACCGATATAATCAATTCACATTCTCACTTCCTTATTGGGTTTTGGAACCATTACAGGATTTGCCAACCAATCGGTGTGTACTACCTCCCTAATGAACTTAGCTTCTTGCAACTTGATGACCTCCTTCTCAATTGCCTTCCTCTTCTCTTCACCGTAGCGTCTTATTTCTTGCTTCACTGGCTTGGCTCCTTTGTAGACATTAAGAGAGTGCTCGGCAAGTTCCCTTGGTACACCCGGCATGTCGGCTGACGACCATGCAAAGATGTCCCGATTCTCACGGAGGAACTCAACGAGCGCGCTTTCCTATTTGTCATCTAAGCTGGATCCGATGGTGACTTGCTTGGAGCTGTCACCTGGCACCAGATCCGCCTTTTTTGTTTCCTCGGAGGCCTTGAAAGTCTTCTTGGGCTCGGTGGTCTTCATGTTTTCCGGCAACTGCGACGTATCAGTCTCCTTCTTCATCATGGCTAGCTCCTCTACGTGGAGGACTGACTCAGCGAAGGTGGCGTTGCCACGTTCTCACTCCTTTGCTTTCTTGAAGTTGCCATTGACGGTGATGGTACCGTTGGGTCCAGGCATCTTCAGCTTGTTGTAGATGTAACACGGCCGAGCCATGAACTTGGCGAAAGCCGGCCGTCCAAAGATAGTGTGGTAAGCACTCTTGAAGGGGACTACTTCAAACCTGAGATACTCCGAGCGGTAGTTTGTCTCAGGTCCGAAAGTAACCTCAAGTTTTATGCTTCCCATTGACTTGGCTTGCTTTCCTGGAACAATGTCATGGAACTTGACTTTACTATAGTCAAGCTGACTTTCCGTCAAGTTCATGCGCTTCAGGGTGTCCTCGTACATGATGTTGAGGCTGCTGCCGCCGTCCATCAACACCTTGGTGATTCTGAAGTTGTCGACAATTGGGTCGACGACAAGAGCGTATTTGCCGGGATGTGGCACGTGATCTGGGTGATCATCTCTGTCCCAGGTGATTGCCGCCTCAGACCAGTCTAAGTACTGAGGAACATCAGGTACTATGGCATTTAGCTCGCGCAGTTCCGCATTTTCTTCCTTTGCCGAAGGAGTGCCCAAGAAGCAGACCAATTGGCCGTGCACCTTGGGGTACTTTTTCTCCTTGCGTGGCGGCTTAGGGTCCTCATCTTCCGACATGTATACCACCTCATCGTCGTCTTCCTTATTTGTCTTTCAGCTTTCTTGCTCATTTTTGGCTTCCAGCCAACCTCGGGGTTCTTCTTGAAATCCTTCATGAACCGGCATTCCCCCAGCGTATGGTTAACCTTTCCTAGCGATGCGTGAATTGGGCAGGGTAAGGCTTTTGCCTGATCGTAAGTCAGGCGTTGCTTGCTGGAGCCGCCTTCTTTACCCTTACCTTTCCACTTGCGGTTGCCGCCTTTGCCTTCAAAAGTGGCGGCCACCTCGTTTGATGGTCCGGCTTTGTCGTCCTAGGGCGTCGTGCGTTTGTGACTTGTTCGCCTGCTTGGCGCCATGTCAGGGCCACCGTCAAAATCGCACGCGTCGTCATCCGCCTGTGCGTACATGGCTGCTATCTCAAGCATGACCCCAAGGTCTTTGACTTGCATGCGTACTAGCTTGTGCCTGAGACTTCCCTTCTGCATGCCTGTTGTGAAGGCATGGGTTGCTTGGTTGTCGTCGACGTTCTCACAGCTTGCCTTTGTCTGGATCCACATTGCCAGAAAGTTTGTTGCAGTTTCGTTCGGCTTTTGCACACGGCGGACCAAATATGTGTATGTGTTGGGTCGCTTATATGTGCCCTGGAAGTGTTGGGTGAACACCTTTTCCATGTCAAGCCAGCTATGAATGGATTTCTCCGGCAAGTTTTTGATCCAGCTTCGGGCTGTCCCCTCCAGCATGAGGGGAAGGAAGCATGCGGCGACCAGGCCATTGTACCTCGACTGCCAGCGCGTAGTCTGACAACCATGAGTTTGGCTTGTACGCTCCGTTGTACCTCTGATGAGTTCTTGACACTGATGTCATGTCTCGAGGTATCTGAACGTTGCGGATGGCTGGGCCAAAGCACTCAGGGCCGAGGTAGACGTCCTGCTTTCCTGCCATAATGTCATTGAGACGATGTCGCGCATCTCCCGGAGCGAGCTGCTTGTTAGATCTGTCAACGTTAGGCTCGTCCTGCCCTGCCCGGTTGTGCCTAGGCTCGTTGTTGTGTCCCCGGCTACCACCTTCATGCCTGGGCACTGGCGGTGGGGACGGTGTACGGTCCTTGCTTCGTCATGGCGGCGGGGCGTTGGCGTGATTTCCGCCACTCCTTGGCGGCTGCTTGTTTCCCCAGCTTCCGCCTTCATCCCGTCTAGGCGGTGGAGGGGGTGAGGCTTCGCGTCTGTTGCCGGTTAGGTACGCTTCGTCATGCTGCCTCCTGGGAGGCGGTGACTTACGTGGGTCCTTGTCTTTGTCTTTTCCCTTCCCATGGCTACTGGAGCCGTGTCATGGGGATGAAACCCGGGTGCCCGAAGACCCACAGAAGACCCCACGAAAACGCAAAATCAAGTACGACAAGTTACCCACTCGGCCGGCTCCGACCACCCGGCTCGGCCGAGCCCGCCTGCTCCAGGGGCAGCTGATACGTCTCAAACTTATCTATAATTTCTGATATTCCATGTTGATATTATACCAATTGTTACATGTTTTATATACACTTCATAGCATTTTTATGCATTTTCTGGACTAACCTATTAACAAGATGCCACAGTGCCAGTTCCTGTTTTCTGTTGTTTTTGTATTCCAGAAAAGCTAGTCTGGAAATATTCTCGGAATTGGACGAAACTTGGACAGAACCTCCTATTTTTCCAACACGTACACGGAGTCCAAAGGAGAGACGGAGGGGAGCCACGAGGCAGCCACACCATGGGGCCGCATGGACCCCCTGCCATGCCGTGGGGTGGTGTGGGCCCCACGGGCGTATCCAGCCGCCGCCCTTTCGCCTATTTATTCCTCCCGACGCGAAAACCCTAAATAGCCGAGCCATTATCCACGAAAAGTTCCAGAGACGCCGCCGCCGTCAACCCTAGCTCGGGAGGGTTCAGAAGCTCTTCCCGGCACCCTGCCGGAGAGGGGAATCATCACCGGAGGGCTCCACATCACCATGCCTGCCTCCGAAGTGATGCGTGAGTAGTTCATCCTTGGACTACGGGTCCATAGCAGTAGCTAGATGGTTATCTCTCCACTTTATGCTATCATGTTTAGATCTTGTGAGCTGCCTATCATGATCAAGATCATCTTATTGTAATGCTACATGTTGTGTTTGCTGGGATCCGATGAATATTGAATACTATGTCAAGTTGATTATCAATCTATCTTATATGTTATTTATGATCTTGCATGCTTTCCGTTACTAGTAGATGCTTTGGCCAAGTAGATGCTTGTAACTCCAAGAGTGAGTATTTATGCTAGATAGTGGGTTCATGCCTCCGGTAATCTGGGAGAGTGACAATAACTTCTAAGATTGTGGATGTGCTGTTGCCACTAGGGATAAAATAACCGATGCTTAGCTTAAGGGTGCGCCGTTAGGTCTAATGCATTTGTTTACATTACGCACATTACTTAATGCGATTATTCGTTACTTGCAACTTAATACCAACGGGGAACTCGGATGACAACCTGGAGGTGGATTATTAGTCATAGACGCTGTTGGATAACGGTCTATGTATTTTGTCGTAATGCCCACATGAATATCATAGTAATCATCATGTCATATATATGCATTGTCATGCGCTCAATATTTTGTCAATTGCCCAGCTGTAATTTGTTCACCCAGCATGTTAGTTATCTTTTATGGAGAGACACCACTAGTGAACTGTGGACCCCGGTCCATTCTTTTACACTGATAATACAACCAACTGCAAACATTGTTCCTTTTCATTCTCTGCAATTTACTACTGTTTTCCACACCATACGTTTAATCCTTTGTTTTCAGCAAGCCGGTGAGATTGACAACCTCACTGTTTCGTTGGGGCAAAGTAGTTTGATTGTGTTGTGTGCAGGTTCCACGTCAGCGCGCCACTGACAACCTTCAGAAGTGATTTCTTGCTCCTACTGGTTCGATTAAACCTTGGTTTCATACTGAGGGAAACTGCTGCTACACTGCTTCATACCTTCCTCTTGGGGTCTCCCAACGAACGTGCGATCCACGTTGTCAAGCAGCTTTTTTGGCGCCGTTGCCGGGGAGCAAGAGGATTTCTGCAAGGGAAGTTTCACGCTTCCAATCTCTTTACTTTGTTATTGTCTTGCTTAGTTTATTTTTATTTAGTCTTGTTTGCTTTATTTATCAAAAACAAAAAAATTAGTTACTTGCATTTACCTTATTTCGGTTTACTTTCTTTTTATTTCATCATGCTTCTCCCTAAGTTTACTTTAAAAGATATACCGGTGGGAAGTGGGTCTATCATTGGAAGAGATAACATTGAAGAATTCTTTAGTCATGTTAGTAGACTTAAAGATTTTGAAGACAGATCCTTGGTAGAACTTGCCCCTAATTATGAAATTGCTGCTGTCTCTTTGGTTCACATGTTGGAAGCTAGGTTTGTTAATCTTAATCCTATAATGCAGCAAATGTTTCTTAAACTTCATGATATGAAGAGGGTGAAAAGAAAGATTTTGTTTTAGAAACTCTTCTTAAAGAATTTGGTGATGTTGCTGGGGAGGCTAGAAAAGTTTTCATTCGTTATAAGATGCTTGGCTATTTTATTGATATTGCTAATACACTTGAGAAGCTTGATTGAGGGAGAAGTCAAAATACCAATACCTTTTAAGCTTGTAGGAATGCATGAGGCACTAGAAAAGAATTTTGATTGGATTGTTCCTGAAAATTTATTTGATGAGGATAGTGTGCCTAAAAGTAATGAAAGAGGAGTTTCTGAAACTTATATAGATAAGATACAATGCATTGTTGAGAAAACTTCCAACCTTTCTGTTGATGCTTCACTTGGAAACACTTGATTCTTACTTTCTGCGCCTAGCTGAAAGGCGTTAAAGAAAAGCGCTTATGGGAGACAACCCATTATTTTATTTCTGCAATTTTTCTTTTCTTTTTGAGTCAAGGAGTTGTTTACTTCTGTAACAATTCCTTTGTATCTTTATTTTATCGCATTGTTGTGCCAAGTATTGCCTCTAATAGGAAGATGATGCTAGATTTGGATTTCTGCGCAGGAACAGATTTCTGCTGTTCACCGTTTTCTTCTGTAAAATCACAGAAAAATTATTTAAATCTGCAAATTTTTGTGCGTGATCCTCAGATATGTACGCATCTTTCGTTAGTTTAAAGTTTTTCGATCTGAGCAACGTAAGTGCCTCGAAAAAATTCGTCTTTGCGGACTGTTCTGTTTAGACAGATTCTGTCTTTTATTTTTCGCATTCTCTCTTTTACTAGTGTTGAGTGGAATTCTTTTTTAGGGTGAAGAGCTTCACATAACATCAGTGGCAGTAGTTAATGTTAAAAGTAACGGTCATGTTTGTGTCCTTATAGAACATGTGAGTTTTTGATTGTGCACTAACCCTCTAATGAGAATTACTGAGTTTGGTGTGGCGGAAGTTTTCAAGGGTCAAGAGAGAAGGATGATATAATGTGATCAAGAAGAGTGAAGAGCTTAAGCTTGGGGATGCTCCCATGGATCACCCCAGCATATTTCAAGAAGACTCAAGCGTCTAAGCTTGGGGATGCCCAAGGCATCCCCTTCTTCATCAGCAACTTATCAGGTCATCTCTAGTGAAACTATATTTTAATTCTTTCACATCATATGTGCTTTACTTGGAGCGTCTGTGTGCTTTTATTTTCAGTATTTTATTTTTCTTATGGTCAACTTGATTGGACCCTAGCATTCTTGATTGGGAGAGAGACACGCTCCGCTTTTTCATATGAATACTCCTATTCTTCACTTATACTTGTTGAGTATTCTTATCTAGCTATTGCTATGCTTTTAGCTCCTGTTTTGCATGCATCTCTTATTCAGAGCTGTTAGTTCTTTTAAAGAAAGTACTCTCTTGCTTCACTTATAATTGTTTGGAGAGTTTATGTTGAAATAAATTGATTGGTGTTTGGTTGGAACAGAAAATGTTGCATGTGGTAGATGGTATAATGGAAAAAGCTTACATATTCTTGTAGATCACTGTATTGGATAATTTGATACTTGTCAATTGTTTTGAGTTATCAAGTAGTTCATGTTTAAGCTTTTGTATCATGTAGTTAAAACCTATTAATGAAGAACTACCGTAAAGCTCGTTGAAATTTGGTTTGCATGATTGGTATCTCTAAGGTCTAGATATTTTCTAGTAAAAGGGTTTGGTTAACAAGGAAGACAGTGTAGAGTCTTATAATGCTTGCAATATGTTTTCATATAAGTCTTGCTGTGTCGGTTGATATCCTGTGTTTGCTTCAAATAACCTTGCTAGCCTAAACTCTGTACTGAGAGGGAATGCTTCTCGTGCATCCAAAACCTTGAGCCAAAATCCATGCCATCTGTGTCCACCATAACTACCTATATGTGGTATTTCCTTGCCATTCCAAGTAAATTTTTCATGTGCTACCTTTAAACTATTAAAATTATTACTCCTATTTTGTGTCAATGTTTACCAAGCTCATGAGGACGGGGTGGATGTCTTTATGTCAACTGTCAAACAGACTTTACCACCGGACTAGCGGCATATACATCCGCTTATCCATTAATTTTGCAAAAAGAGCTGGCAAATGGGGTGCCCAGTCCCAATTAATTACAACTTTAACCGCTTAATTCTCTTCACATTTTTGCCCTGATTTATCAGTCAAGCAATGACAAACAGTGAAATATCTGCATGTGTAAACAAAAGAGAAAGAGGGATGATCTGCCTTGCTGGTAGAAATAACGTCCTTCATGGGAGCCGCTCTTAAAAGTCTGGTTGGCAGGGGTCATATTGTACTTTCCATTTTCTGATTCGTTGACAATTAACAAACACCTCCAAAACTTATTTTTACTCTCTATATGATTTCAAAAACTTAAAAAGCTCTAGCACATGATTTAATCCCTGCTTCCCTCTGCGAAGGGCCTTTCTTTTACTTTTATGTTGAGTCAGTTTTCCTACTTCTTTCTATCTTAGAAGCAAACACTAGTGTCAACTTTGGTGCAACAATTTTTATATGCTTGTATATTGCACTTATTATATTGCTTTGTGTTGACAAATATCCATGAGATATATATGTTGAAAGTTGAAAGCAATTGCTGAAGCTTAAATCTTCCTTTGTGTTGGTTAAATACCTTTTACTTAGAATCTATTGCTTTATGAGTTAACTCTTATGCAAAACTCTTTGATGCTTGTCTCGAAAGTACTATTCATGAAAAGTTTTTGCTTATATGATTCAGTTGTTTGCTCATTATCTACTTGCTAGCAAACTATAGACCATTGACCTGGATCACTTCATTCATAACATGTGCTTTACAATACTATTTGATCAAGATTATGATTGTAGCATGTCACCTCAGAAATTATTTTGTTTTTATCGTTTTACCTACTCGAGGACGAGTAGAACTAAGCTTGGGGATGCTTGATACGTCTCAAACGTATCTATAATTTCTGATGTTCCATGTTGATATTATACCAATTGTTACATGTTTTATATACACTTCATAGCATTTTTATGCATTTTCTGGGACTAACCTATTAACAAGATGCCACAGTGCCAGTTCCTGTTTTCTGCTGTTTTTGTATTCCAGAAAAGCTAGTCTGGAAATATTCTCGGAATTGGACGAAACTTGGACAGAACCTCCTATTTTTCCAACACGTACACGGAGTCCAAAGGAGAGACGGAGGGGAGCCACGAGGCAGCCACACCATGGGGCCGGCGGGCCCCCCTGCCGCCCGTGGGGTGGTGTGGGCCCACGGGTCTCCAGCCGCCGCCCTTTCGCCTATTTATTCCTCCCGACGCGAAAACCCTAAATACCCGAGCCATTATCCACGAAAAGTTCCAGAGACGCCGCCGCCGTCAACCCTAGCTCGGGAGGGTTCAGAAGCTCTTCCCGGCACCCTGCCGGAGAGGGGAATCATCACCGGAGGGCTCTACATCACCATGCCTGCCTCCGGAGTGATGCGTGAGTAGTTCATCCTTGGACTACGGGTCCATGGCAGTAGCTAGATGGTTGTCTCTCCACTTTATGCTATCATGTTTAGATCTTGTGAGCTGCCTATCATGATCAAGATCATCTTATTGTAATGCTACATGTTGTGTTTGCTGGGATCCGATGAATATTGAATACTATGTCAAGTTGATTATCAATCTATCTTATATGTTATTTATGATCTTGCATGCTTTCCGTTACTAGTAGATGCTTTGGCCAAGTAGATGCTTGTAACTCCAAGAGTGAGTATTTATGCTAGATAGTGGGTTCATGCCTCCGGTAATCTGGGAGAGTGACAATAACTTCTAAGATTGTGGATGTGCTGTTGCCACTAGGGATAAAATAACCGATGCTTAGCTTAAGGGTGCGCCGTTAGGTCTAATGCATTTGTTTACATTACGCACATTACTTAATGCAATTATCCGTTGCTTGCAACTTAATACCAACGGGGAACTCGGATGACAACCTGGCGGTGGATTATTAGTCATAGACGCTGTTGGATAACGGTCTATGTATTTTGTCGTAATGCCCACATGAATATCATAGTAATCATCATGTCATATATATGCATTGTCATGCGCTCAATATTTTGTCAATTGCCCAGCTGTAATTTGTTCACCCAGCATGTTAGTTATCTTTTATGGAGAGACACCACTAGTGAACTGTGGACCCCGGTCCATTCTTTTACACTGATAATACAACCAACTGCAAACATTGTTCCTTTTCATTCTCTGCAATTTACTACTGTTTTCCACACCATACGTTTAATCCTTTGTTTTCAGCAAGCCGGTGAGATTGACAACCTCACTGTTTCGTTGGGGCAAAGTAGTTTGATTGTGTTGTGTGCAGGTTCCACGTCAGCGCCCACTGACAACCTTCAGAAGTGATTTCTTGCTCCTACTGGTTCGATTAAACCTTGGTTTCATACTGAGGGAAACTGCTGCTACACTGCTTCATACCTTCCTCTTGGGGTCTCCCAACGAGCGTGCGATCCACGTCATCAGCAGCCGGCCCCCGCCTAGCTTACCAAGCGCTCCAAGGCGGCATGGGCAAAAGAAACACTGCACACTCGTCATCATCGCGATTCTCGAAGACAAGCGGGCAACGACGGAGACGCCGCCTTATACGACCACGGTCAACCGAGGCAGCAGGATCCGGGAGCCCGCAACCGGGTGGCCGGCTGCCGATCGCTTGAGACACGAAGAAGAAGACAAGAGGCGCCACCCAGTACGCCGAGGGGACATCACGAGAAGCGTCCGCCGAACAGTGCAGGCGGCAGCGCCATTTCCGGCTAGCCCTCCACGCAGCCCAGGCATGGGCTAAAGTGAGGACTAGCCTGACGTCTCCCACGTCGCCGGTACACCGATGGGACTCCACGCAGGGTCAGCGAAGCGCCATTGGTCCAGCCGGACGGAGGTATTGTGCCCCGGCGACGTCATGATTGAAAACTCCTGTAGCCCACGTCGGCCGGCTGGTACGGCTAGCCGGCCCCGCCTGTAAGCCAGACAGCCGGGCCTATATAAGGTTGTCTGGGTGCCCAAGTAGAGGGGGTCCGAAATCAGTTTCTTCTTCCCCACCCCCGAGAGCAAGTTAGAGAAAGCTAGAGCTATGAGCACCACCATGTACTTTGTTCACCGATATTAGAGAGATCCGCAGGAGTAGGAGTGTTACCTCCATCGGGAGGGCTCCGAACCTGGGTAAATCGCGTCTTAGCGCTCCGACGCAATCCCTGCGGATGCCCGCGTTGCAGTACGCTGCTCCCACACGTATCTCAGACACCCCGTGGCATATGCCGTGTCCGATACCACGTCATTTGGCGCCCACCGTGGGGCAGATAGCAGTGTCCGGGGTCACATTCCGCATGGGATCCCGCAGCCGTCTCGGCGAGCGAGTCGCCTCCGGCCTCGTCTCGACGTTCGGCTCCATCGACTTCGTCAACGACAACGCCGCCTACTGCCGGCTCTGCCTTCCCCGAGGATGGCTCCATCGTGCACTTCGGCGAGCACCGCGTCTACGTCGCCGTCGCACCCGAGTACCCCGCCAGCATCCAGCCCTGCACCGATCGGCTCCCCGAGGAGACGACCGGCTGCGAGGCCAGCATCGAGTCCCGCGTTTATGCGGAAGTCATGGTCTCCGATGTTGCGATCACCCGGCAACCCCAAGTCCCCATCGACTCCGTCCAGGCCATGCTTCAGGGTCTGATCACGCCAATCGACGCCGGCGCAGACCCCGAGCAGGCTGCCATCCTCCTCGAGCAGGCGCGCCAACGCCTCCTCAGTAGTGCACAGGGCATCGCAGCCATGTACCGCCGCATGGAAGCTCAGGTCCGCGAGTACAACTACGCCCACGGAAGCTCAGGTCGTGCCCAACCAGCGAGGAAACATCCGGCGCAACCTCGCTGGCGAGATGGCAGGAGAACCGGCTGTGTCAGCCGGGCCGGCTGCTCCAGTCGGAGCGCTCGCAACACGCCGCCCCGTCTACAGCTCCCCTGCGAAGAACATGAAGGCCGTGCGGGCTGCAGCAGCAGAACTGCTTGGCTTGGAAGGAGACAAGCTGCGTGCGCAGCAGCAATGCGTCCAGGACCTCCACCGCAGACCACCAGTTCCGCCTGAACCAGGCCACGTCCGCACTAAACACACCGCCTCCCCCCTCCCCCGCCTGGCGTACCTCCACCCGGCGTGACGGAGCGCAACCGCCGGGATTCCCCGCCACGGGATCAGTATCAGCAAGCCACCCCCCAGCCGGGCGGAAATCGGGCGCGCAACATCAACTCCCGGCCAAGTCACTTCAACGTGCCAGCAGCCAGAGCTGGCCAGAACTACAACCAGCAGGCCACAGGTGGCGGCCAAAACTACAATGACGACCGGCGGCCAGAACCACAACAATCAGCCGGCTGCCCGCGGCGGCAGAGGCAACGTCCACGACCAGCTAGGAGACCTGGGCACCACACCCGTCGACGATTCTTGCTACCGCATCGACACTCTGGTGGAATCCCGCTGGATCGAAGAAGAAGAAGGCGAGGGGCACAAGTGCTTCGGGCCCCGCATCGCCAAGGAACCTTTCCCGCGGGGTTTCACTCTCCCGCGCGACGCGCCCAAGTACGACGGGAGCACGAAGCCAGAGGACTGGCTTTCCGACTAAACCACCGCAGTCGGCATCACAGGCGGCAACAAGTGCGTGGCGGCAAGATACATGCCACTCATGCTCAAGATCTCAGCGCGCACCTGGCTCAACAGCCTCCCCCCGGCTCCATCAACTGCTGGCTAGACTTCCACCAAGTCTTCGTCAGGAACTTCTCCAGCACTTACCGACGTCTGGGTCGCCCGCGATAGCTAGCCCTTTGCGTCCAGGGCAGGACGGAGTCTGACCGCGACTACCTCACAAGATGGTCGAGCCTGCGCAACACCTGCGAAGGGGTGCGGGAGATACAAGCAGTGGGTTTCTTCATTAACGGCTGCCGAGACAACACCATGCTCAAGCACCGGCTGCTCCTAGACGACCCGCAAACCATGGCGGAACTGATGGCCACGGCAGACAGATACGCCACCGCCGACTCGGCCATGAGGGCCCCGATGCAGATAGACGGGATCAGCAGGGTGCAAGAAAAGCCGGATGCAAGAGACCAAGCCGGCCCTAGCAACGTCGACAAAAGAGGTGGCCGCGACAACCGCGACAACCGGGACAATAGGAACTTCCGCGACAACCGCGACCGCCATAACGGCTGAGAGCAGGACAGCCGGAAGCGAAGCGGCGCATTCGATGGGCGCTACGAGAATCGCGAGGTGAACGCAGCCGAGGCCAACCTGCCGGCTGCCGACGAGGGAGGCAGCCGAACCCTCGCCAGTGGAACAGGCCAGACGATCGCGCGTGGGCGAAACCCGCCTACCAGTTCGAGGACATGATGAACGGCCCGTGCCGATACCACAACATCAACGGCAAGCCGGCCAACCACACGACAGCTCGCTGCAGCTGGACCCCCCGCCTGCAGCGTAGGAGATGGACCACCGCCTCCCCACCCGGCCCTCCCCCTCCTCATGGCGGCGTCAACATCGACAACAACAATCAGCGCAACGAGCGCCCGAGGCAACCGCCTGCTGCAGCCGGCGGATCCCGCGACGCCTACCCTAACAAGGAGGCCGCCTACGTCATTTCCGTCATCGAGCGCAACGACAAGCGCAGCCAGCGGCTGCGAGTCACAGAGGTGAACGTCGTCGTCCCTGCCGTCCAGCAGCTCATGCATTGGGCCAGCCAGCCCATCACCTTCGACCCTGCGGACCACCCGGACGTCATGCCGACACCCGGGGGCTATAGCCTGCTTCTCGACCCTACCATCGTCACCGACAAGGAATTCGCCGCCACCTTCTCCCGTGTGCTCATCAACGGAGGAAGCAGCATCAACATCCTGTACAAGGACACCGCCGACAAGCTGGTATCCACGAGTCCCAGCTGCTCCCCAGCCAGACGCTCTTCCACGACATTGTGCTAGAGCCATCCTACGCTCCAATCGGAACCATCCGGCTGGACGTCATTTTTGGAGACGAGAACAACTTCCGCCGCGAAGGCGTATGGTTCGAAGTGGTGAATCACAGCAGCCCCTACCACGCCATCCTGGGCCGCCCGGCTCTCGCCCAGTTATGGCGGTCCCCCACTACAGCTACATCAAGATGAAGCTGCCGGGTCCCCACGACATCATCACCGTAGCCGGCGATTACAAACGCTCCATGGCCTGCGCCAAAGCCGGCTCGAGGCTGGCCGAGTCGCTAGCTACGGCCGAGGAGTTCAAGGAGATCTAGCGTGCGGTTGCCGCCGAGCACCCGGAAATACCAGGCGCGAAGAAGCAGTCAGACGAGGGGAAATTCCAAGCTCAGAAGGATAGCAAGAAGATCCCGCTTGGCGCAAGTAAGCCCAACGAGAGGTTCCTCACCATCGGCAACACCCTCAGCAGCAAATAGGAAAGCGAGCTCATCGAGTTCCTCCGTGAGAATCGGGACATCTTCGCGTGGTCTTCCAAAGACATGCCGGGTGTGCCGAGGGAGCTCGCCGAGCACTCGCTTCATGTAAAGTCGGATGCTAAGCCAGTCAGACAACCCCTCCGCCGTTTCGGGGAGGAGAAAAGAAGAGCAATAGGAGAGGAAATAGCCTGGCTGCTAGAAGCCAGTTTCATCATGGAAGTGTACCACCCGGATTGGCTAGCCAACCCAGTCCTGGTGGTGAAGAACAACACCTGGCGCATGTTCATCGAATACACGAGCCTTAATAAGGTGTGCCCCAAGGACCCCTTCGCCCTACTCCGCATCGACCAAGTCATCGACTCCACCGCCGACTGCGACTACGTTTCCTTCTTGGACACATAATCCGGCTATAACCAGATCATGCTGAATCCGGCTGACCAGTTGAAGACTTCATTCATAACCCCTTTCGGGGCCTTCTACTACAAGGTCATGTCATTCGGCTTCAAGAATGCAGGCGCCACCTACCAAAGATGCATGCAGAGGTGCCTGCACGAGCAAATCGGTCGAAACGTCCATGCTTACGTCGACGACATCGTCATCAAGACCATCGAGTGCCGCACCCTCATCGACGACCTTCGTCAACATGCACCGTTTCTGGATGAAGCTGAACCCGGATAAATGTGTCTTTGGGGTACCGGCTAGCCAGCTACTCGGTTTTCTCGTCTTCGCACGAGGGATCGAAGCCAACCCGGACAAGATCGCCGCCATCGAGAACATGCAGCGGCCGACTGCGCTCAGGGACATCGAGAAGTTCGCCGGCTGCCTGGCCTTGCTGAGTAGGTTCATCAGCCGGCTGGGAGAGAAGGCCTTGCCCTTGTATCACCTACTGAAGAAATCCGGCTAGTTCGTCTGGACCGACGAGGCGGACGCGGCTTTCCTCGAGCTCAAGAAGGCACTCTTCAAGGCACCAGTGCTGGCGGCGCCTGCTCCGAGGGAGACCATGCTCATGTATATCTCCGCCACCAACCGCTGCGTCAGCATCGTCCTGGTGGTGGAGCGCCACGAAGAAGGCAAGGAGCTCCCAGCCCATCGCAAGACTCGGAATCCATCGTCATCCCCGCAGATCCAAACCTACCGGACGGCTCTCCACACCCGGGGGCTGGGAGCCCCCGGCTGAGCAAAGAAACCCGGGGACTGTCGCCCCACCCGGCTATGAAGCTCCAGCCATTCCCGTCCCCATGCTCATCGACAAGACCGAAAGAAACCCGGGGGCTGCACAGCTACACCCGGCGGCTTCGAAGCCGAATCCAAAAGCCGCCCAGCTGGCGCTAGCCGGCGTCTTCACCATCCACGAGACACCTTCCTAGGCGCAGCCTTTCCTCGACTACCTCGCCCACGACACGCTTCCAGAGTAGGAGGTGCTCGCACGACAAATCTTGCGTCGCTCCAAAGACTACACCATCATCAACAATGAGCTCTAGAAGCGCAACACAACCGGCATATTCCAGCACCGTGTCGAGCCGGCAGAGGGGCACCGCCTGCTAGAGGACATCCACAAGGGCTAGTGCGGCCACCAAAGGCCATGTGCTACGGGTTCTACTGGCCGTCTGCTCTAGCGGATGCCGAGCAGATGGTTCGTGCCTGCATCGGCTGCCAACGTTTCAGCAAGCAAAAGCACATGCCGGCTGCGGCCCTACGAACCATCCCCATCACTTGGCCATTTGCCGTCTGGGCCTCGACATGGTCGGCCCCTTCCGAACGGCACGGAGCGGCATGACCCACCTCCTCGTGGCAGTGGACAAACTCACCAAGTGGATCGAGGCCAAGCCGATCAAGAAACTGGATAGCCAGACGGTCATCACCTTCTTCCGGGATATCATCTACCGCTATGGCTACCCGCACAACATCATCACCGACAATGGCACGAACTTCACCAAGGGTGTCTTCAAGCGTTTCTGCAGCGAGAAGGCATCCAGCTGGATCTCGCCTCGGTGGCCCACCCCCAGTCGAACGTCCAGGTGGAGAAGGCAAACGGCCTCATCCTAGCCGGCATCCGGACCCGGCTGGTGGATCCACTCGAGCGAGCACCCGGCTGCTGGCTGGACGAGCTCCCACACGTACTCTGGAGCCTCAGAACCACCCCCAACCACTCGACAAACTACACGCCATTCTTCCTCATCTACGGCGCGGAAGCTATCTTACCGGCTGACATCGAGTTCGATTCTCCCCGGGCCATCCTCTACAAGGAACAAGAAGCCAATCAAGCCAACGCAGACGGCATGGACCTCCTCGAGGAGGTGCGAGAACTGGCCTTGTCCAGATCGGCCATATACTAGCAAAATTTGCGCCGCTACCACAGCCGAAAAGTACACCCAGTCTCCTTCCGCGAAGGAGACCTCGTGCTTCGATGGATCCAAGACACCAAGGGCCTCCACAAGCTGTCCTCCCCTTGGGAGGGCCCCTTCATCATCAGCAAAGCGCTGCACAACAATGCGTACTACCTCACCGATGCACGCGAAGAAAGAAAGAACAAGCCGTTCACCCTTACGAAGAGGGGGAACGCCCGTGGAATGCCAGTCTCCTGAGGCCTTTCTTCTCCAAGAGCGAGTGTAACACCCTATATCTCCTTTCAATAAAGAGTTGGCACCCCCGAGCACACACTCGGGGGCTGCAGTTGTATCAGTCATTGTTTTACTTCTTCCAACTGCGGCTAGCCGGCTAACACGTCTTGTTTACGATAGCTTAGTAGTGTGCCCGACTCTGACACCTACTCTCGGATCCGGCTGCAGAACTCAACCCGGCTGACACGCTGGCCAGAAACTGGCTAGGGGTCACAAGCGAAAGGCACATAAGAAAGACAACCTCCCCGGCTCGCGGTAGAAAAAATCACGCTCTCGCTCGCCTAAGTCCAGCCTCTCAAAGATCTCAGTACCGTGCGCTCAGCCAGCCGGCCTTCTCTTCGTATCCGGCTGCATAGTCCAGCCGGCAAGAACAGGGGTCGCAGAGCCGGATGCACGGGAAGGGGCACGGGCGGCAAAACAAGGGCGAGCCGGCCCCTAAATCGAATAAAAATTGCAAAGTTAAAATTGCCAACCTTTTTCGATTTTGTGGACTAACGATTTAACAAAGTTCTATGTGCTGTTTTTTTTACGGCAAGGCAAGCTCTCAAAGGCTAGCCGGAAAGATTCGACTCGGCTGGCTACGCCAGCCGGGTCAAATCTGGGAGACTTGCCTACGCAGGCGCCTGGCTGCCACGGGCAGCCGGGCAAATTCTCGAAGACACCTATTTTAGATTCGACTCGACTGGTTGCGCCAGTTGGGCCAAATCTCGGGGGCTAGTGAGGGTGAATAGGCTCGACCGCCCTCGCTAGACCGCAAAGAAGTTCAAAGACAAAAGCAGTCGAGAAAAAATTTCAAGCAAGAAACGAGATAAAAGGGAGACGAAGCTCCACGCACTTCATAAGCCAAGTACCAGAAGTTTTCAGACAAATACGCCCGACATCCCGGGGGCAAATAAAAGAAGTTCGTAGCAAGCAACGCAAAGACACAAGTTTCCACCCGGCATCCCGAGTTCTTCACTCGGCGGCCTTTGAGCTACCGGGCACATCGGCGGTCTTGGCAGGATCGATCTTGGAGCCGGCTTCGTCCTCGACGGCTTTTCCCTTGTCCTTTGCCGCAACGTCCTCGCCGTCGTCCGCCTCCGCCTCCTCATCATTAGCCGGACGAGCAGCCGGCCGATCAGGGATGAACTCCGTGAAGTCGACGAATTCAGCAATGGTGCAGGCGGCATCGCGGAAGTCATGGCGCTTCTTAAGCACGTCGTAGGAGTCGTTGTCCCGGAAGCCCTCCTTGAGCAGCTCCAGATCAGCATCCGGGTACCAGGATTTCAGCAGCGACACAGTCCAGAGGGCCCCAGCGCGCGGCCGACCCCTGCAGCTCATCCACCGCAGCCGGTGCCAGCGCGAAATGGCGAGCCAGCTCAGCCAAGACGATCGGGATCCCCTTGCCAGGCCAGACGTGCCTGCAGAGCTTCCTGACCGTATAGGACAAGGCAATGGCGTCCACCCCGAGCTGCGCCACCCGGTCCGCCACTGAGACCTCGCAGCCGGCAATAGCGGCATCGGTCGCCTCCAGTCCAAGGTGGGACAGGTGGGTCCTCGCCGCCTCCACGTCGAACAGATGGATAGTAGCCTACAAGACAAGCAAAGACATCAGGACAGGGAAACCAAGACAAGGGAGTACAAGCGTCAAGACGGAACTTACTGCGAACCGCAAGGTCGATCCGGCTCAGTTCCTTCCGCGCCGACTCCTCCGCTGCTGTCATACGGCCGACCATGTCCTGGTCGCTGTCGCGCTGCCATTTGTAGCCCTCCTCCAACTCCTCGAAGTTTTTTCGTGCGCCCTCCGCCCCCTTCTCAGCCGTCTCCTTGGCCTCGGCCAGTCGGGCCATCTCCGCCTCCTGTCGTGGGGTTATCACGGCAGATGTCATCACGTAATGACTTGTGAGATCGCAGAGCTTAGGCGACGTAGGATCTTTCGGGAGCGAGATTGCACACAGGAGAGCGATTTATACAGCTTCAGGCCCCGGGAAACATCATCCGGTAATAGCCCTACAATCTGTTTGTGGCTAGGTCGTATTCCGTATGCTATGGAGTCGCCGAGATGATGCGGCGGCTCGTCTTGTTTTGTTTACATTGTCTCTCTTGAGATCTAGGTCTAGCCTCTAATTTTGCTTGTCCCTCAAGGGGAGCCCCTACCTGGTTTATATAGACAACCAGGTTAGGGTTTACATGAGTTATAGTTGAATACGTATTGGAGTCTTGGCTTGGCCTCCAAGTCATCACAGGCCTTGAGTTTGTCCTGGGCCATAAGTTCGTCACCAGCTTATCTCGTCATAAGTTCGTCACCAGTTTATCTCTGGGTAAGTCGCGCCAGATAAGTCACCGCCAGATAAGCCTCCGTCAGATAAGCCACGCCAGATAAGCCGCGCCAGATAAGCCACCGACAGATAAGCCACCGTCAGATAAGCCACCGTCAGATAAGCCACCGTCAGATAAGCCACCGCCAGATAAGTCACCGCCAGCTTATGTCTAGATAAGTTCGTACGTCGGCTCATACTCAATTAGTTATTACCCGACATTAGCCCCGAGCTTCCGGGTGATTCATAGAGTCGGGCGGAAGATCTTAACTTGATGATGATGTTGCCGGCTTGAGTATGTAGAGCTTGGCGATTTGTCGATGTTGAGCTTGGCGACTCCTCTTGCTTGGCGACTCCTCTTGTTTAGCAAGTTGTTGATGTTGAATCATGGACGTCGAGGCTGGCGACTCAGGAAATGTGCGGCGAGTCACGAGCGTATAGGCCTGTCAAACCATTGATGTTAGTGCATTAAGTTGCCGGTGTGGAGGACATTGAATTGTCGATGTAGTGTCCACCACATCACGAGCATGAAGACTGAGCTGAAATCATAAAGATGCCAAGTCATGGATATCAAGACATATGAGCCATATGCGTATGAGTTGCTGAGTCATAAACATCAAAGCAAACCATCATAGGCATAAATAAATTGGCCAATCATTACTTAATGCACTGATTTGATAAGGCAAATGGATGTGTATATATTCCCCATCCGTTCCAAAAAATGAGACCTGCATATAAGCATGGTACATAAATTTAGTAGATACCACCACATGCTGGTGGATATGTAGCCCCCGAGGGCCGAGTTGGATGCCTGATCATGCTGCTCGGGACTCAAAAATATTTCAATTAGACAAAAACTTGATTGTCCTAGCCCCCGGCATTAAGTAGGCATGATTCCATTATCCTGCTTGATGGCATATCATTGCAATTTGATCTTGCAACAGATTGACAAATGTTGTTTCCGCATGAAAATAATGTTATTTGGAGTAAGGCAAAGCCGCGCATAAACTCCAAATTGTTAAATATTCTCTGAGCCGCTAGGAAAAAGAAAATCCCGGTCAAAACTCTAGATATAAATTAAGGAATCATCCTTTAGAATTCCACTTGATGTGGCTGTAGTTAAATAAATAATGGTGGCTTCAACAGCCGATATCAGGAGATGATCATTCCAATTATAAAAAATCTGGTCGTGCCAATTCACATTCATATGGCCGAGTTATAGGTTCCTGTTAAATCAAAAGGCAAATCCCTTGAGGAAGCAATAATGGTAATATGTTAGCCATGGTGGCTGGTAAAAATTCTGATGAGACTTTAGTACTCCGCATAATAGCATATGGTACCCTGCATGATATCATAGTATAATCTGTATGATAGCAAATGATATCAAATGATATGTTACATGATGCAAATGATATGTCGCATGATATCAAATGTTATTTTGCATGTTAGCAAATGGTATTTTGCATGGTAGCAAATGGTACGATGCATGATAGCATATGGTACGATGTTGGCTCAGTATTTCCCAGGTCTAATGTGTGTTCAGGGTCGAGAAAATCCATGATAGGCAATCAGACTCGATTGACGCCACATGCGGGTACTTTAGCCCTTCTGAATTATCTTGTTACCGTTAAGTAGGCCCTCGCGCGACTCAGTATTTCCCAGGTCTAATGTGTGTTCAGGGTCGAGAGAGTCCATGATAGGCAATCAGACTCGATTGACGCCACATGCCGATGCTTTGGCCGCATAGTGCGAGTTGCATCTGACTTAAGGCGAGTATAACCAGGTTAATTTGCCACAAAGAGCGATTCCACGAGAATAAGCCGAGCTCATAAAGCTGCAAAGCCCCCGTGAAACCCAAAGATTGGTGAAAATAAAGTTTCAGCCACTCAAATTGAGGCGAAATGACAAACCCCTGGATACCGGCGGTGCCCACTTTATTTCACTAATCCTGATGTACGACCACGCGTAGGTGGCAGTCGATTTTTGATATAATCAGCTGTAATAGCCGTGACGAGCTCTAATTAGATTTGATGGTAACCAGCTCTGATTAGCTGTAAATGTGATATCAAGGGTCACTGATTTGACCCAAGAATTGATACAACGAGTCACCTGTTTAACTCAAATATCGATAAGATGATGATTCGTTAGTGACTCGTAAACTGATGTAATGATGAGCTGTATGCGACTCATAAAATGATATAAAGGTAAATCACTAGGTGACTCATAAAATAATATGATAATGATAAGTCATTGGATAGCCCGTAAAATGATAAGACAATGATAAATCACGAAATTGTATAATGAGTTCCCAAATATCCATGCTTGAATATGTAATGGTGACATTGGTGCGTGAAGAAACCTGTTTGTCAGATGTAAATAAAAGCTGATTTCGCAATGAATCATGCAAGCTATAAAAAGAGCTCAACTTTGATAAATAGTAAGCTATATGCATCTAGGATAGATATAGTGCGAGCTATAAAGAACTCAAATTTAATAACTCCAATACAGGTTGTAAGACCCTTTTTAAATAAGTGGATGTATATAAGCATTCAAAATGATCTAAATTTAAAGTCTGCAGCATGATATCATTTGAATCGCAGAGACATTGATAAGAGGTATAATAACCTAGATATGCAGCCCCCGAGATAAACTCGAAAGTGAAGCTCAATATTAACTGATAAAGTAAAAGGCTGTAAAGTTTGAGCATGATAGAAACTTCGCTTATTTTTATTCTCTCGTTGCTGAAGACGCAGTATAAATCGCGAACAACGGTAAATAGCCATGGACAAAGCCGCATAGATGAAGTCGTGGTCGAAGTTCCCAACAATTTGTTGTATCCCAGTTGCTGGTGTTTTTTGTTGCATACATATGTGTCATACTCCTCTCGAAGTATCATGCTTTGTATGGAAGCCTGTACACACAAAGTAGGCAAACTGAAGGCAAATCCTTTGCAATATAAAATTCATATAGGGGGTGAGCTAGTTAGAAGAATAACACCTGATTGTTTTTGTGGGAATACGTCTAACACGATTTTCAGGAAACCTGATTTCTTCTTTTTGTGTGATGTTGTGCCATGCAACGACAAGTTAGCTACTGTAGACTGGTTTTCTTTCGTTTTAGGTCCACGTGACTTTTCTTGAATGCTCCAGTCCTAGTGCAAGGCTTTTGGCCTTATTCTCAATGTACTCGAGCTTGGTCACATTTTCTTGAATCGCAGAGACATTGATAAGCGGTTGATTTTTTCCATGCTTTCTCCTCGAGCTTGAGGTAGATGTAGATGTTGATATCGAGTAGGCAGCATGGTCACATTACCACTCCTGGTCCGTTTCGAATTGTTTCCTCTTGTGCTGATCGGATAACTAGTACCAGGAGAAAACTGAGGCGAATTGAAGCTCTGTCGTGCAAAGCGAAATATTTATGATACACGTCGCGGGTCAAATCCTGGAGTCGCACGGAGCGTTGGTGACAGGTTCGATTTGGTTGATCCAATCAGCCGCGCTTGGGTATTGCTGTGGTATTGCTGATGCTTTCAGCTGACCTCTCTTTGATTGCTTTGCTAAATCCATCGGCTGATCGGAGCAATTGCTGGCAACCTGATTTTTATTTTTCCTTCCTTGACTTCTGTCCTCGATCCGTGTGTCTTATCCGATTTGGATTATTTCTCCTGGTCAGGCACGAGTTGTCTTTCCTTCTTTTCTTCTCCTGATTTCTCCTAGGAACTTACACAGACGTGTGAACTGGGTATTGAGCTGATCGGATGTATTTGGCTGATCACCGATGAGTTAATTTATCTCATGGAAAATACGGCTGCAGGGTTTGGACTTCTGATCGCCTTTGACTCCAACGTGAACTGTATCCGTTTCGATGTTTGCTCTTCTTTCAGTTCGCGATCTCGCCTGAATAAAAAACCTGCTGCAGTGCGTGAGTCGCTGACGGAGATCTAACCGTTGAAACTTTCTCAAACTTGTTGGAGTGCTGCGCGATTGTATTCCGCAGGGTTCCACCGGAGGGATCTTCGAATTGATGTCCGAGTCGACCTCCAGAATTATTTTCCCAAAATCACGCAGAGTTTCGCTGGCTTCCGACAAAGGTTTAGTGTATGAGTCGGCCAGGGAGATCCAGCCGTTGGAATCCGATGTGCTTTTAACAGCTGCTAGAAAACTCGATTGCGCATCTGTCCACCGAAGGGACCGGCGAGATGAGATCCGAGTCGCCGTCAGTTTGATGTCCGCAACACGGACGTTGCTGCTGTCCTGCAACCCGTGCGTGAGGGGCGTTATCGAAATTGAGCCCCGAATCCCGCGGTCGAATTTTTCCATGCTTTCTCCTCGAGTTTGAGGTAGATCTTGATGTAGATGTAGATGTAGATGTTGATATCGCCGAATCGTCGGCGTGACGTCGAAGTCACCGAGATTGTTGATGAAGGGATCCTGCCTGGACCATGATTCCAAGCGCCGCTGGCCCCACGGTGGGCGCCAACTGTCGTGAGGTTATCACGGCAGATGTCATCGCGTAATGACTTGTGAGATCGCAGAGCTTAGGCGACGTAGGATCTTTCGGGAGCGAGATTGCACACAGGAGGGCGATTTATACAGCTTCAGGCCCCGGGAAACATCATCCGGTAATAGCCCTACAATCTGTTTGTGGCTAGGTCGTATTCCGTATGCTATGGAGTCGCCGAGATGATGCGGCGGCTCGTCTTGTTTTGTTTACATTGTCTCTCTTGAGATCTAGGTCTAGCCTCTAATTTTGCTTGTCCCTCAAGGGGAGCCCCTACCTGGTTTATATAGACAACCAGGTTAGGGTTTACATGAGTTATAGTTGAATACGTATTGGAGTCTTGGCTTGGCCTCCAAGTCATCACAGGCCTTGAGTTTGTCCTGGGCCATAAGTTCGTCACCAGCTTATCTCGTCATAAGTTCGTCACCAGTTTATCTCTGGGTAAGTCGCGCCAGATAAGTCACCGCCAGATAAGCCTCCGTCAGATAAGCCACGCCAGATAAGCCGCGCCAGATAAGCCACCGACAGATAAGCCACCGTCAGATAAGCCAACGTCAGATAAGCCACCGACAGATAAACCACCGTCAGATAAGTCACCGCCAGCTTATGTCTTGATAAGTTTGTATGTCGGCTCATACTCAATAGGTATTCCCCCGACACCTCCCGCTCCTGATCACGCTTCTTGAGGCGCTCGACCTCCTCCGCCAGCTCGCTGAACTGAAGGGAGTCCAGTTTAGCGCGCAGCTCCGCGTCGCTCTCTGCGAAGGAAAGAAAAAGGCGTCAGTTATCTCAAACCGGCTCCGCGTAAAGGAGTCGCAGACGGTTGAACACTCACTCTTGGCGGCCTCGAGGTCCTTCTGCAGTCGCAGGACCTTCTTGTTCGACTCCTCCTGAGGTCGCCAAGGAAAAATCAGGCTCAAGACTCGCGCTGGCTGCCGCAGCCGGCCCAAGATAACTTGAAGAAATTAAGCAAAGTAGCATACCTGAAGCAGCTCCAAGAAGCGGTCAAAGCCCTCGAGCTGGTCCTTCATCCCCTCGCTAAGTTCTAAGGCAAACTCGAGCGGGTTCGCCGGTGCCTGGAATCCTCCGGCGATGGCGGTGAGGGAAGGATCAGCCGGCACCAGCTGACGCGTCGAGGCGGTGGCGGCACCCGCGCCGCGCCCCCTTAGCCTTCTCCCCGGCCGAGAGCACCGTCCGCTTCTTCGCCAGCGTCTCGGCCCTCCTCGTGGAGGTCACTTTGCAGCTCTTCTTCACCAACTTCTGGACGACCGCCGCCCCAGTCGCGGCTGCCGCCGAGGCGGCGCCTGCGCTTCCGCCTCCGCCAGTCGGCGGAACCACTTCGTCAGCTTGGGGCCCAACCGGCTCGGACCCCGCACCCGGCGCGGGGGGCTGCTCACCCTGCCCCCATCCGCCGGCCTCCGCCCGTTCCTCCGCCATCCGGTCGTCCGCCTCGACGGGCGCAGTCGGCGCAGTGGCCATCTGCGCGGCGTCGCCGATGGTCAGGGACCTCGGCGCCCTGCGAGGCATCGAGCTTCAATCAAAGGACAGGTTCATCGAGGGAAAACAAGTCACAGGAAAACACTTACGCGCGCACGTTGGCCGGGGTCTTCTTCGGCCGCTTCCTCACCAGCGGCTCGTCGTCCTTGTCGTCCTCCTCCAAGCCGGTTGGCGTAGCCGGTTTCGTCCTCTTCGGGCGGGGGGCCGAGGTCAAACCCGCGGTTTCTGCACTCTCAATACTCTTAGTATCCGAGAGATCAATGACTACCACAGGCTTTTTGACTTAATCGACTTTCGAGCTAGACGCGTCCGGCTTATCCCGAGCGGCCGGCGGCGCTTCATCCGCCTCGCCATCCCCACCAGGCGCTCGGACGTCCTCGACGTCGCCGCTTTCCGCCTGGTCCTCCTCGTCGTTGCCTCCCTCGACCCCGTCGGCCCCCACCTTGCCCTCCGACTGATCCTCCTCCGCCGCGACCGGCTCCGGCACCACATTCGGCTAGAACTGGGGACCGTTGGCGAAGAGCTGCGCAGTCGGCTCGGTGAGCAGCCGGCCCAGGTACGGAAGAAGAAAAACAAGAGAAACAGAGGCGAAGACAATACTTACCCGAGGTGGCGGCTTCCTGCGGGAATAAGGCGATTTGCCGTACTTCCAGTCGGCCTTGACCTTCACCTCCTTGGGGATGTGCCGGAGCCTGCCATTCAAGGACTCCAACTTCAGCCTCCTCCACGTCAGCCGGGTGGGATCGTAGCGCCCGTTCAAATGACAGATCTTATCAGACCTGTCCTGCAGCGGCGCCACCCGGTTGTAGAGCCAGCACAGGGTCGGATCCCGGGTGGTCATCCCCTCCTTCGCCAGCTCCTCGATTCGGCTGATCATCGCGTTGATCTCCTTCTGGTCACCGCGGACCTTCAGGCCCCAGTTGTCCTTCGCGGGAGCAGCCGGTGAGAATGCTGGCAAGCCGATGTGGTCCTCGCCCGCCTTCAGGTTGAGGACATAGAAATATGACCGCTGCCACTCCATGACCGTGTCCGGCTTCTTTAAGGCCAACAGTTTCACCTGAGAAAGGCGGTAGACGACCGCGCACCCGCAATCGACGAACCCGGTCTCCTCCCCTTCGCCCAGGTACTGGCCGCGGAGGTAGAACAGCCGGCAGAACAGATCCAGGCTCGGCCAGATGCCGAGCCATCCTTCACAGATCGCGGCGTAGTGGCTCAACGAGGCCATGGAGTTGGCCCCGAGGTGATGTAGCTGAAGGCTGAAGAGTTGGAGGAGATGCCGGAGGAAGGGGCTCGCCGGCAACGCGAACCCGCGGTCGAAGTGGTCACGAAAGACCACCACCTCGCCGGCGCGCGCGGCGAAGACCACTTCGCCGGCCTCCGCGAGGTGCACCCCACCCACTCCTCCGTCGACAGAAGGCCTCGCGCCCGAAGGTTCTCGACTTCCTTGGCGAGGATGACCGAGCTGCGCCATTCGCCGCCGCCCTCGTTGCCGTCGGCCATCTCAGGCTCCAGCGTATCGGAGGAGGCTCTCCACGGCATCGGCGTCGATTGGCGGTGACCCGTGGTCGCCGCACCCGCTATCTGCCTCGTGGTGGAAAGGGATCGAACCGCCGGAGAAGAGGAAGGAGAAGAAGTGTGCAGTGGTGGCGGCGGAGCGCTCGTGAAGATTGGAGGTGAAGGAGCGAAAGGATGCGAACCCGTCTCCTCGAAGCCCCACCCCTATTTATAGCCGGAGACGGCACCGCTCCGCGTCCCTTAACCGCCTTCGCAAATTGCGCCACGTGGCGCACGATCGCGAGATCATGGGCGGCAGTTTCGCCCACAAAAGATCTCGCGTGAACTCCGCCGCCACAGAAGATCCCACGTCAAAGCCGAGGCGTCGTCTCGACTGCCGAGCAACCGCCCCGCAGGCGGATGGGACGTGCCAGCGTCATCGCCTACGTCACCACCACCAGCCGGCTAACGGATCTTTCGATGATTCGCGCTCTCAGCCGGATCGGCATACAAGAAAAGCTTTGGTGAACACGCAGAAGCCCTCCTCACCGTAGCCGGCGCCATTGCTCCAACGTGTTCGGGGGCTAGTGTCATGGGGATGAAACCCGAGTGCCCGAAGACCCACAGAAGATCCCACGAAAACGCAAAATCAAGTACCACAAGTTACACACTCGGCCGGCTCCGACCGCCTGGCTCGGCCGAGCCCGCCTTCTCCAGCGGCATACGGCCCCCGCCTAGCTTACCGAGTGCTCCAAGGCGGCATGGGCAAAATAAACACTGCACACTCGTCATCATCGCGATTCTCGAAGACAAGCGGGCAACGACGGAGACGCCGCCTTATACGACCACGGTCAACCGAGGCAGCCGGATCCGGGAGCCCGCAGCCGGGTGGCCGGCTGCCGATCGCTTGAGACATGAAGAAGAAGACAAGAGGCGCCACCCAGTACGCCGATGGGACATCACGAGAAGCGTCCGCCGAACAGTGCAGGCGGCAGCGCCATTGCCGGCTAGCCCTCCATGCAGCCCAGGCATGGGCTAAAGTGAGGACTAGCCCGACGTCTCCCACGTGGTCGGGTACACCGATGGGGCTCCACGCAGGGTCAGCAAAGCCCCATTGGTCCAGCCGGACGGAGGTACTGTGCCCCAGCGACGCCATGATTGAAAACTCCTGTAGCCCACGTCGGCCGGCTAGTACGGCCAGCCGGCCCCGCCTGTAAGCCAGATAGCCGGGCCTATATAAGGCTGTCTGGGTGCCCAAGTAGATGGGGTCCGAAATCAGTATCTTCTTCCCCACCCCTGAGAGCAAGTTAGAGAAAGCTAGAGCTATGAGCACCACGAACAGCTCGAGGAGCAACCATGTACTTTGTTCACCGATATTAGAGAGATCCGGCAGGAGTAGGAGTGTTACATCCATGTGGAGGGCTCTGAACCTGGGTACATCGCGTCTTAGCGCTCCGGCGCAATCCCTGCGGATGCCCGCGTTGCAGTACGCTGCTCCCACACCATCTTAGCCACCCCGTGGCATATGCCGTGTCCGATACCACGTCAAGCCGAATGGGTCCTCGGGATGGCCACCGGCCGCAGCTTTGCAGGCGTTGGATTTCGACTCCAGCCTTCCTCCCCGTGCGTCCGCCATGTCGGCATGAGAATCAGCCCGAGACTGCTGCTCTAAGGCTTTGTGTGCGAGGATCGAGGCGTAATAGATCTTCTCGTCCTTGTCGTAGTCGTCGTTGTTGAGGATGTCTAAGGCGGCCGCGGTGTTGAGGACAGGGGTGCAGAGAATGACGTCCCCGTTCTTGTCCTTACGTTGCGGTGCTGATGCCCATTCGAAACCAAGTCTTTGCGCTGGGGACTTGAAGTCTTCAGGAGGCGGATGCCGGCCGTGCTTGCTTTTCTTATCCGTCACACGTCCTGCCGGTTTGGCAACTGGGGTTGTGGTGAAGAGATTGCGCTTTGAGGTTATCTTGCCGTTTTCTTCCTTGGCTTCCTCGAGCAGCCCCTGAACTTCTGCTTGCTTGCTTTTGAGGAACTCGGTTTGCTCCACCAAAGTGTTTCGGAGATTTTCCAAATCAGTCGGATTAGTTTTTTCATTGACCGGAGTGTGCATGGCTTCCGCCAGGGCCGCCGCCATGTTACCTCCCTTGCTGGGCTCACCTTTCTCCAGAACCTTCTTTTTCTTCGGAGCTGGCGAGGGCTCTTCGAATAGTGGATCGGTTGCCGCAGCCCCAGCGTTGGCGGCATCTGCTGCCGCTGCCTTAGCCAGATCTATGTTGGTAACATCCGCCACAAAAACTTGCTGCATGTTTGCGGACGAGCCTGTAGCCGCCTCTGAAGGCGGAGGTTCGGGTGCATTGAAACACCTTTTTACCATTTGCTCGAACATGCTTGCAGAGTCTTCTTCGGAGTCAGAATCTACGTTGACGTGAACAGTAGATCTAGATCTGGCATCCGACATTTCCTCATCCTGCAACGCAGAGAGGATTCATTCGGGATCATTGTTGTCAGGCTGGGAGTCGGATCCCAGTCCTGTCATGCCGACAAAGTGTAGATCCGAATCTGCCAACTCCTGGGAGTAGGCGAACTCAGATCCGTCTTGTTGATAAGCTTCCTGATTGTAGGGCGGGTGGGATGGCGAATAAATTCGCGGAAACCCATACGCATCAGATGTGTAGCCGATGAATACATCGACGCCGCCAAACGGTACAACCCCACATCCGACAATGTAGTCATTTGCGGGGATGTAGAACTCGTCGCAACTGATGTATTGATTATTGCCGTAGCGCATGGCGTGGCCCACGGCGATGGTTTCACCGATGCCACCTAGGGTTCCCGCCTGGAACGTGATGCCTGACGCCTTAGGCCCAAACGGTGGGCGCCAACTGTCGTCGTATCGGCATCTGAGATAGGAGACGGTGGTCCTCTGGCCGAGGGTGAACCGAGGGGGTGAAGGGGAACATCGTCGAGGTCGGGATCGAACAAGGCAGTTACCCAACTTCAGATCTCGCAGCGGTGGCGAGACCCTACGTGCTGCTATAACTCACTATAATGGCAATAGCCACTAGTACAGAACGACACATCGGAAACGGGCCAAAAAGCCCATCGGCAACGGAGAAAGGGTCCGTGTCCTCGCCTCTGTCACTAATGTGAAGCCTCACAATGGCAACGGAGATTTTGATCGTTTGCAATAAGTTTAGCAACGGGCATAATATATAATCGTTGCCTTTAGTCTTTACATCAGATACGGAGATTAGTTTTTGACCGTTTGTAATGAGGGCTAAAGGAAACAAAAAAAGCCGGTGACGCCTGCTGCGCCGTCGACGGAACCCTGTGGTTCCTGCTTGACGGCCGCCGGTTCTTCACCTTCCTCTTCGCCCAGCTTCATTGCGTGGTCTTCTTCTACCTATTTAGTACTGCACAAAACTCTTGCTCCTGGAGGCGCCGGCTTCAGTGGACCGTGTGGACGGAGCCCCGCTCCTACATCTTCACGGCCGCCGCATAGTCTCCAGGTTTCCTCCTCGCCCTAAAGGAGATGAAAAAAATCAAAATGTAAGCTCCTTCATCTCTATACACAAGACAGATGCTTCTTCATCGGCATTACAGAAAATATAGAACTAATTACAACTAGAACATAGCCTAAACAATGTCTCATATATAGGTAGATTGGACACACAAATTCCAGGGATGGAGCTAGTGAGCCAAGTAGGATGCACAAGATCGGTATTTGTGCATACCACAAGGATCACTAGCGCCACCCTCGAATAACACCGTGTCACCTTATTTTAATCATCGGCATTACAGAAAATAAAGAACTAATTACAACTAGAACATAGCCTAAACAATGCCTCATATATAGGTAGATTGGACACACAAATTTCAGGGATGGAGCAAGCGAGCCAAGTAGGATGCACAAGATCGATGTGTATTTGTGCATATCACAAGGATCACTAGCGCCACCCCCAGATCACACGGTGTCACCTTATTTTAAACATCGGCATTACAGAAAATATAGAACTAATTACAACTAGAACATAGCCTAAACAATGTCTCATATATAGCTAGATTGGACACACAAATTCCAGGGATCACTACTAGGAAAGTGCCTTTCTATGGAAGGGCTTTTTGTGGCGCACCACAAAGTCCATGCGCCACTAAAATTATTCTGTGGCGCACACCAACTGGTGCGCCACAGAAAGTGTGACGCTTGTGGTGCATCCAGGGCCATGCGCCACAGAAAGCATGCATTCTGTGGCGCACCAGAAGGAGTGCGCCACAGAAAGCCTGTGGGCCCCACCTCCAATCTTTGAATTTCGAATTCTGGGGTCCTTTCTGTGGCGCATGAGCACAGATGCGCCACAGAAATATACATTTCTGTGGCGCATCTGTGCTCATGCGCCACAGAAAGCTTGGCGGGGCCCACACCAATGATTGGTGGACAGTAATTCTGTGGCGCATGGACCCACATGCGCCACAGAATGTCAACTTTCTGTGGCGCATGTGGGCCCATGCGCCACAGAATTACTGTCCCAGATGTACAAAAGGGGAAAGGCCCCCCTTTCCCTACCCATTTGCTCTTCTTCCTCCTCCACCTAGCTCGTGTTCCTCCTCCCTCCCATCCCATTTTGCTCACTCTTTTCTCCATTTTTTGTAGTTAAACCTATTTTGGTTGATAGATAATTGTTGAGAACCGGGAGGCTCCCCATATATACTCTCCTCCTCTCTCCCCCATCTCTTTTCCTCCCACACACTCTCTCGTCCATCGCGGTCACGTCTCGGCAACGAATCTACTAGGTGAGGAAAGTTGGATGGACATGCATATGCATGTTTGTATGTTGTGTATGTGAAGCTTGTGTGTTGTGCATGAATTGGTCCGGAAGAAACTTTTTGTTGTTGCTTGCGCCGGCGTGGTGCATGGATGTTTGTATGTTGTGTATGTGAAGCTTGTGTGTTGTGCATGAATTGGTCCGGAAGAAACTTTTTGTTGTTGCTTGCGCCGGCGTGGTGCATGGATGTTTGCCGAAATGTTGATTAATTTCCATTTCGGCAAATTTTTGCACCACCCATATGTCATACTTTTAAGAGAGGTCATGCCGAATTTTTTCGGCGACCTTGCATGCATGTGTGTTTCTGTTTGTGCATGTTGCGGTTCTAATTATCATATATATACTCTGTCTCTGCTCTATGTATACCGCGTAGTCAACCATGGTCATCATGATGAGCTCCGGTCGAATCAGAAGATACAAGGAAGAAGCGAAGGCGGACATGATTCGGTTCAACAGAAGCCAGATAAGATGTCCATGTCGAAGATGCAAACTTGTGAGGTGGATCGACCCTGATTCTGGACAATTGGAGGATCACCTGCTCAGGCGCGGTTTCATGCTGGAACAAGATCATCGTCATGACGAAGGAGATGTCGGCGGACAAGATCATCATCATGACGAAGGAGATGCCGGCGGAGAAGATCATCATCATGACGAAGGAGATGCCGGCGAACAAGATCATCATGACGAAGAAGATGCCGGCGGACAAGATCATCATCATGACGAAGGAGATGTCGGCGGACAAGATCATCATCATGACGAAGGAGATGCCGGTGGTGGCGCGAACACGCAGACCCCGCTAACTTCGGCCTTGCAGGACGCTCATGTTCAAGAACTGCTCCTCAAGGAGACGAGCAACGCCAGAGCTGCGGCCAGAGAGAAAGCCAAGCTGGCGCAAATGGAGATAGACGGGAAGACTCCGTTGTATCCTGGGTGCCGGCCCCAGGATACGCGTTTGCAAGTAACGCTTGATGCTCTGGAGATGAAGGCGGGAAACAGATGGACCGACGTGAGCTTCGACAAGAACATGAAATTCATGCACGATATTCTCCCCGAGGGGAACACATTGCCAAGTAGTATCGAGGAGGCCAAGAAAGTCGTGTGCCCTCTTGACCTACCGCACGTCAAATACCACGCCTGCATCAATGATTGCGCCATTTATCGGGGCGATTACAAGGACATGACCACATGTCCGGTGTGCGGCCACGGACGGTACAAGAGTGGGAGCAAGAAAAATCCTCGAAAAGTGGTATGGTACTTTCCTATCACTCCCCGTCTGCAGCGGTGGTTCGTGGACCCTAAGGAAGCAAAGCTCATGCAATGGCACGCGGAAAGGAAGAAGCCCGAAGAAGATCCGGAGAAGGGCACCATCCTGACACACCCTGCAGACGCTAGCAATTGGGAAGCATTGGACATCGCCTTCGAAGATTTCGGGGGCGACGCAAGGAACGTCAGGCTGGGTATGAGCACCGATGGACTCAATCCGTTCGGCAACCAGAGTAGCACACATAGCACCTGGCCCGTGTTTGTATGGCCTTACAACCTTCCCCCGTGGCTGTGCACGAAGCAAAAGTACATACACATGAGTATTCTCATTCAGGGGCCGAAACAACCTGGTATCGACATACATCTGTATCTCGAGCTGTTGAAAGAGGAGTTAGAAACGCTATGGAAGACGCCAGCCCGTACGTGGGACGCCTACACTAAAGATTATTTCGATATGAGAGCCGCGTTGCTCACGACGGTGCAGGACTATCCTGGATGCTCATATGTATCGGCCCAGGTGGGCCACGGATTCTGCGCATGTGTCAGGTGCATGGATGAGACCCCGCATATCCAGCTACCAAGGGATCTCGGGTCTTCGAAAACCGTGTACCCAGGGGCTCGAAGGTGGCTTCGCATGGAGCACCCGTGGAGAAAACGCGGTGATTTGTTCGATGGTCAAGACGAGCTCGAAACAGAACCGCGCCCGAGGAGCGGCACAGAAATCGACGAGCTTTTGAAAAATTGGGAGGAGTGCCCTGCGCCGGGAAAGAAGCGACCGAGGGTAGATCCGCTGCTGGGTGTATGGAAAGCGAGGTCTGTTTTCCACGACTTGGAGTACTGGAAGGTCCTCCACACGCCCCATAGCCTCGATCTAATGCACATTACGAAGAATGTTACCGAGAGTCTTCTTGGCACTCTTTCGAACATGCCGGAAAAGACCAAGGATGGGACGAAAGCAAGATACGATCTGAAATGGCTTGGCATCAAGAAAGATCTTCAGGCCCCCGATAGTGATGATGATGATGATGATGATGACCAGACGGAAGGGACTCAAGGTCGCCGCAAAAGGGTAAAGAAGAACGCGGTGGTGCTTCCCGCTGCCTGCTTCACTATGAGTCCGGAGGAGCTCGAGCAGTTTTACAGGTGCCTCCTAGGAGTCAAATTTCCTTACGGTTACGCGGGGAAGATAAGCAGATATCTGGACGGAACGAAGAAGAGGTTCAGCGGGATGAAGTCTCACGATTGTCACGTGCTGATGACGCAGATACTTCCCGTTGCGATCAGAGGGATAATGGACGAGCACGTCCGTGATACGCTGTTTGGCCTTTGCAACTTTTTCGACGTCATCAACAGGAAGTCGATCGGCGTGAGGCAGCTCCACAGGCTACAAGAAGAGATCGTGGTGATACTATGCGAGCTCGAGATTTACTTCCCGCCCGCATTCTTTGACATCTGCGTGCATCTCCTTCTCCATGTCGTTGATGACATCCTGCAGCTCGGGCCGACGTTCCTGCACTACATGATGCCGTTCGAAAGGCAGAACGGTGTCATGAAAGGATACGTTCGCAACAGGGCCCGTCCAGATGCAAGCATGGCCAAGGGCTTTCTAACCTACGAGTGCATCTCCTTCTGTCAGAGTTATCTAAGCACCGAGAACCAGGATGTTGGTCTGCCCACCAGGACGCACCTCGGCAGGCTCGATGGATTTGGTCACCGCGAGGGCTACCGCTCACTCCCTGTCGACATTGTTGGTCGACGCGATGACTTTGACAGGGCTCACCGGGTCGCGCTACAACACTTACAATTGATCGAACCTTGGGTGAATGAGCACAAAAGCTTAATCGAGAAGAATTACATCGACCTGGGCCGGCCGAGGAAGAAGGGAGACGTAACCAGAGAGCACAACTCCAGCTTCACGAGTTGGTTCAAGAAAAGGCAACTGTTGAAGCACAGCGCAAAAAGCCATCTACGGAAGATGAAAAAGTCATATTCTCCTTATCACAGGGCCCCGGGCACAACATAAGGACCTATCAGTCGTACGACATCAGCGGTTTCAGATTCTGCACCGAGGAAAAGGACAGGAATAGCGAATATCAAAACTCAGGAGTAACTATGCTATCCTACGGTGATGACGAGGCTACTGTCAAGCAAAGATACTTCGGAAGGATCGAGGAGATATGGGACCTCAACTACTGTGGAGAGTCGGTGCCAATGTTCCGTGTGAGATGGGCCAAGGACGTCGTCAAAGAAGGCCGGTATTTCACCACCATGGTAATACCCGATGCCAAATCGAAGAACGCCTCCGCGAAAAATGAGCCATGGGTACTCGCTAGCCAAGTTGAGCAATGCTTCTTCATTACCGACCCGTCAAAGCCTAGCCGTGTTGTCGTGAGGAGGGGCAAGAGGAGCATCATCGGAATGGAAGGAGATGCCAACGAGGAAGACTTGGACAAGAACGGCGATCCGAAGATCGAGGAGGAATTCGACAAGTACTTCGACATGCCTACTACTAGTAGAGAAAGAAGGAAGACCTCCCTACCTACTAAAGGTTGTCCGTTCACGCGAAGAAATCTCAAGGTGCCCGGCCTAAAGTATTCAACAACCAAGAAGGGAAAGAAGAGATGCTAGCTCGGAACCGGCCGGGATGAAGATCGAAGACTTTTTTTGTGTATTATATATAATTTGTTTTGTGTGTGAGACAAGCATATCTATGTATTTTGTATGGCACAAGTTAAATATTTTGATATGGCACAAGTCTACTAAATATTTGTATTAATTTGTGTGTGTGAGACTTTTTTTGTGTATTAATTTGTGTGCGAGACAAACACAAAATTTAACCAAAAAAAAAATTTGTCACAGCCAGGATTCGAACCTAGTTGAATCAACTTTCAAGTCAGTAACCATTGGGCCAGTGCAGTGTTTGTGTCAATTGACAGGCAGCAGCGCCTCTAAATATTTTTAGCCGAAGAATTCTGTGGCGCATCCTTTCAGCAGATGCGCCACAGAATACCATAATTCTGTGGCGCATCGAGATAGTGGTGCGCCACAGAATTTCTGAAGACCCACTTACATGTGGGCCCTCTCTACCGCATCTCTCCTTCATTCTCAACCCGCGGCCCTGCTTTGCTTCCTCCTCCGCGACCACGCCATCGCCGTCTCCGCCGCCCTCCCCCTCGCCCTGCTCCGGCCGCTCGACCACCGCCCCGACCACCGCCGCATCCTTCTTCCCCGAGCATCCCCGTGTCCCCTCCCCGGCCCGAGCGCGTCCCCGAGCGCCGCTCGACCTCCGCCTCCCCGCGAGCACTTCCGCCGGCCCGGCCCGGCGCACACGCCGCCGTCCCAAGGTGCCCTCCTCTCTCCCTCCTCTCCCTCCTTGCCCTAGCCTCGCCCTCTGCTTGCTTCTCCTCCACCGACGGCGCCATCGTAGAAACTTAAGCCCTGACAAATCCTTCTGTTTCAATGGAGTAATTTTTCAGATTAATGTACTGCAATACTCTGCTATCAAATTAGTGTTGCATGCTTTCAGATTAAATAGCGTAAAAAACAATTACAGTGCATTTCAAATGCCATTCTCAAGGTTAATCCATTTCTTCATTACAGTGCAACCAAATTTTCTAGGTTTCAGTTGCTAGTGCTAAGTGTTGTTGCTAAGTGTTGTTGCTAGTGTTGTTGCTAGTGCTAGTAATTGCATGGAGACCAAAAAAATTACAAAATTTTCCTAAGTGTTGTTGCTAGTGCTAGTAATTTAATTTTACATTGGTTGTTGATTGCTTGCTGCAAGTACTTGCTGCAAGCAAGCACACTAGTTGAGGGCATATGGGTTGCTTTGTGTTAATGCTTGTTTGTAAGAAACTAGAAGAAGTGATTTTGTGAAGTGTTAGTACATGAAAAGATGCATTCTTGTTTGTGTTAATGCTTGCTGCATATGGTTGTCAAGGAATATAGCACAAGTGAAGTTATCTTTCTCACATGCAGGATTATGTAAATGCCAACTTTTGGAGTTAATTTATTCCATTTTTCTCCTCTGTAGTGTGTAGTTGTTCTTGTGTGATGTGTGTGCTGTCCACTGATGATCCATTTTTTTGGTTGTACAGGGTGCAGAGGTGCTTGTGTGTGCTAGGCAAGAAGACACCCGTGGAATCGATTTGGTGAGCTCCGGTGACCATGTGTTATGTGATACCACGACCATCGTGTCGTGGTTGTTTGTGATGCTGTTGGTGAAATGTGAGATGTGGATGTGGTGATATTGTGTTTGTCGTGTGTATGTGAGATGTGGATGTGTGATATTGTGTTTGTTGCCGGCCGGAGATGCCGGCCGGAGATGTGGATGTGTTGGTGTGATGTTGTTGGCCGGGATGCCGGCCAACATGATTTGTGAAATATATGCAGGTACCCCGAGACCCTTGAGATTGCCGGAATGTCGATTAACTTCCGTTCCGGCAAATTCGGGTACTCCATATGTCCCTTTTTTAGCAAAAGTCATGCCGAATTTTTTCGTGAAATTTAGCATGACTTTGCTAAAAAAAGGACATATGGGGTATTGCGACTAATGCATGGGCCGGGGTATCTTAATTAGTACTAATTAAGTGATTAATTTTTGTTGTACTAACTGTTTGCCTCTTTTTAATGCAGTGCAAACATGTCGGCCGACGCTTCTAAGCGCATGAGCGTCGAACAAGAAGCTAGAGAAAAGAACCAGTCGTTCTGGGAGGTGGAGGATGCCGCCGCCACTAGTGGCGCCGAGCGTCCCGACGATGAGCAAGAGGGACAGGAGGACGACCCCGAATACAACGTAGAAGGTGGTGAGGATGACACCACCACCTCCGATGGCGGCAACCACACGGATAGTGACCTTGGCGGCAGCAACCCGGCCAACCCGGCCGCTCCGAAGAAGAAGAAGCAAAGGAAGGATAGGACACCGCAATCGTCGACAATGCCACGGACGTGTTCACTGAGGTCACGGCAAGTGGCCAACCAGTGGCGCCTGAGAAACTTGCCGCAGGGTACGGCATGCAACTAGGGTGCATCCTTCGGGAAAGCGTGTCGATCAACACGAAGGACCTCAGAAGCAAAGCTAATGAGGCTCTGGTCGAACACCTCCTCAAGAGGGTTCACCAACGATACACGTTCCCGCTGCCGCTAAACAAAAAGGTGGACAGTTTAGCCATCACGAAGATGAGCACCGCCTTGAGCAGCTGGAAAACCGGGTGAAGAACAAGATTGGGAGCGGTGCCAGCTGGGAGGAGATTAGGAAAAAAGAGCCGCACATCACCGAAGAAGAGTTCGAGGAATTCAACTTGTCCTTAAAATCTGAGGAGGCTGAAAAATGGACCAAGTGGGGGAAGGACATGCGGGAGCTGAACTTAGGTAACCACCATTTGGGAAGCGGCGGTTACCGAGGGAAAAAGCCCATTTGGGAGAAGGAGGATAGAGAGATTGCACGTCTTGGAAAAGAAAACCATTGGGAAAAAATCTTAGACGAGCAGACCAGGAATTTTGTCCGGTCCCGCTACTATCTCGACTGGGAGACTGGGGAATTCGTTACCGATTATGAGGATGTGAAGGAATTCCAGAAAAAGCTGGTAAGGGAATTTAATTACCACATATATATATCTCAAAGTCCATTGCGTTGATGTAATTAGATAACAAAGCCAAATTTCTAAGTGGGTTCACCTTTGTATGCAGGAGGAAGAGTTGCAGGCCGGCCCATCGTCCCAGGGGTCGACGGAACCGTGGGACACGACTTTCAACAGGGCGATGAACGTTTACAGGGAAAGGGACAAGTCGGCGCCGCCGAGATCAGCTGGCCGTGTGACCGGCTTTGGTACGAGCATGAAGTTCACAGAGTACTATAGCTCGGACGGCGGCGCGATGAAAAAGGAGAGGAAGAAGACGACCAAGGATAGAGCCGAGGTTGTGGAGCTAAAGAAGAAGGTGGAGTCACTGGAGAAGGAAAAAGTGGACTCCACCACGGTTGACAAGTTAGTGACCGACAGGATCCGGGAGATGTTTCCCCCTGCGTTATTGGAGGGGATAGCTGCCTGGAATGCGGGAGGTCAACAAGGGCCGATCTACGTGCCCAGCTTCTCCGGCAGCAACTCCACCATGAACCCGCAGAACCTGTCGCCGGACATGGTGACCCCGCCGCCGCCCAACGCCGCGGCGCAGCCGCCGCTCCCTTTGGTCGCACCGACGCCCCCTACGGCACCGGCACCCGAGAATAAGAGTCCGGCCGCCGGCACCGGCGCCCGGGTCTCGACATTAGCCGAGTTGGATGCCATCACCAAGGTAACTAATTAGTTAGTCCGCGTCATATTCTATAACTATGCCTGATTTGATGACTGCCATCTCATGATGATGCCCAACATGTGTTGTTTTGACTCAGGACTCCCCTTGCATACTCCTGCATAGGGTAGAGGCCGGCGGCGAGTTGAAGGAAGTTGGTGCGGGCATTATCATACAACCAAAGAGCCGCGAAATCCACCACGCTAGAATGGACGAGGCTTATATGAAGGTCAAGGTAGTTACGGTACTGTCTGCGTTTTTCGACATGGACCCCCCCGTTCAACCTCCGGGAGCCGATGAGCACTTGGTCTTTGGAAAGTGCCCCGGCTGGCCCACGCCATGGCCGAAGAACCAGATTCGTCTTGGGGGGGTCTTGTTGATGAGGGCCCAAGACGCAACACCGGCGCCACCTCGAAGTTCCGGGTCAACCCGATCCGTCCCCCGAAGCCCTCGAAGACTGCAGCCGTCGCCACCGCCCGGAAGGAACCGGCGGTCGTCGCCACCACCAACCGCCACTTAAAACTGTTGGGAGCGTCTGAACCACAACCGTCCCAATTAGGCAACGCCTCTGCACCTCAAGTTGTTGATGGCAACGACGACGGTGATGATGAGCATGTCGACATCGACGCCTTCCTAAACACTGGCGCCAGAGAAGACATATACATGCCTCCTGTGGATGACGAACCACCCTTTCGTGATCACGCCGATCAACCTGCTCGTCCCACTACAGTCACGCAGCGCCTGACCTTCCAGGGTTTATCTCAAGAGACGCCTCCAGCGACCGGCGATGAAGCTCTAGACAAACCGACTACCGTTTTCACCCCTGGCACACTACGGAATACGGTTCGCGCGGGGCTTCCAGGGCAGGCGAAGAACCAGAAGCACAGGAAGAGGAAGGGAGGCGCCTCTTCGAGCCAGCCTCCTATGATTGTCCGGGGTCGTGAAGACTTGGTACCACCCCGTCCGGATGGCATTGCGCACCGACTTCATGAAGCTGGTAAACCGATACTGCCTCCGGAGATGCTCTGCATGGCATATGGACACATGCACGTTTTGCATCAATCTATCCTGCATCTAGAGGGCCTCCTTCTTAAAGACAAGCATCCAAATTACCCGGTGTTCATTGTCCAAGTGCCAATGGATGATGAGTTCGACTTCGTCCGTGAAGCCCCCGCGGATGTGTTCTTCATAGCGTACGAGGACGTCTTCCATCTATTTCACCAAAACCGGCTGAACTATAACTTGGTCCGCCTATACGCGCTCAATGAGGCGAGGAGGATCTATAGAGATAATCTCCAGCTCGTCGCGGTAGCGGATCCCTACTACATGCGTGACAGCCAGCTGGTGGAAGGATCAAGGACACGGACCATGGCGACGGAGCACCTCGAGAGGTTCATGCTGGAAAACAAGAGGAAGAACAGCCTTCTTCTGCCTTTCTTTCCCGAGTAAGTACACACATCCGCTCGCCGCCGTCGTAACTTATGCTTTCTTATCGATTTCTTCCATTATTGCTGATCCTTTCCAACATTCCGTTTCAATTGTGTTGAGCAGGGACACGTTCTGCGTCCTCATCGTCCTAAACCCGAGGTGGTCCGTTGCCACTTATTTCGACTCGGATAGTAGGAGGAAGAAAGACTACACCAGAATAAAGGGTGTTCTCGATGATGCTATCGAGGGCTACTATCAAAAGGGAGGCGCCTTCGAAAATAAGGCCGAAGTTTTTACGAAAGACAACAAGCACCGGTTCAAGCATGTGACCGAGTTTCCTTGCCTCAAGCAGCAGCCTGGCAGCAAGAAGGATGCCTTGTACGCCCTCCGGTTCCTTAAAGGGTATGTCCGAGATGCTGAGCAATTGAGGATGCCATCTTGTATGCGAGAATGGGTCAAAAATGACGATAGGCTCACCGATGCTGATCTTAGAGAAGACTTCCATCGCATCGTGACAAAGTTATCGGAAATCATCGTCGATGATGTCAACACATCAGGGGGGGCCTTCAACTACCGCGGCCGAGGTAGGATGTATCCACTTAGATGAATAAATCATGCATACTCTATTTATATTACTAACCAATATATATCCCAATCCATCTCCAGGGTTGCATCAGAGGGACATCGAAAAACGCCTAGAGTTGCAGAGTGACAACAGGACGTGGATGACGAAAGAGATGTATAAACCGTTCCCGGCGCCGCTCCCCAAGAAGAAGGCTTCATGATCGTCGTGCTCCTGCTCTTGCTCACCATCATCGCCGATGTACTCTATTCGATCATATAGTGTAGGCGGTGAACACTTCATCTGTAACATGTGAAACTTTTGTATCAACATTTGTGTAAAAATTCCACTTGTCACTCGATCTATATGTATGTTATCTCGGGCCGGATATAAGTAATGCGATGACATATAGTACTGTGTTTGTTTTAATATACCTGTCAAAATATATTGTTGTTTCTGTTATATCTGCATAAATACTGTAATATACATGTATTTCTGTAATATATCTGTATTTGTACAGCGGGCAGCAGTAAATTGCCAAATCCTGTACATACATTCTGTGGCGCACCAAGTTTTTTTCTGTGGCGCACCCTATTCTGTGGCGCACCCCTCTCTGGTGCGCCACTAAATAAAATTTCTGTGGCGCATGGTCGACGGTGCGCCACAGAATGTGGATTTCTGTGGCGCATCCCAGGTGCTCCACAGAATGTGAATTTTTGTGGCGTGATGTCTGTGGCGCATGCCCCATGCGCCACAGAATCACAAAACTGGTGCGCCACTAAAAGGGTTATCCCTACTAGTGGATGGAACTAGTGAGTCAAGTAGGATGCACAAGATCGGTATTTGTGCATACCACAAGGATCACTAGCGCCACCCTCGAATCACACCGTGTCACCTTATTTTAATCATCGGCATAACAGAAACAAAGATAAAATCTATGTGTAAACAATGCCTACTAAAAACAGAGCAAATCTATGGATAAACAATTAGCTACTTACAACTAGAAAACAACTAAAATCTATGTGTAAACAATGCCTACTAAAAACAGAGCAAATCTATGGATAAACAATTTAGCTACTTACAACTAGAAAACAGCTAAAATCTATGTGTAAACAATGCCTACTATAAACGGAGCAAATCTATGGATAAACAATTAGCTACTTACAACTAGAAAACAACTAAAATCTATGTGTAAACAATGCCTACTATAAACAGAGCAAATCTATGGATAAACAATTAGCTACTTACAACTAGAAAACAGCTAAAAATCTATGCGTAAACAATGCCTACTAAAAACAGAGCAAATCTATGGCTAAACAATTAGCTACTTACCACAATGCCTAATAAAAACAGAGCTAATCATCTGAAACGAGCAAATTCCTACTGAACTGGGGTCTTACATTAGGAGAGAAGGGCTCGCTTAGCGTCGCCGCCGGCGACGGAGCTAGCGCCGGCCTCCCCTGGCGGCGCCTTGCCCTCGCCGTGGACCAAAGAGAGGGCTATGGCGGCCCGGAGGTCAGACTTGTAGACCGCCTCCTCGGCACGTTCGACCTGGGTCGAGGCCTCGGAGAGGAGGACCGCCGCCTCCAGATCGGCCTCGCCCTGACGACGCTTGGCGTCATCGCGCTCGAAATCGGCGCGGGAGAGTTGGCAAGCGATCTCCAGATCACGATCCTCCTCCTCTTCCTCTTCCTCTTCCTTGTCGTCGGAGGACGAGGACGAGGAGGAGGAGGAAGACGGATGGTTCAGAAAGCGAGGACGGCGGCCGGGGTACATCGCCTGGCGGATCTCGCGGTAGCTGCAATGGCGGCCAAATGAGCGGGTGCGGCCGGAAGGGTGCGGATCACTGGAGCCTTCGCCGTGCTCTTCCTGCGAACGAGCGCTAAGGGTGCGGGACCGGCCCGCGGGGGCCGGAGCGGCGGCGGCCTGTTCTGCAAGCTTGTCCCACAACACCAGCTGACGCTGCTGCTGCCTGAAGGCCCGGAGGGTGGGGCGGCCATGGCCACGGCCGCGATGGCCGGATCTACCAGCGCCGACGGTGGAAGCCATGCGAGAGAGTGGAGAGAGAAGAGACTGTGCGGCGGCTAGGGTTGGAAGTGAGACAGTGAGAGTGAGAGTGAAGGGCATAGTAGGTTCTTATAGGCCGCGGGCTGTCGGGCTGCTTCTAATGGCAATGGAGATTATGAAATTGTCCGTGTGCGATGAGCACACATCGGTAACGGACGTAAACTAACCTCCGTTGCCAACATATATTCCACTATTCACCCGTTGCCTTTGTTGTGGGCCTGCTTTACGGCCCAGTGCGGGCACGCGGGGGATGTCGCGATTCTCCGTAGCCTAACTCCTGCCGTTGCCATAGAGGGGTATCAGATGTGTCATTCTGTACTAGTGAGCCTTGGTCGGGTTACAATGAGTATGAGAGTAGGTTGAACGTGCCCTAAAGGCGTCCCGGGGTCCGGCTTATATAGGCGGCTAGACCTAGGGTTACAAGGTACAAACGTGTCCGGCAAGACTACAGAGTCCTAAACCTATCCGACAAGTCACCGCCTTCCGTCTTGATCTTGGTGGCGTCATGGGCTTCAGTCTTGGGCCTCTGTCTTGCCATCCTCCGTCCGCCTTGTACGCCAGCTATCTGGGCCGCCCGGCAGGCCAAAGCCTTAACCACCACATTGGGCCACCCTGGACTAGCCGGATTGAGCCATGTCAGTGATACCCCCATTAGGTATATCCCCAACAAATGATTTCTTTAGCTTTTCAGGTAATAAAAACATTCCTTTATGTATATTTAGTGAAAGGCTTTGTCTAGCAATCATCTGGTATGTTTAGATTTTCTCTGGTTCGAACTTAATTAGTATCTTCTCACATTTTTCACTTACTGAATAATGCTCCCCACTGACCAGATTTAAGTGACCAAATTTGCATGCCTGAACTTGTTGCCTAATGCTAAATCTGTTACTTAATTTCTTAGGGCATGGCAATTAGATGTAGGAATATCTGTGTCAGCTCATTGATACTTCTGATTACCACTTCAGAATATATTTTATTTATTGGTTCTTACTAGCTGCTGAAGAAACATGCTTACCATCTCATTTTCTTATTTCTCATATAAACTTATATTATGCAGAAGATGTTTGACACCAAGCACGTGGAGCTGAAGGTACAGGGGGTAGCACACACAGAGGGAGGAAAGTGGAGATGGAAGTGACCTTCACTGTCATTGCCAGAGGTGAAGGGTCGACAAAAGTTAACATGAAATGGCATTTGCTACTATACGTATATTTATTTGAATCAGAGATAATGGTGGAGCGAAAGCGGGGCTGTGCAATATTGAGCAAGTGCAGCTAAGGGGATGGTATATATTTATAGCCTAGACATTCTTGTTATGTGGGTTCTGATTTCTGAGGTCAAAATTCGCAGTTTATTGAACAGGTCATGACACTGAAATATGTTGTGTAAACTTCATGCAAATCTTCTCAACTTACAGATTCTTCTGTTGTGTATGACGTCCCAGTCTGTGTTCTGCTGATTTTGCAACATTGTAAAGAGAGATTTTATTCGGATTATATATCATATGTTCCTGCTATACGTCATCTATCTCTTATCACTCTTACTAGCTTATCTTGTCATACTCACCGCGTGGTATTTGTAATAGGATGATATTGTTAATAACTATAAATGGGAGGATTCTTTAGATTATAGATTGGACAGTCATGTGAATCTTCAAATGTGTCTCCGCATATGTTTTCTAAGCAGCTATTCCCAATTTGAGGTAAATAAGAAATGGTGATGTATGTGCGACATATTTTGTTTCATAGGAATAAAGGGCGCCGAGATCGGACTGGGCGACCTCAGGATGTGGCGAGCTGAGTCGGCACGCAGGGTAGGCCTCGGGGGGAACCAAGCGAGGCGGTGGCGCGGATAAAGGCCTCCAGTCACACTAGAGAGGGTGACTGACAATGTAGGATGACATGTCCCTAAGTGGTTGGCGCGGGGAAATTCGAGGTAGGGGAGGGGAGGTTGGCACCTTAGAGCCAAAGGAAGCGGAGAGGAGGGTGGCGCCAGCGAGTAGGAACATGGGATGGAGCCGCGCGATGGTTGAAGGCGGATTGCAAGTAGGTGGCCCGTTGAAGGAATGGTGCGCTACGAAAGTTAGAGAAAGAAAACGGGTCAACGTGCCATTCAAAGGAATCATAAGATGTCTCTTGTAGAGACGTGCGTGCACGTGCAAGACTACTAGTTGATGTGAAACGAGATTTTTGGAATGATGAAAATGAGTAGCCCATTTTTGTTGTCAACCTTCCGGTTTTGAAGATCCACATTTCCTAACCATGTATATAACATCATAAAACACTATATGGCCTCAAGTAAACTCTTCGAGTATGCTATGAACGTCTTAAAAAAAATCATGAAAAGCTTCAAAATTGAAAAAGCTAAAAAAAATTTACAAAAGGATGGTTCGATGAACTCTCTTATGTGCCAAATTTGTGTGGTTGACATTATCTTTGTATCAACTAATCAAAATTGTAGCAAAGAGTTTGGGAGAATAATAACAAAGAAGTTTAATATGTACAAGACGGGGGAGTTGAAGTTTTTATTAGGGCTGGAAGTGAGGATGGGACCTTTATCTCTCAACACATCATTGCAACATATCAAAAAAATTAATGTTATAAAAACATGGTTAAACAATGTTTTTTTTTGCCGCTGATTGATTTGCAACAAAAATGACCAAAATTTTCAACAAAAATCACAACTGATTGCAACAAAAACCATGTGTTTGAATCAATTAAAATGTGGTCAGCAACAAATGTATTGACGCATATTTATTGGCATAAAGAATCACAACCTATTTAAAAAACACAAGTGATGGCAACAACAAAAAACTGTGTTTGCAACATATAGAAAATCATGTAAAACCTTCATAAAAAAAGGGGAACACATAAAATTGCATAATTCTCATAAAACCTTGTAGCATCTGACGTATGATTTTGCAAGAAAAAAATATGTGTATGTTACAATTTGGAAGAACGTAGGCAACTTCATAAAATTGAGTGTTTCATAACGTTGTAAATTTGCAACTGCCGAGAAAATGTCGTAAAATCAAGCGTGTGCTTTCACAACAATCTTGTGCGTGTTTTGTTACAAATTTAACAAACATATGCAATATCAAAAAAATCACAAAAATACTTCATAAATAGTGCTTCATAACTAATCTGGGCCATTGGGAAGTTTTCACGCACCAAAATTAAGCTAGAAAATTGCAAGCTATACAGTTGGGCTTTCGGCGCGAGTTGGGCTTGCATGCGGATCGGACGCGCCAGAGCGCTCTCACTAGGGGGACCTACGATTTCATCACGTAGGTTGCCATATAGGAAGTGTATTTCGTTTGTGAAATTCACTTTGGCATAATAAGCACCCGGTATTTTAAAAACATATTTTGGAATGTAGATATATTTTGAAATAAAATTTCACTGATAGATCTTCACATTTTATGTCTTCACAAAGTCGTTTCACAGAAAATCGACATTTTTTGTGTCCTGCGTGAAAAACAAAAAAAACACTCGTAAAAAGCCTTATTTTATCTCCAAATATGTCTTTTTTACACAAGGCACAAAAAATGTAGGTTTTTCATGAAACGATTTTGTGAACATATAGTATGTTATAACCTATGCGCGGACATTTTTTGCAAATTCTTTTGACATTCAAAATGCGTTTTAAATGCAATTTTAAATAAAGGTGCATATGCACTCGGGAACCAAAACACCACTACTCTTTTTTCCGAATATGACTATTTGTTTTTGATAGATGAATTATGAATACGACTATTTTTTTAGCGGAATGAATACGACTATTTGAACGACGTCTATCCATCAAATTATCGCTTGGGCCATAATTTGAGCTATCAATAGCCCGATATGCTAACCTAAGCTTTTCAAGCCTTCCCAAGGCCTACGTGTCATCTAAAAGAAAAACTAGGCCTGCGGGTACTAGGTGGTCTGCTGTTCCATGCCATAGATATAGCCAAACGTGGGACGTTCAAGTGAGGTGATCGGGCGGTGCAGATCCAATATATTACGCCATTTTTTTGGTAGTATATTTGACTCAAGGGGCATTTCAGGAATAACATTTAAAAGCCAGAAAACCAATCCTAGGAATCATATCATGCCGTGCGACAGGGTCAGCGAGGTCGTTGCGCACTGGCGCGCGTGGACATCCTTTGCTTCCTGGACTCCTTCCACGTCGTGGCGCCGTTGATTCAGCAGTTCTTCACGGGAGCACCGACCTCATGTTGTTCCATGCATCGTCAGTTCCCTCAGCTCCTCGCTAGCCGTCACTTTGCCCGACGTGCCCGTCTTTCTTCCCTTCGCCAACAAGCTCTCCTTCCGTCCCTCCTCCGGCGACGTCGTCATGGACTGCACCCCGTCCGTCGTCTCCTCAGGCGTCAAGTTCGTGGAGTTCGAGTTCTCCGACGGCGCCAACGCCATGTGTCACCCTCTGTTATTTTGATATGATCCAAATTTATATAAAGATAGAGGCTAACTTCGAAGCGAAGCGGAGTCCCGTCGCCGGAGGTTTGGGCCGTAGGATTGGTATGGTACACATCGTTGCTGAGTGGGACTGCAGCCGACTTAGTGTTTTTTCACCATATATACATCTTGTAAGTCACCGGTTGGGATAAGTTGCATGTTTTAAATCCCCGGCGTTTTTAACCTCACCTGATATAGTGAAGATTTGCTGGCTGGCGCCAGTGGTTTTTTCTCACCCATTGTTGGGAGGGTTTTCCATGTTAAATCCCATGTCCCCGTTGGTTTGATCTTCCGCTTTCTTCATCGTTTCTGTGCTATCGTTTATAACAAGTGGTATCAGAGCCCTGGTTTTCAGATTAGGGTTTCGCGATGGCATCGATAAAGTTTGATCTACCGTTTGCTGGACTACAAGATGAGATTCTCATTGTGGCAAGTCAAGATGTGTGAAATCCTCACACAGTCGACAAGGATGCGGCGACATGGACCGCTGATGAGATGCGGAAAGACCGTAAGGCTTTGTCCCTGATTCAACTTCATCTATCTAATGATATTCTCCAAGAAGTACTACAGGAGAAAATCGCAGCGAAGCTGTGGGCTAAGCTGGAGTCGATCTGCATGTCCAAGGATCTAACCAGCAAGATGCATGTGAAGATGAAGTTGTTCACGCACAAGTTGTAAGAAGGTGGTTCGGTAATGAATCACATATCGATCTTTAAGGAGATCGTCTCCGACCTAGTGTCGATGGAGGTAAAGTATGATGACGAAGATCTAGCACTTTTACTCATGTGTTCGCTGCCAAATTCCTTTACAAATTTCCGTGACACCATACTGTTAAGCCCTAATGAACTAACCACTGCGGAAGTTTATGATGCCCTGCTTACGAGGAAAAAGATGAAAGGTATGGTACAGAAAGATGAGTCGTCCTCCAAGGGCGATGCTTTGCAGGTCCGAGACAGGCCTGAGCAGCGAGATAACCATTACAACAACAACAACAACAGAGATAAGAGTAAGGGTGATGGAGGTCGCTCAAAATCTAAAGGACGAGACAAGTTCTGCAGATATTGTAAGAAGAGTAGTCACACTATTGATGATTGCTGGAATTTGTAAAACAAGGAGAAAAAAAAAGGTAATGACCAACCGAAAAATAAAGATGAAGGTAATGATATCGGTGAGGCTGTTGTTGTGGATGGTAGTTCTGATGGCGAATGCCTAGCTGTTTTTGCTGCATGTGTTTCTCATCAGGATGAATATGGATTCTGGATTCTGCATGTTCGTTTCATATTTGTTGTAACAAAGATTGATTCATTTCTTATGAGTCTGTGCAGATAGGAGATTTCGTGCGTATGGGGAATGACAACCCATGTCACATTGTTGGCGTTGGTTCTGTTCAGATCAAGACACATGATGCAATGACACACATGTTGACTGGAGTGAAACACACACCAACCATGGCGAGAAATCTAATCTCGCTCAGTATCTTTGATTGTGACAGGTACAAGTATGCCGGCGGGAATAGACTCCTGAAGGTATCAAAAGGTTCTCTCATTATTATGGTTGGTGATATGAATTCTGTGAAATTATATGTTCTTAGAGGTAGCACTTCGCCTCGTATTGCTGCTGCTATTTCTAATGATGATGCTAGTAAAACTAATCTTTGGCATAAGCATATTGGACATATGAGTGAACTTGGTATGGCAGAATTGATTAAGAGAGATCTACTACAAGGCTGTAGCTTGGGTAAGGTGCAATTCTATGAACATTGCATTTTTTGTGCTTCCGTTCATACCACCAAAGGTACACTTGATTATGTACATGCTGATGTTTGGGGGCCTTCTCGTAAGCCCTCTTATGGTGGTGCTCGTTATATGCTTACCATTATTGATGATTACTCTAGGAGAGTTTGGCCTTATTTCATGAAAAATATGGATGATATGTTTGCTGCTTTTAAGGAGTGGAAAACTATGATAGAAAGGCAAACAGAAAGTAAGGTGAAATTACTTCGTACTGACAATGGTGGCGAATTTTGTTCGAATGCTTTTAATGATTTTTGCAGAAAATAAGGAATTGTGAGGCACCTCACCACCCCGTACACGCCTCAGCAAAATGGTGTGGCGGATCGCATGAACAGGACCATCATTTCAAAGGCTCGCTGCATGATCTCACTACAGGAGAACAGAGTTTTGGTAACACAATGATGTAACACATGATAATTTTTGTTACAAAGTAATTTGGCAGTAACACTTCATGTGTGTTACGAAGTTAGGCTGTAACACATACGTCATAAGGGCCAAATACGTGTTACAGGGACATGCCACAGGAACACATAAATATGTGTTGGTAAGAATGTGTTACAGACATCATTTCATAGGAACACGTTTATATGTGTTACCACAGAGAGGTTACAAACCGTATGTAGCCCAGTGCCATTGAAAAGGTCAAGAACAAAATAAATGCGGTCACACAATAGGTTAAATGCTGCGAGAGGAGAGGCAGCTAGTGTTCTGGAACCTCCTATTAACCCAGTATGCGTCAATGTCATCGATACTAAGAATGCTTACATTTAGAATAGATAAATAGGGTCTTTTGTCTGTTGAGAAGTCTAGAACAAAAAAATGTTGTTGACTTGTTTTTTATATTATTATTTTATTATATTTTTTTAAGTTGTTGACTTGTTATGTTATTTTGTTTTTGTTATGTATTTGTATAATAGATTGTTTCATATTTACTATTTAGCACAGTAGCAGTATATCGGCTGCTTTTAATGAGGTTGATCTCAACTGCTCGTGTAAATATGAACTCTGCCATAGTGCCATCTTAAATTGATCTCAACTTCTCTCGTGACTACACAGACCTTACCCACTTTAATTGATCCACTTATTTTTCTTAACAAAGACAAATTGTTATCTTGAACAAAGGAATACCATTATTCTCTTTTTTTACAATGAAAAGAATATAATTATTCTTAATTAATTAAGTTAACAACAAAACTGGTAAATATTTCTTGGCCTTTCTGCTCAGATGCTGATTGGATCACTGTACTTCAGTCATTCGTTATTTTCCAAGGCTACAGTTTCTAGATGTCTTTCACAAGATGAACTTCTAATGCATTTTTCGTACATCATAGCATTCCATAATCCTGTGGACAAAGTGTATTACTTAACCAAAAGCAAGTGTGGGTAAAAAAGATTAAGGAAAGAACCAAGCTAGCAAACTGTTATTCAAGTGCACTACACGGTCTCTTGTACATAAAAACATTCCAAGCAGGAAATGGGCTAGCTATGACCAACCAAGACAACACAAGTCACATGACAATAATGTCATTCCCCTTGCGCACATAAGGTGGATTAAGTAACAACAGATCTGATACACATCCAAAGAAGTTACACAGTACAGATTGCAAAATATCCATCACATTTATCACACAACCAAGACTATACATTCAACGGTAAAAAAGCCCCCATGTCAGCTTCAGTAAATCTGGAAACCGTAGCTTCAGCAATTTAAACGATCTCCTCGTCGTTCACTTGAACATAGATGTGCTTCGACCATCTAAAACTGAAAAGATCACATATCAAATTATTTATTTAGTGAATTAAATTTCATTTTCAGTTAAGTAACTGCCATGATTATCATTCAAAAAGCAAGCTACATAGAATATTCTTACCAGCAATGAAAGGCAGGTAGCTCTGTTTGCAAGATGTTTTGGCAGAAGTGGAATCACTCCCTGATCAATAAGAAGTACCTGAGAATAACATACACTAATTTAATTATGTCATGCACTTGTACGTACCAACAATAGTTGGTTAGAAATATTATCTACAGCTTCCTGTGTGCACTTCTTTCAATAAATTATGTGGTAATATTTTTCGGCTGATGACCAGATACTTTGTCTTAGTAAGCATTTGGAGATATGTCAATTTAGGCTGCAGAATTGCAAACTAACCTTCATATTTCTCTCTTTTATTTACAGGGCACTGTGTTACAACAAAAGGTACAAATAGTCTGAATCATAAATATTTATCATTTTTAACTGTCCAGCTACACATATCTTTATAATGTTGCCGATGCTTGCAGACTCAGTTCACTTTTAAACATAGATTTCACAAAGTTCATGTGTCCTTTTGTTCTACTTGATGAACTGATAATTAGTGTGACGACCTTATCCAATGATTCTAAAGTTCACTCATGAAAAATATAAAGAACGGCTAACTAGAATTTTTGCAACTGTATACCACTGTAGAATAGCTAGCAAGATATGCTAATTGATCTGTGGGCAAGCCTGATGCATAGCAAAGTCCATCGCCCTAAACCTGTGGGATTCCTGTTTGGGGCCATAGCCGGCCGGAAACCGAAAGCAGAATATATCTTGCCAAGTGAACAGAAGTGGCACGAATGCAACAAAAATGATGCAGAGGTATACTGTTCTATGAATTCTGTAAATTACCTTTTGTACAACGGATTGAGGACCAAGGACCTACAGGCTGCAGCTAAAAAACAAAGCTGGGAGAAAGCTAACCATTATAAAGGAAATCTTATTACATAGAACATGCTTTACCTGGGGCACTGAAAAATTGCTCTGCTCGTTTTTTTCTGATATCTAACCCATAATCTCACATTTTATAGGATTGGGACATCAGATCAATTAAAAAATGTCCAGCAAAAACATGCCTTCTCAGTAAACTACTAACCTGCAAGTAACATGCCAAATGAGTATAAGTGCCACGAATGCAATAAAAAAGCTGCAGGCTCCTGCTTAAAAACGGACCTGGAGAAAGAAAATTAATGTAAAAATCAAGAATATATTTTTTACAAATTGTAGGCCAGCCGTGGAAACTATACTGGCCTTCTCACCTAAATACCGAACTCTCATTTGTGAAATACTGAATACAAGAAGGCCTCGTTGATGATACACCGTAGGGTGGACAGGTTAGGTATCCTAACTATATATAAAAGCTTGAAGGATCCGCATCACTGTAGCACGCTACAGTGAACTTTTTTGTTTTTTTTCTTTTTGCAGAAAAAAACATTCGCATTCTCCGAAAATTATATACATGAAATATATGCACGCCGATGAGTAGGTTTCATTCCCGTGATCGGTTTCGAGTTTGGTCGATTCTAACTTCTTAATTTCGGATCTAGATTCGAACAAACATTTGATAAATTTTGTCCAATTCGTCGCACTCGGTCATCTGTTTGAATTTTCATTTCACAAGTAGATATATATCACCCTATATAAATCGGCCCTCGGGATAAAACTTTCTGCAAAAAAGTCCCCGCATGCCACTTTTTGCAAAAAAGCCCTGCGAATCCGCACCGTCAATCACAGATCCGACGGCTCCCACCCATCGGCCGCCCTGCAATTTTGCAAAAAAACAACTCGCGTGCCCAGAAATTTTCACGTAACCTTCACTTCCCCGAAGAGAGGGACCTAAACGCAAATTTCAAAAATCCAGGGACCCCGCTAGAAAACCATCCACGAATCCCCCCCGTCCTCTCTCTCTCCCGCGCGACCGCGACGTCGCCGGCACCGCCGACGTGCGCCCTCGCCGCTCCGCCCCTCCCCGTTCAGATCAACGAACACGGCGAGCTCCGTCATCGCCACCTCTCCCTCCTCGCCGAGTTTCGCGTCAGCATGGGCCCCAGGGTGGCAGGAAATTCTTCTTTCCGCAGAAAAATTTAGAAAATATAGAATTCCTGCCAGGTGGGCCCTACTTACTTACACGAATTTCAGAAAAATGAAATTTTTTTACAAACTCAATAACTTTAAATTTACACACTGGGAAAAAAAATATATAGCAAAATGGTCACAAAAATATATGCCGACTATTTATGCCATACGATGAAATTTTAAAATATGAATATTCAAAACATTTAAATATCCTTCAAACCTGAACATTCCGTAAACGTAAAAAGAATTCAAACCTGAATGACTTCCAATTTGAACAATTTTTGAAATCCAAACAAATTTCAGACGCAACCTCCTTTAAATTTCAATAATTTCAAAATTCGAACAATTTCCGAATGTTAACGTTTCCAAATTAGAATTTTACCCCACGGGCAGGAAAAATATGACAAACATATCAACATTAACACAAAAAAAAACGTTGACTATTTATGGCATACGATCAAATTCCAAATTATAATATTTCAGAATTTTGAATGCATTTCAAATATAAGCATTCAATAAACGCAAAGAGAATTCAAATACGACAGATATACCAACATAAACACATAAAAAAATATCTAATTATGACGTCTAACCAAATTCCAGATTTGAATATTTTAAAATTCCTAATGCCTTCCAAATCTGATCATCTAATAAATATAAACATAATTCAAATATGAAGAACTACCCGATTTGTCCAATTTCTGAAATTTGAACACTTTATAAATGTAAACTTTTCTTCAATTTCAACATATTAAAATCCGAACAACTTTTGAATGTGCACATTTCCAAATTTCAATTCTTTACACCGCGGTATTCACAAATATAACAAAAAAAATAGCATGTCTACAAAAATAAACGCTGGCATGTAATCAAAACTCAAATTTGAATATTTTAAAATTTTAAATGCCTCCCAACCCTAAACATTCAATAAACGTTAAAAAAAAATCAAATATGAATAACTTCCCAGTTCTAACAATTTTTTAAATGTGAACAACTTATAACTGTAAACTTTTCTTTTAGTTTCAACAGATTTAAATCTAAACAACTTTTCAATGCGGACATTCACAAATTTGAATTTCTTACATCACACTATTTCTTCTTATAACAACAGAGGCGCGGCATATGCCGCAAGAATTTAAATTTAAAGAACTTCCAATTTGTACAATTTCAAAAATCTATATGATCATTTCTAAAAGAATTCAAACTTGAATACATTCCAATACGAACAATTTCTAAATTCACAACATTTTTAAAGCACACACTTTTTTGAATTGCAATAATTTCTAGATTTGAAAAACTTCTGAATATGGACATTACCAAATTTGAAATTTACCAAACAGGCACGGCATTGTAGCGCTAAGTTGTCTAGTTTCATCAGACACGTGAAGGTGTCCAAACCTGCCATACGGCAGTTTGGCTCATGTCCCAACGAATGCAGTGGCGTGCAGCTGATAGCAAATTCGAATAGATGGAGCAATGGATGACACTACCAACACAGATTCATGCTGGAAAACATTCCTACCATTGTATATTTCTGCTTTTTTTAATTTTTTTCCTCTCCTTATCCATGCCAGAGTTCTTGTTTTTCGCAGCACGATGCAGTAGGAAGAGTATACCAAAAAAGAAACTAAGTGGAGTTATCTATTGAGATGGCGCACATGCAGTGAATGATATTTTTTTTTTGAAAGGATCCACACTGCGTATTCAACACAGATTACACAACAAAGAACAGAAATACGCAGACGAAACAAGCCGAAGAACTCAGCACAACAGCAGCAACTGCTGAACCACCACAAACGCCTGAAGATGAACTCCAACGCCGAGCACCGCCGGAGAAGAAGACACCAGGCCGCCGCGCACCCCGGAAGGAAGCACCCCACTCATGTAGAAGACCGCAGGAGCCGTCCGCCGCAAGCGACGGAACCGAAGATCATTGAACGCGCACGGCCATGGCGCCTCCATCCCGCAGCCACCCCTCTTCCAACCAACCCTGCACTGAGCTCGAACACGGCTTGCCGGAGCCGCCGCCGAGAGCACACCTTGACCACACCTTCTCCCCTCGCCACCACGGCCGCCCGGAGAAAGACGGAGCAAGGCAAAGATGAAGCAGATCACGAAGAAAGAGCTACTCCAACCCACGCCACCATGGCCGGTCAGAGAAGCCAGGCCGCCGCACCAGCCAGCGAAGAAGAAATCAAATGGTTTCAGCAGTCCAAAACAGAACATAAGATTAGATGGTCTATCAAATAAATCTTTCATATAACTATCTCCACTATATTGAAGCAAACATAGAACCATAGGATTCAGCATAATGATAGATAATTACTTGCTAATCATTGCTGTGTCAACAGAATGGCGAGCATGATAATGCCAATTACTTACTGATTCAACTCAGCTCATCGTTTGCCGCAAGACCTTGTTATTGACTCTGCTAGAAGTTACATTTGTGTGGTTTTGTGTTTTGAAGTTGCAGTTTATTGTAGCTCCTGGATGGCTCGATATGAATATCATTCCATGTACTATTACTGTCTCTTTGTAGGTGAAGGAAACGAGAGATCGTACGGTGAACTTTCTTCCAGACTACAGCAGCAAGGGACTAGAAATCAACGCTGACACTCGTTTTCCCTAAAAAAGACGTATTTCTTCACTCAAGGTAAAGATCCACCAAAAAGCATTAGTGTATCTACAACCTGTTATTTTGGCCACCAACCTGCTAACAGCGCTGTAGTTTGAGCAATGAACAACACCTCAATTCGTATAAGCTGTCCTAGAACTTCAGTCTAACTAGTATATGTTGCACGACCCTAGTGACCCAAGCAGCAGCTTGCTTCCCTCTTGCTGACTATTATATGCAAAATGATTTTTGTTACAATTTCTATGCAATCTGTTTTATGAAAGTAAATGATAACAATGCCATGCCCTGTTTTCTGGACAGATTGAGTTAGGTGCAGAATTTGCACTTGCATGCATAGATGAACCTATTGTTGACAAAGAGGAGTAAGTAAGCGAAGTATGTGATTCTAAGACAGTTGGTGATGCTTTTTTCTTCAGGATTCATAATTCTGTGGCCTTCATCTTTTGTAAGTTACAATTTTCTTCCTATTTCTAGAATCATATGTGTAAATTAAATTGTACTTATATGTTCAAATTACTATTGCAGATTCAAAAGAAGGATGGTTGAGTTGCAGCTAAATTCTCTGGCTTGAGGAAGAAGCAAATAAAATTGAAAGATTTCACTTACCAATAATTATAGGTTTACATGAATAGATTGAAATATGTAATATTATTCAGAAGATCTTCATTGGTCGATTTGATACACATGCAATGGTGTATATTCTTCACAGACGTTTTTTTTTTGTAGTCAAATTGATATGAATGCTATGGTGTTGTATCATTAATAATTGTATTTACTTAGTCCAATGCATATGTATCCTACAATCTTGTATCTTGATATTTTTAATTTGTGAATGTGACCTGCTTCATTTTCTGTCATTTTAATGGTGCTAAGCACCATAATAGATTAATTCGTTGAACATGTACAATGATTTTTATTAAATGAAGTTATATTCCATAAATGGGTACCTAATTTGGTGTTTCATAATTTAAAAATACGTTAATTTTGCTGCGACGCATGGTGTTACTATAGTTACACAATTGTGTTACTTCAGTAGTTGACAACAATGACATTGTGTTACAATTTCTGGATATAATGTTACTAATTGTGTTCTGAAGCTAAAAAAGGTGTTACCGATCATGTTACTACAGTTAAGAAAACATGTTACCACCAAAGTTCTACGTTTAGAAAATATGTTACTATTTGTGTTACTATAGTTAAAAACTGATGTTACTAATGCATTTGGTAACACATAATATGCGTGTTACTATAACATAATTGTAACACAATTTTTAACATCTGGTAACAGTTATAAGGTGTGACAGTGGACATCTCTTAGTAATACAGCCTAATGGAACACATTCCAGAATTTGTTACTGCATAGGGTAGTAACACACTTTTGGACCTGTGGTAACACAACCATGTGTTACCAAAGGTATGTCCTGTTGTAGTGTCTCCAACGCTTGTATGAGTAAGCATTTTTGGGCTGAGGCGTCTGCCACCGCACGTTACTTGATAAACAGTTCACCATCTATTCCCCTTGACAAGAAATCTCTCATCGAGGTATGGTCTGGTAATCCTGCTGATTATTCACAACTTAAAGTTTTCGGTTGCACTGCTTATGCTCATGTTGACAATGGAAAGTTAGAGCCGAGAGTTGTTAAGTGTGTGTTCATTGGTTATGATTCGGAAGTGAAAGGATATAGGTTATGGAATCCCAAAACTAACAAGTCTTTTATGAGCAGGAGTGTTATTTTCGATGAATCTGTTATGTACTTTGATAAGTTGTCCTCAAATGTTTTGACAGATAGTTCTGATGAGGAAGAACATCAGGTTCGTGTCGAGGTGGAGCACTCTGTTGAAAAGGAAAATGTCACGGTTGAAAATGATGGTGCTACTATAGATGATTCTGATTCTGATAATGATATTGTTCAGAACTCACCCCCTGTTTTGCAGTAACAAAATCAGTCTATCACAGCTGGTAGACAAAAGAGAAATTGTGTTCCTCGACCACGTTTAATTGAGGAATGTGATATAGTTCACTATGCTTTTAGTTGTGCTGAACAGGTGGAGAACAACCATGAGCCATCAACATATACTGAAGCTGTTGGTTCTGGTGACCGCAAAAAAGTGGATTTCCGCTATGAAAGAAGAGATGCAGTCACTTGAGAAGAATGGCACATGAGATGTTGTGCGCTTGCCTACGCAAAAGAAGGTTGTCCGCTGTAAGTGGATCTTCAAGAGAAAGGAGGGTTTATCTCCTAGTGAGCCTCCGAGGTTTAAGGCAAGGTTAGTTGCAAAAGGTTTCAGTCAAATTCCAGGTGTTGAATATAATGATGTTTTCTCTCCGGTTGTCAAGCATAGTTTAATTCGTATATTTTTCGGTATTGTTGCTATGCGTGATCTTGAGCTTGAGCAGTTAGATGTAAAGACTGCGTTTTTGCATGGAGAGCTTGAGGAGGAGATATATATGGACCAGCCAGAAGGTTTCATAGTGCCTGGTAAGGAGAATCTTGTTTGTAAGTTGAAAAGGTCCTTATACGATTTGTAACAGTCTCCTCGTCAATGGTATAAAATGTTTGATTCGTTTATGTTGTCACATAGCTATAAGAGGTCTGTATTTGATAGCTGTGTGTACATTAAGTTTGTTGATGGATCACCTATATACTTGTTATTATATGTTGATAATATGTTGATTGCTGCCAAGAGCAAGAAAGAAATCACTACGTTAAAGAAATTGTTGAGTAGTGAGTTTGAGATGAAGGATCTTGATGCTGCTAAGAAAATCCTAGGTATGGAGATTACCCGAGACAAAAATTCTAGTTTGTTGTTTCTTAGTCAGCAAAATTATGTTAAGAAAGTTCTTCATCACTTTAACATGCATGATGCAAAGTCTGTTTAGTACTCCTATTGCTTCTCATTTTAAATTGTCTGCTTTACATGTCCTGGTACGGATGAGGATTTTGAGTACATATCAAGAGTTCCATATTCTAGTGTTGTTGGTTCTTTAATGTATGCAATGGTTTGCTCCCGTCCTGATTTATCATATGCTATGAGTTTGGTTAGTAGATACATGGCTAATCCTCGTAAAAAACATTGGAAGGTTGTTTAGTGGATTTTCAGATACCTTCGTGGCTCATCCAATGCTTGCCTAAAGTTTGGCAAGATTGATGAGGGACTTGCTGGTTATGTGGATTCATATTTTTCTGCCGATTTGGATAAGAGGAGATCCCTCACAGGTTATGTGTTCACGATTGGTGGTTGTGCCATGAGTGGGAGGGCAACATTGCAGTCCGTTGTTGCCCAGTCTACCACTGAAGCATAGTACATGGCTATTCCTGAAGCATCTAAAGAATCGGTTTGGTTGAAAGATTTGTTTGCTGACCTATATGGAGATGATACTTGCATTAACCTATTTTGTAATAGTCAGAGTGCTATTTACCTTACTAAGGATCAGATGTTCCATGAGCGAACAAAACACATTGACGTCAAATACCATTATGTTCATGATGTTGCACAAGGTAAGCTGAATATATGCAAGATAAGTACTCATGATAATCCTACTGAAATGATGACAAAGCCAGTTCATGTTCCTAAGTTTGAGCTTTACTCAGGCTTAGTTGGTATCACTATCTAACCCAATAGGCTATTTGGCGTCGAAGGTTTTTTTTTTGTTGTTTCAGGGTGAAGGTCTCGTTCATGCTACAAGATGGAATTTGTCTCAAGTTGGAGTGTTATTTTAATGTGATCAAAATTCATATAAGATAGAGCCTAACTTCGAAGCGAAGCGGAGGCCCGTCGCCGGAGGCTTGGGCCGTAAGTTTGGTACAGTACGCATCGTTGCTGAGTCGGACTACAGCCGACTTAGGGTTTTTCCACCATATATCACTAGTACAGAACGACACATCAGATACCCCTCTATGGAAACGACACGAGTTAGGTGACGGAAAATCGAGCTTTTCGCGCGCCCGGTGCGTACAAGCCTGACCTGGGCCGCGGCTGGCCCGTCAACATGGGTAACGGAGAAAATATTAACTCCGTCACCCATATTATTGGCAACGGTCATAATTTGGGCTCTGTTTCCGATATGTGGTTCTATGTCAACGGACGCTGTGATCTCTCCTTTTGCAATGTGGACACGTTCCATCTTCTTGGAATTCGAAGTGAGGCGAGTAAATGCTATGGCATAGTGGCACCGCCCACTACTCCTTAAAAACCCCAATCCCTGCTAGCTCAAGACGCCATAGAATCGGCTCTCTCTCTCTCTCTCTTGCTCGCTCCCTGCTACTGATTAGCCAAGATGCCTCGCAGCAACGACATACAAGAGCGCACTCCGTCGCCGACCGACAGTCGCCCCATCAGCGGCGAGTCTGTTGAAGGACTGTCACCGGTGACGAGCGACGACGAAGAGCTCGCCAACTTCAATGATCCCACCTTGATGCTGGGCCCGCTGAAGGTTGATTCCGATGAGGAGTCACCAAACAGGAGGAGGAGGACGACGAGGACGAGGACCAGATGGAGGCGCCGGTCTCGAAGAAGGGAACCCGACGAAGGAGAAGAAAGCCGCCGCCGACACCGCCTCTGATAGCCCCCAACAAGCGAAGTCGTGAGAAGGAGGAGAATTGCGTGGAAGCAGGGCGCAAGAAAAACAAGAAGTAGCTAGCTAGTAGTAGTTCTATAAGTTATCCGTATGTAATTTGCTTTATTATTATTAATATGTACTCCGTATGTGATGTAGTAATCACTAATATTAATATAAGTATCCTACTAGTGGTTCATCCTTAATGTATCAATTCTCCATATAGTAGAGATTAGGAAAAATATTATTCCAGAGCGTAGAAGACATTCCAGAGTGTCGGCGCGTAGGCCCCACCCGTCAGTGGAAGAAACTCCAAGGAAACGGTTTTATTAAAGAACCGTTTCCTATGTTGTACCTGCTGCTACATATATATGGGCGTGCAGAGCAAAACCTAACACTCTCACTCTTTTCCTCATTGTCCCAGTATTCTAGATCTGTTCGTGGCGGCGGCTCCTGGCGTTGCGGCCATCGCTGGCGCCGTCTCCCCGAGACAACGGCTATCACCGGCCTCGCCGTCACCCCCGAGACGGCGAGGTCTTCGCCCTCTCCCTCGAGATGGCGAGGTGTTCGCCATCTCCCTCGACACGGTGAGGTCGTCGCTGCTTTCGCTTCCTCTGTCTCCACCTCGTCCAGATCTGCTAGATTGATCCAACGACGACGTGAAGAAGGTATCAGATCCACTCTTTGATGTAGCTAACTTGCCTATTGTGCACCTGCTAGAGCGGCTCAGTTCACATCTTGTAGTTCGATCTATATAATTTTTTGATGTAGTTAACTTGCCTACTGTGCACTTGCAACCAGTTGTAGTTTAGCTAACTTGTTTCACCTCCAGTAGTTCTATCTAGATCATTTCTTGATATCGTTAACTTGCCTATTTCGCACCTGCTAGAGCAGCTCAGTTCACATCTAGTAGTTCGATGTAGATAATTTTTTGATGTAGTTAACTTGCCTACTATGCACTTGCAACCGGTTGTAGTTTAGCTAACTTGTTTCACATCCGGTAGTTCTATCTAGATCATTTCTTGATGTAGTTAACTTGCCTATTGTGCACCTGTTAGAGCAGCTCAGTTCACGTCTAGTAGTTCGATCTAGATTTTTTTTGATGTAGTTAACTTGCCTACTGTACACTTGCAACCGGTTGTAGTTTAGCTAACTTGTTTCACATCCGGTAGTTCTACCTAGAACATTTCTTTATGTAGTTAACTTGCCTATTGTGCACTTGCAAACGGTTTTAGTTTACCTAACTTGTGACTATGTCATTACAAATTGAAAACAGGACTTTACTTCAGTGACACTGCATAAAAAATTCAAAGTCATAGAAAAAACAACGAACAATACTCAAGACAGTATTGTTTGTTGACTTTCCTATAATGGCCTTCAAAAATATGCACGGGTCAATACACACTTTATACTACTTTTTACTTCATTTAATTGGGTTCTAGCAATTAGTGTCATAACTAACATAAATCGTTTTTTACATTTAGGTATATCAAGTTGTTCCCTTTCAAACTCGACCATACACATCCACTCGTCGCTATTGGGACGTTTTGGTACAGTGCATAAAATAAAAAATTTAAGTAAGAGTGTTTTATGCAGTGTCGCCGAAATGTCACATCAGTGACGTATTAGATTAGATTTCGGTGACACCGCATAAAAAAGCCAGAACCGGTGGTGGCCTCCATGGAAAGCATGATCGATGTCAGGCATCCTATGAAGCTGCCGACATGGAAATATCTTGTTGACAAGCCGTGGGTTGGCTGCTCCGATTCATCAATAAGAGCCACCTCAAGACATAGGTAAGATATCATTTAAGTTTTGCTTAAATTCATAGTGTTCATGTTTTAGCATATGTACTTAACAATTGTAACTTTATTTACTAATGTATAGAGTTCAAAGCTTCAACATCCTTCTCTCAGAAAGCTGAGATAAGACGAGATTGCTAGACTGACACCTGCGAGGATGGTGGAAAAGGATGTAGGGAAGAAATAGTTAATTCTTTCCGTCCTTTGACATGATGGGCTTAGTATAGATGAAATATGTTATCGTTTTACCTCTTATGTTTGTCACATCTTGTGACGGAAATGTAAAGGTGAAATTGTGATGGAAATGTAAAGTTTACATTGTGATACGAATGAAATCTGTTACCGTTTTAGTATTTGTGCTGTGTGAGATCAAATGGAACGAGAAATACATATTACAGGCTAAATAAATAAATAAATAAATAAATATACCACGCTTACGAAAAACCTCAGTGCAAACGATTAAACGAGTATGTCCGTAACTGATGATGCCGAACTACGGCAACGGAGATCAAGGACCAACCGTTGCCACAAATTGACCTCAACGATGACGGTTTTAGGTCTCCGTTTCTGATAAGGGCCTCCACATCAGTCACGGGGATGGGGACATGGACCACTTCTCCGTTTCTGATGAAGGGTTTTGGCCCGTTTCCGATGTGTCGTTCTGTACTAGTGTATACATCTTGTAAGCCACCGGTTTGGATAAGTCGCATGTTGTAAATCCCCGACGTTTGTAACCTCACCCGATATAGTGAAGATTTGCTGGCTGGCGCCCATGGTTTTTTCTCTCCCATTGTTGGGAGGGTTTTCCACGTTAAATCTCGTATCCCCATTGGTTTGATCTTCCGCTTTGTTCATCGTTTCTGTGCTATCGTTTATAACACCCTCGGTGCCGACAGCGAGCACGACACAGAGGCGTTCGTGCGTCTGGTCCCGGTCGATCCTTGACGATGACGGGAAGCTTCCGGCACCGTTTCTCTGTTTCCAATGAGGGTTTTGGCCCATTTTCGATGTGTCGTTCTGTACTAGTGTTAGCGGTTAATATATACGAACAATTCATTTAAATTTAGATTTTCGACTATTGTGGCTAATCAAATCCTCGATATTCTTGAGAATGTTTTCATTTCATGCATCAAATATCTTTTTATACTATCATTTTTTTAAGGTTCCTGCTGTAAGCCCATGGTGTATTTTTCTGATTATAAATGAGATAAACACTAGCTATAGTAAATAGGCTGACAAGTAGAGTTTTGGAAGCCTTCGCTTTATGTTACCCACTAAACAATGAGCTGCAAAATGTCAAAAAAAAACAATGAGCTGCAAGCAGTAATAGCTACGGACAAATAAACTATTAAAAGGCCCAGAAATTTAAAGTTAATTGATTTTTATGTCAAAAAACATACTTAAATGTTTTAGATATGTGCAAAGTTTCTTCAACAAATGACACTTGTGGTGCTCTGTGCCAAAAAAAAAAACGGTGCCCAACATGAGATTCAAAAATGTCTTTGTTAGAGCACTGATTTTGTCTTTTTTGTACAGACCATCAATAACGTCATTTCTTTTCGAAACTTTGCTCGTATTAAGAAAACTTGTACATGTTTGTCTATGATTTTTTTTTCAGTTTTTTGAGTTGTCTTACTATTTTGTTTTCAAAATTTATAATCGGGCAGGAGCAGGTGTGTTCCAGAGCCAATACTGCTCCCCAATAAAGGCGCAACTTATTTTCCACGTTCCATGTTTAATTATCTGACAAGAGGGGTATGCAGGGTCCACTGGTCTGGTCCTGTGAATAAATGGAGCCCAAAGGACACAAGAGATGTGCAGTGAAACGGTTTAAAGATACATTTGGGTTGGGGACCATAGGGGCATAAGGCTAGATGCCGACAGGTAGTGACTACTGACAGATAACTAATTGAAGGCACAACTTGTGTGTCAACGTCAGGTCAAGGTCTTTAGTTTATCTTGAATGGAATAAACATTGTTTGGGACTTAAGATAGCCTATATTGATTGACAGTTGAACACTTCAAATTGACCGACCATTCCATCAAGCATCGTTTCTTTGGTCTGCTGCATTCCCAGAGGACCAGACAAGAAGACTTGCGTTTTATTTTTATGATATAAAACTAGAAAATAGGCTAACGAGTTGAGCCTTGGCAGCCTTCGTTTTATGGTTTCCCACGATAGTATGAGCTGACAAATCGACAAATTTACCGCTTGTCAAACTTGTACTCGGTAAATACAGCTTTGTCGATTTTTTTAACGAACATTTAGTAAAGTTGTCTCCGCCTAGTCTACTATCTTTTTTTTTGAATTTGCCTAGTCTACTATCTTTCTCTCAGTAAAAGAATGACACTTGAAAAACTTCTTATAATGGACGGTGGGGGTGGCGGCGGGTTTACCAAGTGTTTTCTAAGTGAAACAATCGGCAAAGCCTTAGACAAGTAAACCTGCTGATGCCACATGGCATAGCTTTGCCGAGTGCCCCCGAAATGACACTCGGCAATTGGGTAGTCACCATGTAGCATGCTTTCCCGAGTGTTACCAGAAAAAACAATTGGAAAAGATTTGGCCATTTTACTGAGTTTTTTTTCGAGAACACTTGACAAAGCGTGCAGTAGGGATCACCAGATACTGCATGTTTTTCCATCACCAGGTATTGCAACTTGGCAAAGTGACGCTGACGCACCTAATTTTTATAATATACTTTCAGCTCAGATATAAATTATCACATAATTCATAGCAATGCACATATAGAAAACATTATAGTTCATCATCGATAACATACAAGTCACATAATGAGCAACCATAATGTTCAACATAAAAAATATCATCATATCGATCATAGCTAGCCGACATCATCATATATAGTCCACCATGGACGTCACAAACATCATGATGTCGAGCATTGTCCATCGAATGTTAGTGTGTTTGGTTATACTTATTTTTAGTTTTTGGATTTTGTCTTCTAAGTTATAAAAGCACCTAAATATATGATTATGCCTTTGGCCACATCATCATGCAACATTATGTAGTCCAAAGCTAAAAGTACCTACTTAGGTGTTTTTTTTTAATTTATAAGCCAAAGTCCAAAATTTTAGAAATAAGGCTAACCAAACAAGGTCTTAACTTGCCTAGATCCGCAACAGCATGTACGCCCACCATCGGTATAATCCGCTTGGGAGGACTATAAAAGAATACGATATTACTCAGTACATATCGTAGTCCATTGTGGAAAGCATACAACAATAAACTGACAGTATCTAAAGAGTTCATAAATACAGTGGAGCACCACATCGACACTTATGTCTGCCATCAACGTCATCCGCTTGGCAATACTATAAAATGAATATCAAGGCACGCAGCATGTATAGAATCGAATTTTGTTACAAGATATGAAGTTTGTATTACTGTTGATGTGTATAAGTGGATTGCCTAGCCCTTTCCATCAGATCGGTCTTTTGAAATACTTGGTTAGCGCATGAAGCTTGACACGGTATCAGAGCCCAGGGTCTTGAGTTCGAGTCCTGGTTTTCGCAATTTATCCTAAAATTGCTATTGCCCCCTCGGTGTCCACGTATAGGCACGTCATGCCTCTTGAGCCTGCCTCTGACTCTACACGTGTTGACTTGTCTTCCCTTGTCTTCCCGTCACACGTGAGGGGGGGGGGGGGGGGGGGGGTGCTGATGTGTATAAATGGATTGCCTAGCCCTTTCCATCAGATCGGTCTTTTGGAATACTTGGTTAGCGCATGAAGCTTGACAGTTACAAGATCTGAATCTGAGTGTGTTACAAGATATGAATGTCAGTACTACAAACTTAAAAATAATGGCACACAATACATATATAATCTGAGTTGTTTACGAGATATGAAGTTGGACAAGGCATACATCAAGAATCAGAGTTTCATGTCAACACTTTAGCATCGAGTTGAAGAGAACTATCTGGGGTCACTTAGGGGACGATGGAGTACCACCATGAGTCCATGAGAGGTGACTGGGTTATGTGTAAAAGGACCCTCCAGGTTCGATAAATGATGGTCGTTAAAATATAACACTGTCTAATTGTTAGACACAAAATAAACACTGTTCAAGAGTTGGTCAGAAAAGGCTAGGAAGGGACAACGAATAGTTGGTTGGCAAAGAAAACTCCGTCGGCACTAAAAGTCAGTCGGGAAAGTTGTGTCCCTTGGGAAAGAATACATTGGTGGGGAAAGTTTTATCATAGCCATCAAGCAGTTGGGGCTTATGTGTCCATTTCGAGTAGTGTTTCTTATTTATTTAAGTACAACAATTAGATAGGAATTTCTGCATTTTACCGTGCCAGCGCGCACTTTTATGTCTATGTTCAAAGGAAGTCAAGTTTTGAAGAATAATTCCACGAATAGTATTTTTACCAAGTATGGAATGAAATATGCTGATTAGGAGCATTAAAAGCCTCCCTTCTAGAAAATCAACTCGCTGGAACTAAGGGAGAAGGAGAAGAAAATGAAGCGGAAGTTACAGAGGAGATAACAAGTCACATAACGGTCAACCCCGACCGTACCGAGCGCCAGGTGGTCAGACTCGTTAGGTACTTTAACCCCGTCGCCTCGGATTTCCAATCATACGAGAAGAGCAACCGCCACCACGAAAACAGTCCAGAAAACCTAGCCTCCAGAAGGGATCCGGAGGGGGAAACCGCAGAAGGCTGCCACCATCTTCACCACTGTGATCAAGAAGGGCAAGGCATCGATCTCCATCATCACCAACACCATCTCCTTCATCTTCACCAACGAACCCCCATCCATCTTATTGGAATTTCTAGACTTGTAGCTGTGGGCTTGCACTTGTATTCGTATCATTGTTCTTCATACCTTCATACCATTAATATGATCATATCTTGTGCTATCATGTGTGAGTAGTTTCATCAGTTATTGGGAAGATGGGAAAACCCAGTATAATTATTTTGATGAGATAGAAGTTATACGGTTTAATACTAGTTGCCTTTTAGAAACCGTTTACTTTTTTATACAGTGCAAATGTCGACTGCATCGTATTTGCCTTTGGGTCAGAAGTAGGTTGTTTATGTCAAGACAAGGATAGAAAGGCCATTGTGCCCCACACAAACATGGAGGAAGGGTTCACAGTCTTCCTACGGTTGGGTTTACCTCCTATTATTGGTTTGACATGGTAATAACATACAGAGAGCCACAGAACCTTTCCCACATCCATGGGGTATACCCTTTAATTGCTAGAGGCTCGGTCCGTGTAACTCGGGTTTCCTACCGGGGCTAGCAACGGTTGTGTGGGTGTGTATGCCTGATAGACTTAGGGCACACCTTTATAAGGGACTCCGCCCCTACACGAGCAAATTATTATTAAACGGTATAAAATATCTCCGCTCATGAGAAGATACTAGGTTGGACCAACTCTTCATGAGAATGCTTTTATCCTTATTGCAGTTTTCATAACCATCACCGCTTGCTTGCTCTGTCACTGTTCAAATTGCTCTCACTTTTGATAAACAACAACAACAACACAAAACGCTTTTTCCACACACTTGCTTGCTTTGGATCAGACTAACTTGAGGTACAATCTTTGGATGACCAAAGGAAAGACTAGACACCATTTACTTCAGCTCCGTGTGGTTCGACAAACTCTTACTTTGAAACTAGCTACATCAACCTGTGCACTTGCAGTCATCAGGGGCCAACAAATTCTATCTGTTAGGAAAGTGTTTTCCTTATTGTAATTTTAGTGACAGACAAGTGAGTTGACAAGACCCTTTCCCGACGACTTTTTGTCTGCAAAAGTTTGTTTCATGACAACCAGGTAGTTGGAGAGGATGCAATGTTATGGTTTAGTGAATGTCCATACTCTGACACTTTTAACATTTTCCCCTCATGTTTGCTTTCTGCTTTTCCCTTCAAGCAATCTCCTAATTAATGATGTGTGCACAATATTTCTTGTTTTCCTCGACTTTGCTAACAATAAAACAACTAGAGGAAATAAAAATAGTTTTACCATGGCAACAAGGAATAGCAAGCATACCATCACAAAATTTAGTCAAGTACTTTATAGATGACTGGCTGAAAACCTTGGTATGACCTTCGTTGGTCATACCTGCCATTGGTGGCGTTTCGATATCGTTACCTAGCTGAAGGCATTGCAGGGAATTTGTTCAGTTCCGCTCCCGGGTGAAAACTGATGATCTAGTTTTACTTGATCGGGTTTCGGTGACACTTATGTGTCGTTATCTTTATGAAATTGTTGTTGTTAGACAAGCTTCTCGTGTCCTGTGTGTTGTCAATACAGTGGTTGATGTTGCTGTTGTTTACCTTGTGTCTTAGTTCTTAGTCTTTCTTTTGCTTTTTTTTCTTTTAATATTTTGGCCGTGTGCATTCTCAATGTCTCGATTCGCTCGTGGTATTGAGTTGCTGCAATGGATGGTTGCCGGGGGGATACTAAACGGGTAGGCCCATGATGTGGAGATACAATCCGACCAAGGGCAGCCCATCGATGGTGATGTCAAACCAAGATACCGGAAATCCCAAGGGTGAACAATACATATAAACAATACAGGTACAAGACACGACCAATCTGTCGGTTTAGTTTAGACTCCACAGCTGAACCGACTCGGAGTACCCTCTAACCATAGACCACATGACTATAAAGCCGGCCTAGGGGCACCCCAAAACTACGAGTCTCAGGTTAGACACATCTGAACTTGCCGCCTAACTTCTAAGCCGACGATGATCTTGTAAACTCTCATTTCGACATCCGTGATTTATAGCACGAGTAGGGCTCCTCTACCAACGACCGAATTTGGGTACGTGTGTGCCAATCTCGTCCGACTATTCTCCGTCGTCACGTTGCCCTTCTCTCATCGTTAGCCCCCCATAAGGCTACCATGTCAAAAATACTACGACACTAGGTGTACTTGATATTTTCTTGATATTAATATATTACTCTTTATTGAAAAACTTAGGACTATTAACACCTGAATATAAAAAGCATTTTTGGTGCTACCTGTGTTTAAGTCCAAGGATGGCCCAAGACTATAAGGGACTCTTTGATTCAAAGGATTTTCATATTTGGAGGATTCAATTTCTTAGAATTTTTTCGTACGGTGTTTGTTTGATTCGTAGGATGGAATCCTATAGGATTTTTTCCTAAGTAATCATTTGTACTACATTTTATAGGAATCTAACATCCACTCAAAACTCTTTGTAAGAATCCTTTGCGTTTCCTGTGATGAAATCAAACAAATTTGGATACATATGAGCCATATAGGATTGGAATGGGTATGAGTATGACATTACAATTCTGCATTTTTCTTATTTCTGTGTGTTTTCTATCCTGCGAATCAAAGAGACCCTAAGTGAGAGATGAAAGATCATCAACAATGAGGTCAATATCATCGTCACTATTTTCTTCTATCTCTCGCATAGCAACGTTGTTTGTATTTTTATTTTGTTCAGTTACATATATTGTTGCGTCAATGTCAAAGTTGTCAAACGGGCCGGTAGCAGTTGTCAATGTGGCTCCCACGATAGTTATAAGATTCCAGTGATGTCGTTCTATAATAGTAGTAGTCTATTGCTAGTAAACACCTAAACCTTCTGATTCTTTTCCCACATGGGCACTATTGGTCTATTACGTCAAGCATGAACTGTTCAGTTTCGAACGGCGGTTAGTTAACTACAAACGTACGTACGTCCCAGCACATTTCTCTGAGTACGCTGTTGATAGGAGTAAACATTGTTCCGCATAAATATCCCCTAGGACCTTCTTCGATTCTTCCCAACGTGAGTCGATGGCCATGGTTATCTCCCCCCTCCTCCTCCTGCTTCTCCTCCCCTTCGTTGGTGCCCAATGGCAATTGTGCGGCAATAGCGGCAACCCTGACTACACATCAAATAGCACCTACCTAGCCAACCTCCGTCTCCTCTCGTCCACCCTACCCAAGAAGGCCGCAGCCGACGCCACCCAGCTCTTCGCCACCGAGGCCGTAGGCCATGCTCCGGACACCGTCTTCGCGCTCACGTTCTGCTACGGGAACATCACCGCCGACGTCTGCGAGAGCTGCGTGGCTGCCGCCTTCCAGAACGGGCAGGAGGGCTGCGCGTACAATAAGGACGCCACCTTGTATTTCGATGAATGCATGCTCAGGTACTCCAACCAGAATTTTCTCGCCACCACTACCGGCGATCAGAATTGGGCCATCGTCAGCAACACCAAGAACTTCCCGACAAGTGCCTACTCCTTTAGACTCTTCTTGTTCACACTTATCAACAGCACGGCTCAATCGGCCGCAAACAGCTCAAGGAGGTTTATGACCTCGCGCTTAGAGGTCAGCTCCTTCCCGACGCTGTACTGCCTTATGCAGTGCACGCCCGACCTGACCACCGACGACTGCGCGGCCTGTTTCCGGGGTGTGTCACAGCTGACGTTCCAGTACCTCGACGGACCTCGAGGTGGCCGAGTAGTCGGGACACGGTGTAACATGAGGTACGAGATTTACCCATTCTTCCAAGGGGAGCCTATGCTGCGTATCATCAACTTGGCCCCTGAAGTTCCGGCGATCAACAACACTACGTCAGGGTCGACGCCAGTCACCGTGTACGGGCAGTACGGCTCACTGTCGGTGCCACGAGCCGCGACACCACCTCCGGACCCGGTGGTACAAACGACAGTCAAACACCCTGGTATGTAAAGTTTCATTCTTCACATCACGTGTTCTTTTTCATGACCGATCCTACACTTCACATCACGTGTTACATAATATTTGACACAAACACAATATCACGGAAAGCCAACATGTATTTTTTTCGAAAAAACGAAAAGCAAACACATAGATATCTTTTTAATCAATATATAATTAGCTTGTTAAGTTTAACTCGTACTCTTCTTTAGATAAATTGACGTGAGATCACGACTAAATGAATAAAATAAATAAGTATAAGAACTAAATTAAATCAATAAAAAAATAAGGTCCAGATAATAGGTCAAGTTTCCTTGTAAAATAGGGCCAACCTATGCTTGTTCAATTGGTTAAGTGTGGTCGAGTGAGATGGTCGACTACCAACTGATCTTTGTTTCTGTCACCAAAAAATTCATTTTTATTCCAATATGACAACTTTATATGAATTTTTTTTCCTGTTATAGGACGAAACTCAAGCAAGAGGACGTTGTGGATTATTGCTGTGGCTACTCCATTACTATCAATACTTGTGTGTTTTATCTGTTCCGTCGTGTGGTTGAGAAGACGAAGAAAAGGTGTTGCTATCGTGATTCAATCACGACAATGTTCCTCTAAGGAACACTACCACTTCTTTTTATGTATCATGCCACTAGGTTCGAGCTCCAAATTAACGTTGTTTATTTGTGTGTCCTCTTTCAATTTAGGAAAGATAGATTTGCACGATGTATCTGATCGGAATAGGGCAGAAGAAGACATGATGGTTTGGAGATTGGAAGACAAGAGTTCAGAGTTCACTCTCTATGAATTTTCAGAAATATTGCAGGCTACACGCAATTTCTCCAAAGAAAACCTACTTGGACAAGGTGGTTTTGGCCCTGTCTACAAGGTGAATGCATTTTCTTGGAAATATTTAGTTAGATGTTCATTGTAATTATCTTAAATAAATCTGAGGTTTAGTGGTCCACTAAACAATACATCATGTGTGCCACCCATAACACATTCTTATATATTTAGAAATGCTATTATAATAAGGAATTGTCTATGACGTGCCTAGTTTTTAAGCTAACATGAAATAATTTATATAAGCTCCAATACTCTATAATATTGAAAGTTACCATGTCATTCATCTTGTGATAGCAACCTATGTATGGCCAAAAGACGAAGTATCACTTTTATTATATTATCGATGTTTCGTCACCCTTCTATTATATTATCGATGTTTCGTACTTACAAAAAGATACATACATCAACTTGATAATATACATATATCTATAAACGCATTTATATGATTGTGTCTCAACGAAATAGGATTAACATAAGAAACATCATATGGGGCCTTAAACTAGAAAAAAATCAGGAAACTCTTCATAAATATGTTTATTGTCCTATTGGACAACAGAGAGAAATTCAAAAGGAAATAGATGCAATGTGTTATACACGATAGGCAATAAAATGATGAACACAAGATCAAACACAGGGGACACGGGATTGTAACATGGAAAATCCTCCAACAAGAATGGAAAAAACCTCGGGCACAGCCAGACAAATTTCACTATTTCGGGAGAGGTTACAAATGGATGGATTTACAACCTGTAATTTATCCTGTGTGGCGGCTTACAAGAGATATGTGATATAAATAAAGTATTTTTTCATGGATAGCATGTAAATAATTTTTGTTTTATCAGTACTTCAAAATAATGTCTGATGTTTTGTTGGTGTACATACTTCTAGGGCCAATTACCATGTGGAATGAGATTGCTGCCAAAAGGCTTGCCACACATTCAAGACAGGGTTTCACAGAATTCAAAAATGAAGTTAACTTATTGCAAAATTACAACACAATAATCTGGTCAAGCTGATGGGATGCTGCATTCAGGGAGATGAAAACCTTTTGGTGTACGAATATTTGCTAAATAAGAGCTTGGACTTCTTTATATTTGGTATGCATAATGTTGTTTAACCATATTTATATTATGTTTCTTCCATACTCTAAAATGCTCTCTCTAATATGCAGATGGAAACATAACAACTTTGGTTGACTGGAATAGAAGACGTGTGATCATCGAAGGGATAGCCCAAGGTCTTCTGTATCTCCACAAGCACTCTCGGCTCCGCATTATACACAGAGATCTTAAGGCCAGCAATATTCTGTTGGACCAGGATATGAATCCTAAAATTTCTGATTTTGGCCTAGCAAAAATTTCAGCTCTAATGAAACTCAAGGAAGCACAATGAGGGTAGTGGGAACATAGTAAGGATACATTTCGAATTAATAAATCACAATATAGCTAGTTCATGCAATATATACCATTTATTACTTGATCAATAAAATTGTAAGTTTGGATATAAATTTTTTCCCATGCGTCTCACTCAATTCAGCGGTTATATGTCTCCGGAGTATGCATCTGAAGGCATTTATTCAATAAAATCGGATGTATTCAGCTTTGGTGTGTTACTACTTGAGATCCTTAGCGGAAAAAGGAATGCTGGTTTTCATCAGTATGGAGACTTCCTTAACCTCCTTGGATACGTGAGCATTTTCTGAACTCTCGCATACAAGTGTATTATTTTTAGACTGAAATGATGTTTTCATGGAGATGAATTCCTGCATTTTGCAGTCATGGCAGGTTTGGGAAGGAGGAAGATGTCTTGAGCTTCTAGAATCATCAATTGCCAAGGAGATCCATACAGAGGCTAGGAGGTACATTAACATCGCACTAATATGCGTCCAAGAGAATGCAGCTGATCGACCCACCATGTCAGATGTTGTTGCAATGTTAAGCAGTGAGAATGTTATTCTTCCGGAGCCTAATCATCCTGCATACTTTAACCTAAGGGTATCCAAGGCTCACGAATCATTTAGTGTTGTTGTTCCATGCAGTTATAATGATGTAACCATCACTGCAGAGAGATGGCAGATAGTTAAACAATTTGTTTCAGTTGTTAAAAAAGAAATAGCAACCAGACTCTTGAGTTGTAAAATAATAGAAACAAGACTCTACATGTTTTAACTACTGTAGCATGCATACTATTGTTCTCTTAAAGAGATTTGCTTCGGTACACATCCCTCATCTTAAAAAAGATTACAACTTCCAATGAAGAACGATGGATGAGGTTAGAACTTACCCCATTAATAAGAAGAGGGTATGATTTCCTTAAAAGATGGTAGAGTTACTTAGCGCATGGATAAACTTTAAATTGTTGAGGCCCAGATTGCTAGTATAATTAAAACTGGTGATTTTGATCTGCTGTTTCCACAATACCTATCATATCCGTTTATTCTACGATTTATATCCCACTAAATGTCGCTGATATTAACATACATAAAATTCTAATTACTAATGAAAAGTATATGATTTATGTTGTATCTTGTATTATTGCTAATTTTGTTGATTCAAAACAGATAATCTCCGAGTTTACTTGTGAATCCCTTTGATTTTTATATGACAAACTATAGAAACCACATTTTAAAATGTTTGTCCATTTTCTTAAGTGATAATACAATTTGTAAGGATAAATCATTTACGATAAATTTAAGAAAAAAGTTTCGAAACTTTTTTGCAAGAATATCATAAGATCGTAACTATATATATTAATAGGATAATTACCCACGAAAAAAATCCGAGACACTCATTGCTGATTCAAACAATGAGGCTGAATTATCAATAGAAGCCTTTGGCTCATTCGAATCGAAATGCTGCACAATGAAGATGATTCGTGTTGATTTTTACATGTGATTCAGATATTGCAGAAAGGTTTCCATTCATTTCCCTGTAAGTGCATTGGATTTTCAGCCATTTGTTGGAATTCTGGGAGACCACAATAAATTGGTGTCCTCGCTGAACTTGAAGATACTATCTATAGAAGCATAAACACAAAATCTTGATAACATAGTAAACTGTTGTTACGCAATGAACCTTGATTTACCTGGTACAAATTAGATGCCATTACAAAGGAACCATATCTTGCATGATGAAGCTAATGTCTTAATCAGCTTGAGTGATGTCTTGGCTTTTGGTCTTTGCATTTCCCTATAGTTTGAGAATATTGTTAGATTGTGCATTTTGTTAACTATGAAGATAAATGTATGGATTATTCTAAGAAACCATTATGTCTAAGCCTGCTAGCTGCGAACGTAGCTTCAGTGACATCATTCACCTAAGTCACAGAGCGACTTTGCCCCATATCTGCCATCCGTTCAGATCCAACGAATAAGATATCTCAAATTTGAAATTCAAAATAAAAAGTGTTCGGAAAAATTGAAAAACATCAAGTAAATCACAAATTCCTTTTCCATATTATGGGAAATTTTCATCCTATTCGATTAATATTTTGTGAATAAATAGCATTGTATCATTTTAAGCTATAAAATCTACTTATTCACAAAATATGGTCCAAATGAAATGAAACTTTCCAAGAGTATAAAATCGATTTTTTTCCGAACACTTTTTGGTTGAGTTTCAAATTTGAGCAAATCTTATCTGTTGGAGCTAAAACGGAGGGCAGATATGGGGCAAAGTCGCTCGGTGACTTAGGTTAATGAAGTTACCGAAGTTGCGTCCGCTAGCTGCTTGCTTTATCCACTGCTTGTTAATGAACAACTAGAAGGTTGACAATTCAGTCTGTATTTTTGCTTCCTGAATTAGAATTCCAACAAATCTTCAAACCTTAATTCCGTAAGCACTATACGGCGATGTCCTGATCAATCATATAGAAACTAAAAGTTTGAACATGCAGTCATGTCTTCTTTGTCCTGATTGCGAGCCCCGAAAAATCTTCAAACACTATACGGTTATGTCTTGATCAATCATTAATGATCTAAATAAGGTAATCGCTGCAAATTACATTGTATTGGATTATTGGTAAAATATATCATTTCCAGTTTTAAAACCCATAAACATAGTATTTACCAATCCGAACCGGAAATAACTGAAATATTGGACATAATGAGTTATTTGCTAAGTTCCTTGAGCTGCCATCACAATTTAACTCTTATAACCTTTTCCACTAGTTGCAGGCTACTTCGTTACTTAATTGCTCGTAAGTCACTCTGGTGCTATGTTAGTAAGCTACAAAACCAAATATGTAAATAAAGTTGTCGTGTTGTATTGTGTTAACATGTAGTATTGATTTGTTTGGTAAATTTGGTATCTAGGTTGAAATAATGTGCTGAAAAAGAAACATATGTACCTCAACTACAGTGAGTTGACCTTACCTGTGCCACCTGTTCTAGAAATAGAAATTAGCATAAAAAGAAGTTTGGAAACGATGGAAAATATTTTTCTCGTGTAGAATTGTTTCTGTTTAATGCATTGACTTACTATTTAACTACTCGAAGCCGTTGCTGACTTGTCCAGTTCTACAAGGATAGAAGCAAGAAAACCAGGCATTCCCTAAAGAAAGCAAGAAAATCAGGCATACGATGCTCCTAGTCTCCAACGGTTGCTAACCACGATTGCCTTGTGGAGTCAGCCTGGTTTTTAGACCAAAGGCCTAAAAGACCCGACATTAAATTAATAACGCCACAAACGGCACATAGGTACAAAGTGCTAAACCCAGCTTACAACACCGAACTGCACTCACACACACAGGAAACAGGACAACCAAAGAAACTCCAACAGGACAGACGTCACCCATGGCTACTCCGGTGAGGTTGAGAAGAGCTTGGCGGGCAAAGGTGTTGGGCCAAAGCTTGCCCTCAAGGTCGGACTGGCACACCGACGAACGCTGCACACCGTCAACACGGGCAAAGTCGTCGGGCCAAACACACCCTATCGTCAAGAACGGCACACCAACACACACTGCACACCGCCGAGACCCGCCCAACGGCAGCGGAGACAGCCACCAGGAGACACCTCCACGCTGAGGCACCCAGAAGGTCCAAACAAGAAACGCCGAGAGAGCAGTTCAACAACAAGCTTTGCCGAAGGAAGAACGCTGAAGAAGACTCCGCCACCCAGCCTCCAGAGAGCTACCCACCGCGAGCTCCAAGGCGGTGTCTTCAAGAAGATCACGACGTAGAACGCCGCCACCGCCGAATCCGAAGATCTTGGGTTTTCACCCGGAGCACGTAGGAGGGCAGAGGAAAGCCACATCGGCGCCTTCAAGAAGGGAACGACGTCTACGGACGCCGCCGCCGTGGCCCAAGCAAAGACCTGGGCAAGGGTTTCCCCTCGGCGGGACCTCTCCACCTCCCACACAGGGCAATGGCGCCGCCAAGATGGCGTCCACACCACTGCCACGGAGCGCAGCTCGCCAAGCACCACCCGTCCACACGGCCGTGGTCTCGGCCAGCACCACCAGAACCTTGAGCTCGCCCGCCAACTCACAGGTTCCCCACCTTCCAGGGCCGCCGCCCCGGCGTCCCAGCTCTGTGCACCGACGAAGAGAACGAAACCAGGAGGGAGAGACACCACCGAAACAACCACCGGCTGCCCCCTGGCTGCCGGCGGCACCTGAATGGTGCATGGCCATAGGCTCGAAGAAGGAGGGCCAGGGCCCCTGCCCTTCCCAGAACGGGGCGGCCAGAGGGACCGCACCACCCTACAGACCACGCAAGGAGCTCTCCATGGCGACGTGCAGACCACACTGGCCGTCCCATGGAGTCAGCCAGGTGGATCTAGTTAACCACCAAATGTTAGACGTAGACGTTAAAGGTAAATTAAATAGGTCAATGCAGCTTCGAAGTCATAAAATCGTTTTGGACGAGACCATCAAGCAGCAACTGCTAGCTTCCAGTTCCATTGTGTCCCATTGCCCATCGGCTCTCCAGCAGCAACAACACTTGTAGTGGGCCACGACTATTTTCTGGGCCTCGTGGGCTTCTCTTTTTAGAGGCTCCAACTGAACGGATTCACGGGGATTATTATCATTCGTCAAAAGATTTAGAGAGCAGGACGAGTTGGTACCCGGCGGCTGCATTTGCCTTCCCTATGGGCAGGACTAGGCGTCCATCGGCGAATTCGGGGCAAAAATCCTCCGGGTCCCTCTGTTGACACGTGTCCCCTTATTTATGTCTAAATCTCGCTTTTGCTACTACGTAGCAAATAATAACCTGCTTTTGCTCCTATGTAGCAAAAAACGGTTCGCCTAGAAAACACAATAAGAAAAGACTTAATTTGCCGGAGAGCTCGCCGGAGATCTTGTAGTAACAAAAATATGCTACTGTAGCAAAATCGACTTCGCTGGAGATATCGCCAGAGACTCTCGCCGAAGACATCGACAAAGAGCTCGCCGGAGACATCGTAGCAAAATCTTTGTTCTATTGTAACAAAACCACGTAACAAATAGCAAAAAACTTGTCGTATTGTAGCATCATAACAAAAATTCTTCCGACGAGGTCTACCGATAAGACTTATGTTGCAAAAACAATAGAACAAAATGTAGCAAAAGAAATTGTTCTCGCAATGCAAATTAAGCGTATGGTGCAAAAATGCAGGTAGTTGTAGCAAAACAACTCTTTGCATGATCTGGTAGCGTCGCCGAAGCTACCACCGTCTAACCTTTGGCAGCATCTTCCAAAGAAAAATGCGTTTGTTCTCGCAATGAAGATTTTTTGCTACATACGTTTTGTAAAATCTGAATCAAAAGAATAAATTTCCGCTACAATGAACCACCTGAAGAAATGCATGTTGTGAGAAATTTTTTGCTACAAACATTATGTCGTTTTGCATCAAAAAAGGAAAAATTATGCTACAAACCTTACAAAAATTTGTACCACGTTAAGAAAATTGCATCATGTGAAGAGGAAATTGCTACAATACCTTTCTGGATTTGCATCAAAGGGGGAATTAGTTTGCTACAAAACTTATAAAAATTTGCACCGCACTATTAGTCAAGTCGACGAATTGCAGATTGCCGCCGCTGACATGCACGCAGCGGTACTTGTCGAGCAATCCCCAGGCTTCCGTGTAGTTGAGGAGCACCTTGCCGGGCGGTAGCGGGACGACCATGAGCACATGCGCGTCCTCGAAGGGGTCGCAGGTGAGGAGGCACCAGGAGAGGTCGACCCACCAGACCCTCCCGTAGTAGGAGAAGACGCCGTTGGGGGACAACATTCGGGATGGTTGACTACCCTCGGCAGCAACGCCGCGCACCGAGGCGGCGGCGTGTGTATTGGCAGCGGCCGGGGGCTTGTGGAGGAGGCAGGGGAAGACGAGGGCGTGGCGGTGCGTGGCTTGGACGGCGGCGGCGCGTGCTTGGATGGCAGAGGCCAGAGCTCGTGGAGGATGCAGGGGAGGACGAGGGCACGGCGGTGCATGGCTTGGATGGCGGCTGCGCGTGGCTTGGACGGTGGCGCTGCGTGGCTTGGTTGGCAGCGTCGCGTGGCTTGACAACGGCCGGAACTCGTGGAGGAGGCAGTTGAGGACGAGGGCGAGGCAGCGCCGGTAGCCGTCCTTGCGGCCGTTGAGGAGGGAGTACGAGAGGAAATAATTGAGGAGAAAAAGAGATAAGGGAGAGAGAAAGAGGGGCGTGGGCAGCGGGACGCGTGGCGGGTCGAGGATGTGGGGGATCGCAACACGTGGATCCCCCGGATGATTAGAAGGGTTTTCCCTTCCCTATGGCGGGCCCGCCCTTTGAGTTTGCTGCCGTGGCGTGTGATCGTCGCAGGCTGGCGGCTCCAGTCGAACGGCGGGCCCGCCCACAGTCTGTTGTGTACACCGAGAGGGCAAATCGGAATCAGATTCCAATGACCCTTGAGATGGATATCAAACTGTCAATTGGCTTTTACATTAGAAACCACTTTGCATAAGTCAACGATCTCTTCGCATCGTTCCCCTCCTTGCTACAGTACATCGAGGCGAACAAAAGGCGACCAAGGTCTTCGCCGGCGAATCCGCTGCTTCCCTCCGTCTCCGGCGCCGTTCCGGCGTCGCGAGACGGGGGGAAGCTCCGGATCTCGTCCGTGCGAGTAGCTAGGTGTAGTTTTTTAGGTTTCCTGTTCTTCGCCGTCGTCATCGGGCTGGAGAAGGTGGCGGCGGCGTGAAGAATAAGTTCTCCCCTCCTCTCTCCGGTCCGGCGGCGATGTCGTCGGGGAGGCTGTGGAGTTGTGGCTTGGCTTGGTCGTCGTGGCGGTGGTGGTGACCAAGCTCTGGCTTTTGGTCCCGGGTCTTCTTCCTCGCCTCGATGGCATCTGCTCCGCCGTCGTCGACGAAGTCTTCGGGTGTTTGTACAGGAGCTCCTTGTGGGGGCGCTCGCGCTCGTCTCTCGTGCAGGGTGGTGGTTCGGAAGGTGGAGGATCTGGCGCGGCTGGGCTGTCCCGGGGGCGGCCGGCGGCGGATTTGGAGACCTGGGTGGCCTGGCCGTGCTTGTTCATCGGGCAAGGTCTCGTCGCTGTGCAGCGAGCGGATTCTGCGGTCGTCTTCTTTGAAGGTGGTCCTCTCTTCTCCAGGATGCGGCTTCTCCTGCCTTTTTCTTCTCCGGCGGTCGTCGGCGACGGGGTGCGGCAGGAGTGTTGGTGGTTCAGCGGCGGTTGGAGCTTTCGCTGCTGTTGTGCGTGCGTCGTGTTCGGGCGTCGTGTACTGCGTATGTCTGTGCTCTCTCTGTATCTCCTTTGATTGTACGCAGTACTTCCCTTCATAAAAAAAAAAACCACTTCGCACAAGGACGCAATCTTCTTCAAACAAATTTGATCCCCAATGTCAATCCAAACATCTATCTATGAACACGATCTACTGTTGAGATTGTTGGAGCTGCATCTCACAACTCCTTTATCTATCTACCTCACATAAGACCACACACGACACACACAAACACAGAGCCAACCCCATGCATTAATTATTTTTCTATCTCAATATGTAAAGTATACATATCATTTTTTCTTAGCCAACCAAATGTCCATGTCATCCCACTAACATTCGTTGAAGCCAAATTTTTCTTGCATGCAACATACTCACGTCATCTACTTTTCATCCATCCAATTTCACGTCACCAAGTTGTAACCATCAAATACAAAAAAAATCACGTCAATTAAATTTAACCTTTCAACAATTGTGATCAATTTAATTTTTCATATTTTTATTAACAACTTCATACTTCATGTGTCTTATATGCCATTATTTACACAATATTTTTTTTAAAGTGCCTTCCGTCGCAAGGCTCGAGTTATCTTTCTAGTTTATACACAGAGTTTAGGCACTCCTTCCATGAAACTCATCGCCACCACTTGAGCAACTAATCCACTAATTAGCTCATGCACTAACCGTCCTAAACTATCTCCATGATCCATACCACTCGGCCAGCACTTGTGACTAACAACTCACATGCAACTAACACCCTTTGGCTCTCCTAGTTCACCTACAACCCATTGGTATGCCTCCGATGAAACTCGTCGGTTTCAGGCTCATCACACGTACACTTTGCCGGACTACAACATGCTACATAAACGCGGAAAATGCCCTCCTGACCTGGGCGGCATCTGCACGCATTCAATCCACGGCTATGGGCACTTCACGATTCGGTACAGCAGTGTACTAGGAGATGTATTCTTTTGCTCAGAAGTTTCGCTTGCTCGGTATCTCTGCATGGCGCGATACAAACCAGTGGACCCAGAGCGGACTCTGACACGACTTTAATGCAGCACAGCGGAGGGTGCAGCTTACCGTTTGAAGCCAATAGCCAACACTCTATAACGTAACTTTATTTGTTACTCCATCACGCACCCTCACTGTTTCCTTTGTTACCGAATTACCCATTTTTATATAATGCAAGCACGCTTCAACAACCGTCGTGCCATACTAACGACACTATTCACTAATGAACTGAGGAACAATAAAAAGACAAATCTAACATGTTATTTTGCTTTCGTCTTTTTTGACACTAATGACACTATTCATGATATATTTGTCATTTTTGTTTCTCAGGCAACTTTTCGAATTTGGACATAATTATTTTTGGAGGTTTCTCATACTCCTATTCGAATTTGGCCACATATCTTTTGGACACTCACATTTTTAGTACAATTATACAAAATTTTAAAAGGATATTCTCTTATATCTAGTTCGAAAAAGATATTCTCTCATATTAATTGTCCATACTGCTGAAAGTTTTCTAGGTTTTTGCAAATCAGTGCACGCAATGATAGTCAGTTATGTGATATCGAATTTCTTCGTCATATTACGATTAGCAGGTCAAGGAAGGAGTCGAATATTTTTACTCGCGAGATCCAATGATCTCTCCGTTTTAAAAATAATTTGAAAATAGTTTTTATGAGTTTTAAATTCTGATTTTTTTGGATGTAGCCATGCACAAAAATGCAAAAATATTAATTTTAAATACATTTTATTTTAGGCTACATAAAAATGACAAAACCGTGGATATGAGTATGCATATTTTTAAAATCCCTAAATGTATCATATTTTTTGTGTAGCCTACAATATAAAATTATTTGAACTAAATATTATGCACGGTTATGGTATACACCATTGGCTACATCTATTTTTTAAATCATAAATATGATTTGTGAACCTTTTTAAATGGGGGAGCACTCAAAGCTCGGAGCCAAAAAAATATTTCCGGTCAAGTAGTTAGAATTTCGAACCTGTCAGACAGTCAACTATCCAAGTAGCCACTTTAGTTTGATGTGCAATAAATTTCGTTTGTAACATGATCTGACCAGTTAATACTTGGCAATCTGTTGTTTTTTTAGCCCACGTAATTTTGTACCAACCATTCAAGTTTTGGGCACAATAGGAAGTACTGTATTTACCTTCACTTTTTACAGTACCGACAACTTTTCAACTGCATGCGTTCGCCGCACACGCTAGTGCACTGGCACGGAAAGCTGCACGAAGCGCATTTACTCAGTAACGCTGCACAACACGCAAAGCTTGCCCTGGCGATCATTCAATCTCTTGTATTCTTCTGTATTCGCGCTAAGCAGACAATCTTCAACCTTTATCGGCACACATCCCGCGGGAACGTGGAAGGTGGGATAGGGCGCGGCAGCGTCCGCTGCGTTCAGAACGTCCGCTCAACACATAAACGCCTACTACTTGCAGAACTCAAAACTAAACATGTGATAAAAGATATCAAGATCAATGCTACTCCACTCAGGGTCAGGGATGGGCCATTTTCAGTCCTCATGGCACCGGCGCTGCTCCTGCCACTCGAGAATCACCGAGCGGAGCCCCCTGTTTGGGATGAGCACGCTGTTCAACATCTTCAGGTTCGTCATCGGCGACGTAGGGTTAAAAATTACGTCTTAGTGAACCACCGGGTGCGTCTTATTCGAGTGGAGAAAGGTCAGGGCCGAGCACATCTCGGCGATGATCCTGGTGCGCACCTGCCATGTTAACGGCGGCGTGTTGTGGTATTATGCACGGTTATGGTATACACCATTGGCTACATCTATTTTTTAAATCATAAATATGATTTGTGAACCTTTTTTAAATGGGGAGCACTCAAAGCTCGGAGCCAAAAAAATATTTCCGGTCAAGTAGTTAGAATTTCGAACCTGTCAGACAGTCAACTATCCAAGTAGCCACTTTAGTTTGATGTGCAATAAATTTCGTTTGTAACATGATCTGACCAGTTAATACTTGGCAATCTGTTGTTTTTTAGCCCACGTAATTTTGTACCAACCATTCAAGTGGGTGAACCCGTCTGTTTTTTAACCCTCTGATTGCCTCTGCTTCGTAGGTGAACCCGTCTGCCGCAATGTGCGGATCACTCATCACGTCCTGTTCACCACCCATCACAGAAGAACAATTTTGTAAGACTTATCTGAACCTTCTAATAATCTTGTAGAATGAATCACCAAAAATCATGCATTGTTACATCATGATCTTACCTGCAAGATCGGGCAGAGGAAGTCGGACGGCGTGGACGCGTCATCCGACGACCCTGCTGCGAACGTCGGCCGCCGGACCGTCATCGAGGCGGCTTTCATCAGGGGCTCCACTACCACCCACACCTCCTGGGCGAGATCCGGCCGCCGCCTCCTGCTCCTCTCGGCGCAATGCAGGCCGAGGTGCGCCAGCTGGTTCGCCTGCACGAACGGCCAGCTCCCGGCGGAGGGATCGATAATCGAGTGTAGATCCCCCTTGTCCATCGCGTGTTCCACCAGCTTGACGACCTTCTGGGGCGGCCTGCCAGTCAGGAGCTGCAGGATGATGATGCCGAAGGAGTAGACGTCCGAGCGTGTCGTCTGCTCGCCGGTGGACATGAACTCCGGGTCCATGTACGCGAAGGTCCCCCTCGGTGTGGTCGTCCGGTACAACCTGGTGAACATGAACTCTCCCTGGAGGTATTTGACTGTGTCAGGAGGCGGCAGAGGCCGAAGTCCCCCAGCTTGCTGACGAGGTTGGCGTCAAGGAAGATGTTGTCCGGCTTCAGGTCGCCGTGAACCACCGGGTGCGGCTTATTCGAGTGGAGAAAGGTCAGGGCCGAGCACATCTCGGCGATGATCCTGGTGCGCACCTGCCATGTTAACGGCGGCGTGTTGTTCGTGCAGGCAAGCCGCTCCTCGAGGCTGCCGTTGGAGAGGAACTCGTACACCAGGCCGAACGCCTCCCGGCACGACCCGATCAGAGTGACGAGGTTCGGATGCCGTACTCTGCTGAGGACAGCAACCTGCAATGGTGTCACTGCAGAATGAGACATGATCGACTCTACAACTGATGTCAATGATGATCTTCGTAAGAATTACCTCTTGGTGGAATTCCAACTGGCCCTGCAAGCTCTCTGGATGCAGCAACTTTATAGCCACAGTTGTGCTGCGAAGTGAGCCTTTGTAGACACATCCGAATCCACCTTCGCCGATCTTGAGGGCTTTGTCGAAATGTCGAGAGTTGCTTGTTCAAGCTCAAAGACAGAGAACTCGGTGTTTAGTACTTCAGCCGACATCGAAATTTTCTGCTCGTTCTTCTGGCGCAACTCTTCAGCCGCAGTCACCGCAGCATCCCGCTCTTGTTGCAGCTTCTCTTTATCTTCTTGGAGTTCTTCTACAAGGTCCTTGCTTGATGCCAGCTTCTGCTTGTGATCTTCTACAGCAAACTCCATCCCTGTTATGCGTTGCTCCAACATGACCTTCTCTTGTTCTGCATCGTGTAATTCATCGTTTATTGCCTCACACTTAATCTTCGTTTCTTCCATCTCCCGTGTCTGTCTGACGAGTGTCTCCTCAATTGTTTTCCGCTGTCTTATCTCGTGATCATACAACTTCTCCAATTCTTCTAGGAGGTATTTACTTGTTGCCAGCTTCTGCTTGTCTATTTCTAGAGCAGACTCCATCTCTGTTATGCGCTGCTCCAACTTGACCTTCTCTTCTTCTGCAATTTTCGTTTCTTCGATCTCCCGCGTCTGTCTGACGAGTGTTTCCTCAAGTGTCTTCCGCTGTCTTATCTCGTGATGATACAACTTGTCCAACTCCTTGCCCTGTAAGAGTAACTTGTCTTTGGTTTTATTCATACGCTTTACAATTTGAAATATGGGCCTTAAAATAGCTGAAATACGGTTGTTCTTTGAAGCAGAACCAGATATGAAGATGCAATTTGTAACTGGGAGCAATGAAGCAATATCTTACCCATTGAATAGCTGAGAGCAGATCTCTTTGAGCGCTTCTCTTCTGTTAGTTTCTTCAGACACATACTTTTAAATTATTTTGTCAGATTTTCTGTACGATTTCATATCAGACAGCGAAGGTACACATTTTATACGTACTTTTAGTTTTTGCATGAGATTCTTTTCCTTTAAATCTTTTAGCTCATAATATAGTT